>CM041782.1:156238604-156489916 GCA_023374045.1 Limonium bicolor
GCTTCAGCTCAGAGCCCATAAGGCCGAAGAGCGTCACCCAAACCGTCCCGTGAATCTCGTATCGCGATCACTTATTACATCACGGGGGAGTCCAAAGTACTTAACGACGTGGGCATGGAACAACCTTGCTGTTAAGTCAGCAGGGCAGTTCAAGGATGCTGGTAGAATCCACATAGAGTTATTACGGGAATTCCATGATGAGAAATGGGCTGGCCATGCAGGAACAAAACGAACCTTGGCGTTGATCAAATGGAGCTTCTATTGGCCAAGGATGAAGGTTGATGTGGAGGACTATGTAAAGTCTTGTTTGGTATGTCAACAGGACAAGGTTGAATGGAAGAAGACGGCGGGACTCCTCAACCCGCTGCTGCTAACAGAGATTTTAGTAGGTAATATATACACATTTATGTACAAGAGATTAAACAGAAATATAGGAAAAGAATCAAGAATGTGCCGGGCCAATAATACCTGGCACCAAGCACGGCGTGAAATAAATATAAAGGAAACCTACTCAATCTACTACGGGTAGCAAACAAAAACCCGGTCAAAAGTAGCAGGGAAGCAAATTAAGACCAAGCAAGTCGAACCCTAGGGACTTGTATAGAAAATAGTCCTAGCCTTGGTAATTACTAAGTAAAAGAGGGGGGAAAGTGTATAAGTATTTCTAAACTAATTAAACTAACTATTCACAATGAACTAACCATGAGTAGGGTCAATTAACAATGTAAGAACTCATATGATCACGGATCAAAAGTGGCAAGTCTCGAAAAGGATTCTCTTTCTCGCAAATGTATATGCCGGGTGTTTTGCCGGACTTCGGATACCCGGCGCATTCAAAGACTTTGAATGTGCCGGACATATTTCACCCGGCATCTTGTCCGGCATCGTACATTTTGTAAATAACACTTCCAGTTTCAATTATGACAAAAGGAACTCATTACCCTTATTCGCATCGTGCATAAATAATGCCGCGAATACGAACAGAACAATGGGGAAATAAGAGAAACAATCCTAAACCTTAGCATTTGTTGCCTACTTCTCAAGGCAACAATATTAAAGATTACCAAAATCATAACCTATTCTACTCTTGCTGTTGAAAGCCTTAAATAGAACTTTGTGATGATAGAACAAGAGAAAATCCTTGTTCTATTGATAAGGAGATTAAAACTCGGGTTAAGAAACTTGAGAATTCCATTAATGATCAAAGAGTGTTTAAATGCAATCATCTAATCAAGGCAACCAAAGAGTCTACCAAACCAACCAGAACATTGAGAGAAGATATAAGGAGGATCAAGAGTACAACTTGATGTGAATTCCCTTGAACTCGATAATGTCTTCTTTCTTCAGGTTGGATTCGCAGCACTTCCTTGGCAGCAGTTCGTCGCGAATTTGTGTGATTTAGAATGTAAAGTAATATGAATGAAGTGTTTTCCAAGTGCAGACTCTCGGCCCTTTTATAGACTTGAAAATCTTCAGATGTCAGGTCCCATGTCGGGTAAAAGTTATCCGGCATGTGAATAAAACACGTGCTTTTCAGTAACGGTCGAAAACCGCCTGGCGTGAAAAGTCACCTATGCCGGATATAGAATTTCCGACACCATGTCCGGCTCTGAGTATTTACTAACGGTAAATAACCGTTATCATTTGGCGAATAGGCGCGACGTTTACTTATGCCGGCTACAGGACACCCGGCACCATGCCCGGCAAAGACTCCTTCCAGTTGCGCATTCATGCCGTGCATCAGGGATCCGGCTCCATATCCGGCAGGAATTGTCCTTTGCATGGAAAACACTCAAAGCATTAGTCTGATCATATAAAATGGCTTTTATACAAAATAATGTAAATACTATCTATTATAATCTTATTTTAACTAATAATACTACAATTCTAGCTTATAAAACATGATAAGTCTACGGCTTATCAAGGTCTACACTTACCTTTTGCTAGTCCTCGAGCAAAATTAAATCAGAAAAGAGTAACTACTTGTGCACAAAATAATAAACTCTAGAATGACAGTGAGATATTCTTTTCCAAACTACTTGACTCTTACTCATAAGCATCACTTAGTCCTTCCCATCCTATCAATAATATACAAGTGGGTAAAAGTAAAACATTCCATCTCAAAACGGAACAAAGACTCATGGGTTATTGTGCATAGGGGATTTTTGTATCTCTCCTTTTTCCGGTTTCCGACATTCAGCTCTATTTTTCAAGAGATTCTGAATGTGGCCAAGACACTCATCAATGGTTTTGAATGGTTCAGCCCTATATTTCAAGGGTTTCTAAATCTAACCATGATTTTTTACATTAAAAGAACGGGGAATTCAGGAGAAAAACAAAAGGAAAAACTCTCATCATTTTTTTTATTTTGAGGCACTTTTGCAACCTCATAATGCTTCATATATTTTTTTGGAAGAGGTTTTCTTCTCTTTTTTTTCTCTTTTTTTTGAAGATTTTTTTTCTTCTTCTTTTTTATCACCCTTTTCTAAGATATTCACCCATAAGAATTAAACTATTTTGAAAAGGAAAGAAAGATATATTACCCACAAGTAGATCAAGGACAAAAGTAGAAGTAAGGTCATATACTCATGTTGAACAGAAGGAATCATGAAGTGAGAAAATAATATCTAAAGGTCATTAGGGCATCCACAATGGGATAGAGTTTCTTAACTTATTCCTAGGTGACATGTAATCAAAATATATTATTTAATTATCTAAGCAACTCTATCAATTTGTTCATATCTACAATAATGGAGTTTCTTAACCTTCTCACTCCTCATATATTTATTCTCTCACTATTTCTTTTTTATTTTACTCGTATATCTACTCAATCAAACAAGCAATATTTTACCTATTAATTAAAATCAAAAGCATATTTTCAGTAGGCGCAGTACTACAGCCAATCAAAACATTTTTCGTACGTTCCTTATTTAAACAACGATGAAAGAGAAAGTGGGTGGATTCCACACCACTACAGACTTTTTTTATTTTCTTACTGACAATTTTGGGTGGAATCCACACCACTGTGGATGCCCTTAGAAAGCTTACCTCTTGAGAGAACAAATATTTAGTCTTCCCTAATGTTAACTTTAATCAGAGACATACAAAAAGCTGAGTAGAAGGTTAATAAACTTAAAACTTATTATATTGTATAAACTAGACATGCTATATGTATATAAATCTTTTTTTTATTTGAAACTAAAAATATTTTTTTCAATTTTTTCTGTTTTTCAAAAAGGGGGGTCCCCCTGCCCTGCACTAGGCAAGAACACTGTCCCCAGTGTTCGAAAGAAATAAGGCGACGAGAAACTGAAAGAAATTGAAAGAACAATATACTCCTCAGATTATGGCAGATGGTAGAATGCCCTACACTTGTGATGAGCCAATGATTGGAGGTGGTCACAGCAAAATTCAACAATAAAAGATCAACTGAAATCAAAAACTCATAAAGTGCCAAGCTTCCATAGTACAAGGAGAGTAGTTAAGCATTATATGTAGATGAAAAATATAAAGAAATAACATAAAGAAAGAAAATGAAGGTAAAGAAAACTAGAAAGAGAGAGAAAGAACTAGATAGCTGCCGCCGGCGCAGATGAAGGTGGTGGTGGTGGGGGCGAGTCAGAAGGAGCCTCTGAGGAGTCTGAAGGGCTGGAAGAGCTAGGGGTAGGGAGACTCTGCTTCTTCGCCTCCTTACGGGCTTTTCGCTTCTTCCTATCCCTCTTGAGAATACTCTTGAGAAATGCCTTCATCGAACACTCCATCGTCTTCTTTAACGTCTTCCTATCCTCAGCCCGGGCACGGTCAAGTCTATCAACTGCAAGCAGAAAGCGGTCATCTACTCGCCGCTCATGCTCCTCCTGGCGCTGGGTGACCTGCTCCCGAAATACCTACTGACCTACGGCCATCTTCTGTTGGCGCTGCTCCACTGTCTCAACTCAACTGGTAACCTTAGAACGATACCCCTCATAGCTGGCCCAGAAGGCCTCATAATCAGTCCAGGTATCCTACTCAGACTGTCGGTATACATCGAAGGACTGCCGCTGCTGCTCAAGGGTCTGCTGAAAATGATCCATCCTCTCATAAAGGGGACCCAAGTCAGGAGCGGGGGCAGAAGTCTGAGGAGTGGAGGAGATAGGCGGGGGTAGCATCAACTGGGGCTCAGATCCCTCATAGGTTAGATAGTTCTGAGCAGTGGCATTGGCCCTAGGCCTCTGCGCTGAAGGAACAAACCGGTACTCTCCTGGTGCATACTCACGAAACCACCATCGTCTAATGAGTGCGAGGTCAATGAGGGAGGACTCCTGGTGAAACTGTAGACCTCGTGGAATCTGATCCTCCCTCAAAGTCTGAGTGATATGGTGATGTAGTAGCATTGGGAAGACAGGGCGCTAAGTATCTCGATGAAGAATCGCCCTAACCAACTGAGCAAACACCAGCCGGTGCACCGGAAATCGAGCTGCAACATCACTTGGCGGTGGCCCACGAAGATACTCAAGAAGGGCACAATCCATGTCATTGAGCTCGTCATGCTTACAAGGCCTAATGTTATGTCTAATGATTTCCATGGCCACTCTAAGCTGCAAGTCCGTGATGAAGGTGATAGGGATCACAGGGCGAGACTTAGAATGGGCCCGATTCACATATCGGGTCCGTGATCCAAACTGAGCAGTAATAGCAGCATGGGCAGTGGCAAGATACTGCCTAGGAATGAGCTCTGCCTCTGGTCATACTCTAGGCCTAAGGCGTCTACTATGCTACGAGGCGAAATCAAAACACATGTACAGGAAACATAAGAACGGATTTGTACCTCGGAGACTTGGGGTGGCCCAAGGAACTCAGCATTAGCATAAAACTCACGAACTAGGTCAGCGTAGAAGTGCCTCTGACCAATCTCTTGTAATCCCGACCATCCATGCCTCTGAAATGGGGAGATGATCTGAGATAAAGGGCTAAATGTCTGGTCAATTCGCCGCTCTTGCACCCACTTGCCCTTTTGCTTGGATTGATTGTAGTAGCGGGCAGCCTCTGCGCTAACAAACCCATCTGAATCGAACTGCGGGTCTTCTTGGATACGAGAAGGTAGGGGCTGAGGAATCCCGAAGTCGTCGAGCTCTGGTGCCGAGGATGTCGAACCCGGCCCACTCTGAGCTGTAGGAGAAGGGCGCTTCTTCTTCCGCCCCATCGTAGATGTCCGTGGAAGCTGAGCACTACTGGAGGCAGGCTCCTTACCTGCCCGTCTAGTAGAGCGACGAGGTGGCTCTGGTGGAGCAGGAACAGCCTCGTGCTCCTCTGGAGTAGCCTCTCCAAGAGCTGCATCCAACTCCTCAAAGAAGGTATCCTCGTCTGAATCAAGGGTCTAAGAAGTAACTGTTTTTCGCCGAGTCATCTGTAGGTAGTAGAAAGGAAACCGAATACCACACACAACAGATTATCAAATGTTACAGATATAGCAATTGGATTTATTTTGAATAACCTGGTGTCATGCCATGATTCTCCTAATTATATGTCGAATTGATTAATTTTCAACAAAACATTGTCCTAGGCATTAATTCAGAAGACTAGGATCCCATTAGGCAAAGAAAAATTAATCAGACATGTGTACCGGGCAGAATGCCAGACAAAATCAACCTGGCGCATGCAAACAACTGAATGCCGGATGGGATGCCGGACAGAACCCATCCGGCACATTCAAACTTCGAACCCAGATTTTTTTCAAAAACGCAGATAACCACACCAGAGCACCTAAATCAACTACAGAAGGTTCCGAATTACCGAAGGCACTACACTAAGCTACGAAATTAAAAAACGACGTACTTGAACTAAACAACAGTAAAAATTGAATTCAAAATATGGGATAGAGGAACCTGTTCTTGTCGTTGTCTGAAGCTGATTTTTGGGCGACTGTGCTTGATGTTGCTGGGCGACGTTCAGCTTGTGGAAATCTCGTTGGAGCTTAGAGAAATCTCTTTGGAGCTTAGGCGGCGACTGTTGTAGAGGGGGTGCGGTAGTATGGCGTGTTTGCGGTAGGGTAAAAGTGGGTCTGTAACCCAAACTTACCCGAGGTTATTTTTTTTCCAGAAACGCGACGTGCCGGGTGGAGTGTCGGGTCCGTTTTACCCGGTTTAGTAAATTTCGTAAAGCCGGATATATTCCACCCGGCTTTAGGCACGGCATGTTGAAAAATTTTGTGCCGGGTTCACTACACCCGGCTTTGCACACGGCATTTTGATCTCTCTTAGTAAATTTCGTAAAGCCGGATATATTCCACCCGCTTTAGGCACGGCATGTTGAAAAATTCTATGCCGGGTTCTGTACACCCAGCTTTGCACACGGCATTTTGATCTCTCTCTTTTTTTTTACGATATATATTAAAGGAAACATAAAGAGCATATAAAAAAATAAATAAAAATAAAAATAAAATAAAAATTATAATAATATAAATAAAAATAAATAAAATAAAAGCAATTAGGGGGAAGTATGTAAGAATTGCTCCCTTGTTACGATGTGGGCCTGATTGAGAAGGGCCCTACACTTGTTCTTTTGCTATGTGGTGCAATGCTCGGAACTCTCCGAGATAATGGTGACGGACTTCGCATGCTCACGTGGATTAACTTGTGTCTGGGTTGGAAGCTAACTGGAAGGTCTCGGTTGAGTATGGAGTTGCTGCAATTGCGAGTGCAACGCCTTGTGGTCCTTGCGAAGTGCTGAAATCTCTTCATGAGCATTATGAGATTTGTTCATCAGTGTCGTCATCATGTCTCGCAACTCTGCCATCTCAGCCTCCGAGTTCGATTGAGATTGGGGAGGTCGATTTGAAGGGAATCCGCCATAGGAAGTCGGCATGAATTGCCTTTGACCTCCTGAGTAGGCGGCGTGGTTTTGAAGGTTTTGAGGGGGTTGGCCCCCAGACTGCCATGGCTGCCTAAACTCAGGCTTGTTGCTCACATAGTTTGCTTCTTCAACATTCTTCCAATCTTGCAGTTCGGGGCACTAGGCGTGTGGTCGTGCACTAACCACGTTCGCCTGCTGTGGAAGAGCATTCATCGCCATTTGTTCCACCACCTTCTGCAAAGCACTCACCTTGGTTGATGTTTGAGCATTGCTCTCTAACAACTGCTCGTGACTCTTCATCAAAGTATCGAACTTGTTGTCGCTCTCTCCCACATGGTATAAACCGGGGTACCGCCCCTTGTTCCACCAGTGGCCCAATCTCTGATTTCTTCGCAAAGGGACTCAATCCCATTCAGAAATTGTTCTTCTGGCTTTTTCAGTATGTCAGCACCAAGGGAGGATAGGATCATGGTTTTACATTGGTTGACCAATCCTTTGTAGAACAACTGGGAAAGTTGTTCCTTGGTGAGGCCGTGATGAGGACATGTCCGGAGCAACCCTTTGAATCTGTCCCAAGTCTCACAGATGTTCTCCGAGCCTGGTTGCCTAAAGTTGTAAATATCAGCGATCATCTCCAGGGTGCGACTTGGTGGTAAGAATTTATCATAAAACTTGGTTGCCATGTCCTCCCAAGTGGAGATGGTACTTGGGGTAAGGCTATGGTACCATTTGCTTGCTATACCGATTAAGCTATGAGGGAAAAGAGAGAGTCTGGCATATTGTAGGACAGCGTCTGCAGCAGTTAGACTATTGGTGTGCTGCAGAAATTTGGTTATGTGGAGCAAAGCCTCGTCCGGATTGGAACCATCGAACATGCCCAACTCTTTCACAGAACGGATCTATGATATGGCTTAGTTTTTGCCACTCATCGTATTCATTTTGTGTGAGGGGAGGGAGGTTGATGGCTGGATTCTGGCCTTGATTGGAAGGCCGATTAATATTGCGGACGGTTGGGGTTGACATTGCACTTGTTGAATTTGATTCTAATTGTGTAGGGAAGGTGTTTTGTTGGTTTCTTCGTTGCCTTAAGGAATGAAGAAAGGTCCGCTCTATCTCCGGATCGAGGGTGGATAAATTACGAGGAAGACTTTTCGATCGGAGAAGCATTCACCGTAATAACTTCAAGGAGAGCAAAACAAGAGATCAGAGTATTTTTAAGACAAAAAGTAATTAAAGAGAGAAAATAATATTTAACACTCAAACAAAGTATGTAAACAAAACTGTAGTTGCATCTGCGATGTGCAGAGTCTAATACCGGAAGTATTCTACCCGGCTCGAACTTCCTCCGAATATGCCGGGTTTAAGTTGCCCGGCATTAGGTCCGGCACATTCAATGAACCAGAAATTAATAAAAGAAATAGCGAACACAGAATAGGCTATTACCAATTTTAGGACTTGGACTAATTCCAAGTCCCCGGCAACGGCGCCATTTTGTCAGAGATTTCAGCTAATACATATCATCACACATTTATTCAAAGATTAAATAAGTAATATACACGAATATAAATCAAAAATCAAAATCCAATCTAAGCTACACACCATGTACAGCAGCAAGAATGTGCCAGGCCATAATACCCGGCACGGCGTGAAATAAATATAAGGAAACCTACTCAATCTACTACGGGTAGCAAACAAAAACCCGGTCAAAAGTAGCAGGGAAGCAAATTAAGACCAAGCAAGTCGAACCCTAGGGACTTGTATAGAAAATTAGCCGTAGCCTTGGTAATTACTAAGTAAAAGAGGGGGGAAAGTGTATAAGTATTTCTAAACTAATTAAACTAACTATTCACAATGAACTAACCATGAGTAGGGTCAATTAACAATGTAAGAACTCATATGATCACGGATCAAAAGTGGCAAGTCTCGAAAAGGATTCTCTTTCTCGCAAAATGTATATGCCGGGTGTTGGGCCGGACTTCGGATACCCGGCGCATTCAAAGACTTTGAATGTGCCGGGCATATTTCACCCGGCATCTTGTCCGGCATCGTACATTTTGTAAATAACACTTCCAGTTTCAATTATGACAAAGGAACTCATTACCCTTATTCGCATCGTGCATAAATAATGTCGCGAATACGAACAGAACAATGGGGAAATAAGAGAAACAATCCTAAACCTTAGCATTTGTTGCCTACTTCTCAAGGCAACAATATTAAAGATTACCAAAATCATAACCTATTCTACTCTTGCTGTTGAAAGCCTTAAATAGAACTTTGTGATGATAGAACAAGAGAAAATCCTTGTTCTATTTATAAGGAGATTAAAAACGGGGTTAAGAAACTTGAGAATTCCATTAATGATCAAAGAGTGTTTAGAATGCAATCATCTAATCAAGGAAACCAAAGAGTCTACCAAACCAACCAGAACATTGAGAGAAGATATAAGGAGGATCAAGAGTACAACTTGATGAGAATTCCCTTGAACTTGATAATGTCTTCTTTCTTCAGGTTGGATTTGCAGCACTTCCTTGGCAGCAGTTCATCGCGAATTTGAGTGATTTAGAATGTAAAGTAATATGAATGAAGTGTTTTCCAAGTGCAGACTCTCGGCCCTTTTATAGACTTGAAAATCTTCAGATGCCGGGTCCTATGCCGGGTAAAAGTTATCCGGCATGTGAATAAAACACGTGCTTTTCAGTAACGGTCGAAACCGCCTGGCGTGAAAAGTCACCTATGCTGGATATAGAATTTCCGGCACCATGTCCGGCTCTGAGTATTTACTAACGGTAAATAACCGTTATCATTTGGCGAATAGGCGCGACGTTTACTTATGCCGGCTACAGGACACCCGACACCATGCCCGGAAAAGACTCCTTCCAGTTGCGCATTCATGCCGTGCATCAGGGATCCGGCTCCATATCCGGCAGGAATTGTCCTTTGCATGGAAAACACTCAAAGCATTAGTCTGATCATATAAAATGGCTTTTTATACAAAATAATGTAAATACTATCTATTATAATCTTATTTAACTAATAATACTACAATTCTAGCTTATAAAACATGATAAGTCTACAGCTTATCAGCTGCCTGTTTCCAAACAATCCATGGGAGTCGATTTCTATGGATTTTGTCTCAGGTTTCCCTTCGGTGGAGGAGAAAACTTCTGTCCTTGTTGTTGTGCCCCAAACTAACGGGGCTACACGACTACTTATCGATAGCATGCGGTTGATTATTAATACAACATGAATAAGAAGTACAATAAACACCACCCACACATGAACAATTATAGTTCAAACACAATGAACGACTTAAAACCGTTCCTTAAGTAAGTGAGTTAGCTTCTAACTCCTTAGGTCTAAATTTCTCTTATTCTAATTTCCAATCTTACCTCAATGTACCAACCTTTCTTTAATTAGAATTGGTTGTTTCCTTAACTCAATGTTTATTTTTGTCGGGTCAAAAGTAACCATAGCCAATGAGCTATTAACTTCATTGGTTAAATAAACAATATCTTAAATTTGGGATTTAGGAGATCCCACCGCACCATTTTAATCTGGCCTCCCACCTTGAACTGTAATCCAAGGTGGTCGAGTCTATATGTCGACTCTAGGAGACAAGTCAAAGACGAGTCTCAACGGAAGTCAGATCTGATTCAGATACCGAGCCCCCCTTATTTTCTTAACATGCATGACCGGAGTCAGTCCCGGATTCCTCACTCCCCCCAAGTTCCAATTAGTAGAAGTCTCAAAGGCGAAAGTGTTAGTTAAACCTTTTTTGGGTATTAACCAACCAATAATTAGGGAGTGAATTTCTTATCTCATACCATTGCTTACTAAACATAGTTAGTAACTAATCTCAAAGTCAAGTGTGTTAGTACAACGCAAACACACAAGAAGCTCAATAAACCGGTTGCATGCTTTATCTTGTATTAATCGAACAATTAAACAATTAGCACACAAGCCGAGGGACACCTCATTAGCAAGCAGGCTACAAGAAAACCATACCATTCACCCTCTATCGTTTCGGTTGCCTAATCTCCTTTCGAGTCCCAATTCTCAAGTCCTAAAACATTCATCCACTTTAGGTTGTTAATAACTTTCAATTAACCTAACTTACTTAGCCATGAAAGTTTACCCACTAATAATCTCTAAGTCCTTATAGTTTAATCTTAATCACTTAATCATTTTACTTCTCTTTATTTCTTAAGTCCCTATATGCTTATCCTCCTAACCATCATTACCCTCCTAATGGTGGGCTACCAACTCCACCCTTTCTTTTCTTTTCTTTTCTTTTTTTATAAGGGCCGATCGACCCAACCCTGGGTCGGTCCCCTGGGTCAGTCGGATGCAGAGACATCCGGGTTTGAAAAATTCTACTCGATCGACCTAGCCAGGGTCGGTCTAATGCAGAAGCATTCTGGTTCAAAATTAGCCCGACCGACCCAGACAGGGTCGGTCCCCTGGGTCAGTCGAATACAGAAGCATTCTCAGCTAGTTTATTCAGTCCGACCGACCCAGCCAGGGTCGGTCCCCTGGGTTGGTCGACTGCAAACCCATTTTTTCAAAGTGTAAATTTTAATTCAAACCTTTCCACAAGTGTCCTATTATGTTCTAACATCATTTTAGCACTTTGACCTCCCTCATAACTCATTGATAAACCCTCCATTTAACTCCTTGACCATTTACTCAACTTTTTGCAAAATTCCTAACACTTAAAACTTAGCTTCTCACTCTTACAACATATAAACTTGCTTAAGACCTCAACTAACCAAAGTGTTCCCTTTAATCCCATTTTGACTACTCCACAAGCTTCATTATCCATCCCCATATCCTTTACTCAATTTCCCAAACTTTCTCAAGGTTATATACTCTAGTTCATGCTTAAGTTTTAACAAGACATTATACCTTATTTTCCTTCAAATTCTGCACAAGTCTTAAGGCTTCTCATACCATGACCTTGGTGTGTTAAATTCACCATTATAACCTATAGTTCCCCCTAGAAAACCCTAGTTCATTGTAATCCTCAAGAACTTCCTAGTCCATTCATTTTCACCAATCTCACCCTTAATGATTCCTAGTACATTCTAGGTCATAAAATCTCCTTAAACATTTAAAGCATCTTGTTCTCAACCAAATTTTGACATAGCTTCCTTACTATGTTATTACACCAAAAAGCTTAGTTTTTCATCCTTAAATCACCTAAGACAATAAAATCCTCAACAAGCATTCACTATACACAAACTACAACCAAACTACACTACATCATAATATAGTGCATAAACTTAAATTGCTTGGCACTTAGGCCCTTAAATGACTTGGCTCTTCGGCCCTTAAATGGCATAAATTTAAATTAAACACTAAATTTCCCACATATAATAGCTTTCAACCTGCAAATACACACATCAATGCTCCCATAGCAATATAAGTGTTCTTATAATTCACTTTATGATTGTTTTACTAACTCAATTCCCATTTGCTCCTTAATCACAAGTTCACAAATATGATCATGTTGTTTCTCCTAGGTTTTATACCCCATTACATAATGTAAGCTCTAAGCTACATTTAGTATCTATCTAAATCTCATCCCTTAAAGCATTAAACCACCTTAAGGTAAGTAATTTACCTTGTTTTTCTCAAGCTTTTCTCACTTTCCTCCTTGGTTTTCTTGATTGATTTTCGGCAAGCACTTTAGTTCCCTTGCCAATTTTCTAATCAACATTCAATTAATCTAATGAGTACTAAGCAACATACCTAAACTCATAGAATTTACTCTTAGGTTAAAAAAGTGTTTTAAGGCATTAAAATGGATGATTACCTTGGAGTCTCAAGATATACTTTGGTAATGAATCAAGGAAGACCTCCACTAGTCCTTTGGAGATTAAAACAAGCTAGTTTAATGAGTAAAACAAGACCCCATGAGAAGACAATTTTTCGGTAATGAACAAAAGCGAAGGGAACTTGATTTTTCTTTCACTTTTCTTACCTTGAATGGGAGGAGATGAAATGGAGCTCCTAAAACTGAATTTTCATTCTTCAATGGAGTTTCTCCATGGAATAAAGCTTAAGATTTTGAAGTTTTGAAAAGGTAGAAATGTAGGCCTTGGTCTAACTAGCAATAATCTATGCTTAGTTTTTGATTTGGAGCAATATTGTGTATTCTTTGGGAGCAAATGAAGATGGAGAAGGATGGAGGTTGGTTCTTAAGTTTTGGAGAGGATGAAGAAGAAGAAGGAATGGTGAAGAAGAAGAAGTGAAGAAGAAGGTGAGAGAGAGAGGAGAGAGGTGAACTAATATGAAGATATTTTTTAAAAGGTGAATAGTTCTGTTCACTTTACTTACTTCTCTTCTCTTATTTTTCTGAAGTCTATGGTGACTCATCACCTTCAAAACTGGCCCCCTCCTTAGTTAAGATATGTTTGGCCTATATTGACTAATTAATTAAGCAAAGTTGACTAAAGTCTAATTTGAGCACTATTTGGTCACTATTCATAATTAGTGCACATATTTGTGAAATTTTGGTTTCTCATTGATTTAGACTTCCTAATGTGATACTAAGTAGTACACATGTTGATTAAGGTCCCGTTCGCTGCCAACCTTGTATATTTGTAGAAGATTAATCTAGCTTTAAGTGACACATATCACTTCCTTATTTGCACTTTGCTTCTCTCTCCTTACTTGGGGACCACCATCTCTCTCACAACATCACATTAACCCAAACTCAGCAAAATGCTTCATTCATTTTAATCTGCATTAAGGTCCTTAGCGAACAGCCCCTAAGGTGTAATCATGGTCATCTAGCCACTCAAAACCTCTTTCTAAGACAATTTTTCAAAAATATGCTTTAAGACTCCTTAAAGCATAATTTGTGTTTTAACTTGTTTTGAGCTTGGTTTTCTTTGGTAATTGATTTAACATGTCTATTAGCATGTTATTAAGGTATAAGAGTGATCTTTGAGTCCTAATCAAAGATACTCCAAGCTTAGAGCATGATTTTGCTTAAATTGTCTCTATGGTGTTTCCTTGTGTTTTCTATGGTTTAAATTGTTTACTAATGTTTCTAAGGCATGTTTTAGCCTTATTATATCTTAGTTTAACCTCTAATCACCATAGATAGGTTTGGGGTATTTCATCTACTGTTAAAACGTGGAGAAATTCAAGGAAATAACTATCACACAAGTTCATATATGACCAGGCCTAAAAATCAAGGCGGTCAAGCTTAAAGAGCGCCAGAACGAGTCCCACTATAGAGCTACTAAGATATTTCCCACCCAATCCATAGTGGGAAGACGTGGGACGTCGTGGAAACACCATTTTACACAGCATGGGAGTAGTTACTTCAGATTTTATCAGTATTTAAGCTTGTAGAAGTCATTTGTAATACTTAGGGATTTCACTTCCACATTTCTAGAGAGAGAAAGAGTAATATTGAGAGAGATAATATTTTTGAGAGATCTTAGTGAGTCTTTGTCACTTTATCTTAGGTATTTATTACCTAGAGAGCACATAAAACACTCCCTTTATTCCTTGTTACGTATTGATCTACGCCTAGAGTAGAGCAAGTGTTGGATGAGATAGAATACCTTTGTCGAATCCCAAGATAGGAAGCTAGTTCGTAATTCTCATTAAATTTCAATATAAGCAAAATCCTATCTTGTTAAGTTTAAACAAAAGCTTCCGCATTTTCATCTTTGGCAAATACGTATCGCCAAGCAAGGTTGGTCTAAGACTAACACCTCAGACCTACTCGGTCAGCACCCCAATCCTATCACTATGCCAGAGCCTTCCTTATTTATAAGATAAATTCAAGGCTTTTCACTTGTTCATTGATGTCATCTTTTAATTTTCTTTAGTTTCACGAAGTTAATGAAGACCTTTCGGTTCATCTAACTTACTCCCTTGATTATCTTTCTTCATCAATAACTCTTGGAAGACTCTAGAGTTACCTGCAAATAAATAGGATTTACTATCAGCAGTTTAATTATTTATCTCCTTCATAAAATTCTAAATTCCCCATATATTCATCTTAAACCATATAAACATCAAAATAAATATGTTTCCATACAATTTCTTTTAGATATAGGAATGAACTTCATTTAAGCACAAAATCAAGGGAAAAATGTTATAAACCTAAGGGATTTTGACATTAAAAGTATATAAAATATCAACTTATCAAACTTCCTCACACTTAACCTTTGCTTGTCCTCGAGAAAATAAAGAATAAAACTATCTCAAATTCCATAGTATCAAACCTCAATATCAAGCATAGAAGGAAATCGAGCAAAATGACAATCAGAAGAATCTTTCTCTTAGCTGTAAGTTTTCTCAAATAGTGAAAAAGAACAATTTTATAAAAGTATGGAGAAGCTAGATTGTAGAAACTGAACATAGATTAGCTTGGGACCTTCCACCTATTTATTTCTTTCAACACCACACACTCCTTATCAGAATAGGAAATTTCCAATAACATTCAACATTAAGAGTTTCCCTTTCTTTGCATAATTAATTTCTCATTCGTACAATTGTTTCATCCCCCAGACTTTTCTCCATATCCATGTAACGGTGTTGGGCCTTCTATCCAGATCGCTTGACCTCAGGTAGATGAGTGATGAAGCACCCTAAGGACTTAATAACCAGATAAAAGAGGCCTGTTTCAGTTTAAAAAATTTATGATCAGAGGAGTACCTTGCCTTATCCATTTCATTCAAACTTTCACATCATTCCCAAGGTCACCAAGCTAAGCTAATTCAATCTCCATAATCAGCTAATCCATCAAATTTCAGTGAAAATACATTAATTTCAAGCAAACTATATATACAAACAGCTTTGAGCAAAAAGATTCTTGAGGTTGTCATCAGGCTCAATTTCAAAACTTGCACAAAATTATCACCCAAAAAGTTCAACATGTATTGTCACTAAAATAAGCTTATCCAACATAGCAAGAGAACAATAATAAAACTAGTGTGGCATTAAGTACAACTAGCATATTTTCAGGGAAAGGTCTTCACTTCCTCACACTTACTAAAAGCAATGTCCTCATTGTTCACAAAATAAAATCAAGCAAAAAACCTTTCAAAATATGCCAAGCTTATGAAGGATACATTCAGGACAGCACATACTAATAAAAGAAATAAACATTATAAGCATGAACGAATGTACACAAGCAATAATGATTGAGAAACTAAAACTTCCCTATTATCTTTAGATTGAGGAAGGTCACACTTAAGCTCGAACCGCAGGGTAGAAACATTCCTTCCACTTGCATCCAAGCAAGTGTCCAGCCTTGGAGAGATAGAGAGATCAAAAAGATTGCACCTACACACACTTTATAAAATTCAAATGACGCTAAAAGCGTTGCATTAGTAGCACGAACACCATTGCCACTTCTGTCTGAAATAAAATGAAAATAATTCTATAAAAAATTAAACTGAAAAATAAAGTAAAATCTGAAACTTAACCACTGGGTTACCTCCCAGTCAGCTGCCCGTCTTTGTAGTCTTTGGCTAGACTCTCGCTTTGTTATCCCGGGTCATAAATAAAAGTTGACAATGGCGTCAACGAGAATATGAAGTGGACAACAACAATTGTTAAACCACCTGGATCAAAACAAAATGTTACCTCAACAAATAAAATAGGAAAATAAATACTCCACAAAACTTGGTGTTTAAGGAGATATTGATGGTAACGGGTCTCGAGCAGGAGACCAGGTGTTGATGGCTTTTCAGCCTCAAATTTGAGAATATAAAAATCCTCATCTATCGGGGAAGGCTCAAAGAGACTGTGATAATGGTAGAGTAATGGTGGCTCATCCCTTTCAAAATCTAGAATCTGGATATCCTCTTTGTCTAGGACCAAGGGTGGAGAGGGAGGGTGACTTGAGATGTCAACAGGTTGCTCCACTGCATTGTTGAAGATTGAATCCAGTTGCCGAAGAGTGATTTTGTGTAGGTATTCTGGTTGATCCTCTAACCACAACTGATATTGTACTTCAAGACAGTCATCGAACTCGTGAAGTCCCCCACAATTTCAGTAATATAAATCGTGTGAATAGGATGCTTCTTGTTTGAATTGTTCCTCAATCCGCCTCATCTTTTCAATTTTGGGGTAATTTCGAACTCATGATTACCCCCACACTACGAGCAGCACATATTAGAGGAAAGCAGATTGAAAGAACCAGAAGATACTTGTTCCATCCTTCTATTGGCTAACTGTCTGTAAAGTTCAGACGTCTAATCGTGGGACCTTTTTAGTTCAACTAACAACCTATACAACTCACTTGTCATTACTTCATTGTTTCCGATGTTTGCCATTGTTAGAAATTACTAAGAACAAAATAAAGTAATTATAAAAATAAAAAAAACAATTTAAACTAAGAATAAAATAGAATTGAAAAGAATAAAAAAACCAAAGACAAAATAAACTAAGAATAGAATAAAATAAAATAAAATAAAAATAAAACCAAACAAAACAAATTAAAACTAAAATTAATTAAATAAAAACAAAACAAAACAAGATAACCTATGTAAGAAAATACTAACAAAATAAACTAAGCATGAAATAGAATAAAATAAAGAAATCAACTAAAACAAAATAAGATAAAATAAAATAAATATAAACAAAACTAAGAAACACGACTAAAATTGTAACTAAATTAAAACAAGAAAGAAATCAATTAACAAATAATAGTGAAATTGATAAAAACAAAATAAAATAAAATAAAATAAAAATAAAAATGAAAAAAATTGAGTACCAAGTTAATTGAAAATAAAATAAAAAACAAAATAAAATAAAATAGGAAACAAAACAATGAACAACTCAGGCTAAGGACTAGACAAAAGTCAAGTCCCCGGAAACGCTAGGTTGCTATTTGTAGTACAAAATTACTAATCACCACTGTATAGTTTTTTTTTAAATCATATTAGCGTTGTAACCATGTAATGACATCGTAATGTAACTTTTGTTTTTCGAAATAATCATTTCGTCAGCGTAAACCGTAAAAAACACTCTCATTGTAATAAAAGACGTTAAACTCGTTTTTATTGCGTTTGAACATTATAATTGTGACTCCACGTTAGTAAACAACATTTTACGTTATGTTTGATCAAATTACAAAGATTGCACTTTCAGAAACGTCGTACTGAAATCGTAGTTGAAAACGCCAATTTTGGGTAAAAAACGCGCTCACTATATATAGCCAAAACAAGTTAGATTAATTCATTTCTCACATTCCCTCTATCTTTTTTCCTTTCACTGTCCCTCCTACTCTCCCCTCTGCCGCCCAGCACCACCGCCGGAGCCACCGCCGACCACCAGCTGGACCATGGCAACACCACCACCGAAAAATTTTTCCAGTGAGATTTTTTTGCAACTTATAGATTTAGGTGTCCTGAGTATGAATTAGTTGTTAGTTTTTTTTTAATTAAACTTCAATTGAGCTAAATCTAGCATGGAAAATTCAGAACAAACTTGAAAATTTTGAAAAAAAAAACTCAGAACTCGAGCCCAGATTTGGCTCGACGTGGAGTGAGTGGAGCCCTTGTGCGGCTCGACCTGGAGTGACTAGAGCCCCTGTGCAGCTCGACCTACTTAATATAGAGCCTGCTGCGGCTCGACCCGCAATTTGTAATCTTTTTCATGTTTAGAGTTGTTGTGTGGCTCGATCTGACTGAACTCGAGCCTGTGCGTGGCTCTACCTGTTGGAACTCGAGTCACTATGGTGCTTGGCCTGGAAGAAGTCGAGCCATAGCAGGGCTCGACTGGTTTTTTTTTTTGAACTGTTGATTCGAGCCACAATAGGGCTCGACCTTGCATAACTGGAGCCCCTGTGATGCTCGAGTTATGAAGGGTCGAGCCCTATTGTGGCTCGACCCTATATTTAAAAAAATTATGTTGAATTTTTAATATTATGAATGAATTATAACTGTTTGATATTCATATGCAGCAATGGACAAACTTAAAAAAGTAGTGGAACGTGTATACTCCAAGAAGAAGAAAGACTGGGTTATGGAGCAGCCTATGACGGCTTCATACCATCGTGCACGTGCTCCTGGTGAAGGACCAAGTAATCCCCCCAGCATGGAAGCAGCACGTCACTCATCATTTCATCCTGGTCAATCTTTCAACTACCCGGTATTTCAGATACCTACACCACCTAGGGAAGCGGTGGATGACTCAGTGATGTAAGATCATATACCACAGAGACACATGCTAGTGTTGTCATCATCTAGTAGTGGTTGGTTTGTAGAACCGCTGCACAGCGCTAGCTTCAACATCTCGGGCGAGGGTAGCCACCACATTTCTCCTTTGCAAGCTCAGATGTCAGGTGGGGATAGTTCATCACGCCTACCACGCCCATCTCACGCACGTGCTGATGAGGACTATGTGATGATCGAGTGTTCGCCATATATTGATGACAATGGTGGTGCTGCTAATGATGATGAATCACCCGATGTGGAGGAGGAAGAGGATGCTGAAGATGATGTTGTCATTGATAGGAGGATGACGCTGACGAGGAAGCAGCGCTAAGGATGGTTACAGTGATTCCTATCACTTGGAAGTTGATAGAGGTGCCAATTCCTATCAGTCCACTACTTACTAGTGTTATCACTAGCTTTGGGGGTCATGTAGCGCTTGACTTATGGTGCTCGACTCAGGTATGTTCGCTATCTTCTCCTGTATTTGATCACGTAAATCACATTATGTTTCATTACATTTTGTAAGTGTTAAATTGTTGGTCATTATTTAGGATCGTGGGTTTTGAGTTTCAAATCCTGTAAGGTGATGCTTACTAACTGGCCAAAAGATAAAGTTTCTTGCAAAAGAGTAAGGAACATGATTAAGTATTCTAATCTAGAGCACATACAGGATATTACAATACCATAGAACAATATGTCCCTCATCAGTGCTTTTGAGGAGAGGTGGCAGCCTGATACAAACTCATTCAATATGCCATTTGGCGAGATGATGATTACCTTGCACGATGTGTGGATGATACTGCAAATCCCCATCGTTGGTCATGTAGTGCAGGGATAGTCGTCCAACCCTAAGCTGAAGGAAGTAATGGCTGAGTGTCTTGATTTTGGGGAAGATGCTCAAACTATGATAGAGACATTATGGAATACCGGTGATGTATCCATTGCGGGCTTGGTGCAGCACTATAGGTATGGACGTGAAGATCCAATGAAGCAGGCAGGTGGTTGGTTGTATCATTTGATCGGTACCACCATATTAGTTGGAAAATCGCATGGTCGTCTGAGTCAACAATTATTTTGGTTACTGCTTCCATGAGGCGTGCTACGAAGCTTAATAAATATGCATGGGGAGCTAAGACTCTTGCATGTTATATCGCCAGCTCGGGATAGCCTCTCGTGCGTGCCGGCTCTAGTGGAATAGGTGGTTGTATGACATTTCTTGAGGTATGTGTGATAATGTGCATCTAGTACCTGACGACTCATTAAGTATTAATAATTATTTATGAATAATCATTATATTGTTTTTTATATGCACAGTGTTGGATTTATGCGTACTTCCCCACTTTAAGACCAGCGATTAGTCCAGATTGGCGTGGTCAGGATGACAGACCTTGGGCTCCAA
The DNA here is from genome assembly GCA_023374045.1 of Limonium bicolor. Taxonomy (NCBI): domain Eukaryota; kingdom Viridiplantae; phylum Streptophyta; class Magnoliopsida; order Caryophyllales; family Plumbaginaceae; genus Limonium; species Limonium bicolor. The sequence continues at coordinate 156,259,026 of CM041782.1, forward strand.
GATGGATGAGGTATAACTCTCAGATTTATGATCATCGGGCATTGCAGGGCTATCGTGAGCATCTAGATGCTTTGACTGCTCTTAATGTAGGTGTTTGTAGTTGTTAACACATTGAACCATTATTATTGCCCTATTTTGTCGTTCGTTTGTTGTTTACATTTTACTATCAATCATTGTAGATTGATTGGTTGTCGTACAGTCGAGAAAATATTAATGTTCATGGAGGACGTACATGGTACAGGGGTAGCCTACAGATTATGGGGATGAATGAGCCATACATGCCAGAGCGTTGTCTACGCCAGTTTGGGTACATTCAATGTATCTCTTTACATCCTATTAGACCCAACTCAAGGTCTGATAAAAGAGGGAAAAACAACCATACATATGTGCATACCCTCCCCCCTATGTATAGTGTGTGGGACATCACACCTAAAGTGCTGGTGCCAGGGTATGAACGTGCAAGGGCTCGGTTGCATGCTTGTGTCCCAGAGTACCTAGATTGGTACACCAAACACACCCATCCAAAGATTCCGAACCCAGAGAGTTATGACAACACGTTGGTTCATCATCCGGATCCCGCCTTAGTGAGTAATCTTTTATAGTACATCATGAAGTTTCCCTTTTATTTTTTATGTGCACTTACCTGACCAAGTTTGTTATAGCTACTGTCTGAGGCAAGTGAGCTTGCACGTCCTTACTATCCAGGTTACCATACCTGGGACTGGTCATACTATCGTTAGGGAATATAAAAGGATGAACAAAGGGCTGCAACTCATGGGATTGAGAGTATGTTCAGCTCTTTATCCATATGGGATGGTTACCAACGCCAGCATGGTGCACCTTAGTCGTTCTCAGCTAGGATCTAGATGTAATAGACTTTAGTACCATCTTGCAACTATTTGTTTGTCTTTGATTTTTCCTTAATGTAATAGACTTTCATACAATTTGTGTGGATTTATCTGTTTCTACTTATTTAGAGTTGAAAAAAACAAATGTAGAAACCTTAACTTGTTTATGTTATAAATTTCATTTATCTATGATATGTGGGATTGTTTCCTTACAACCTAATGCTACTACCACAAGAATTGAAATATATCCAAATCTAGAAACCTTAAATTCTTTTATGTTAGAAGTTTCGTTGATATATGATATGTGAGATTGTTTCATGACAAACCTAATATTACTACCACGAGAAGTGAAATGTATCCAAATGTAGAAACCATAACTGGTTTTACCATGCCAACCCATAAGAATCCTAAAGAATATATCAATTGTTTATAACAACATCAATTACATAATAACCAATAACCTAATTGTTTCCTGACCTTTGTCTCTCTATTCGTTGTCCTATTATATTACGTCGCATCTCGTATGGTTCATGCTGTTGGAAATAATCATCACCGGGCTCAATAGGATCATAATAACAACTAATGGAATATGTTCCATGAAATCATTATACTCCACATAATTTAACTTCATCCGGCGAACTGATGTATCAGGTCATACATGCATAAAAGTCCACTCGTAGTCGCCCTCCAGCCCCAAATACACCATTGTTGCAAAGTTTATTCTACCAAGGAGAGACTATAGAGCACGAACTACTCGTCATATCACAGAGATTACTAGGATATGACATACTTATTTATACACGGTTGTGCCCCATCCTTCGCTCGAATTGTGCACCATGACGGCTGAAAGTAGCTACATAATTAACGTGCAAACTGAAAGGAAACTCCATTTAATTTGAGAGCAAAGTGTGGCGTAAGATATGAAGAATTCACGCAGGAAGTAATTAGAAATATTTTGAGAGCGGGAGGTAAGGAATGAGTATGTTGGGAGACCCATACTCCCTTTTTATAGTACAAGAGTAATGGTCACTAACATGCCCAATGGCTAGTTCAACGGTTAGTGCGAAAAGTTAGGTAAAAACGGTAACATGGAGCAGGATATGACTGTATCTGGTACAAAAGTTAGATACTAATTATTATTTTTTGGGTGCTTGCTTAAGGCACGACTGACAATGCAAGAGCTACATAATATAGTGACGTTCAAATGTAAAGTACAGTAAAAAGAGGCAAAGAACACTTAGCCTTAATTATTCAAAGTACATCCTATAATAGTTTGTACAGTCTTGAGGCCAATTTGAATATGTGTGTTCTATCAACGCATTGGTGTCTCCACTATCATCTATACCCTCTGACCGGTTCGAAGATGAGGAGTCACTACTTAGAATGATAATCTCTAGGATCTTCTTCCTTGTCGTGGATTCTGCATTAGAAGTTAATGCATTAACCTGGTTTTGAATAGTATTGGGATATTGTCTAGGAGTTGGCGTTGAGTAACCATTGAATAGGGCTTCATCATTGTAGGTGAAATTGTCAGACCCTATTTCTCTTAATAAATTAAAGTCTACATCAAAGTCGGTTAGAACATCTGTGCCCTCCGACCGGTTCGAAGATGACGAGTCATTGCTTAGAATGATAATCTCTGGGATCTTCTTCCTTGTCATGGATTCTGCATCAGAAGTTAATGCATTAACCTGATTTTGAATGGTGTTGGGATATTGTCTAGGAGTTGGCGTTGAATAACCATTGAATAGGGCTTCATCGTTGTAGGTGAAATTGTCAGACCTTATTTCTCTGAAGAAATCAAAGTCTACATCAAAGTCGGTGAGAACATCTGTGCCCTCTGACCGCTCAGAAGATGAGGAATCACTGCTTAGAATTATAATCTTCGGGATCTTCCTGCTCGCTAAGATTTTACTTTTGGAGGATGAACCTTTAGGTATGGAGGTTCTTGGTGTCGTACAGACTTGCTTTCTTTTGATGGATTTTTTGTGCTTTGAGTGAGAGTTCCTTTTTGGGTGTCATTCTTAGTGACGATTGGACAATAGTTTATGACTGAAATCAAGTTGTGAAGTAAGGTATAAAGATTTCACTCTGTGTGTAAGTGGGCAAATATTAAGAGCAAGAAGTGATGGACGAATTGGTTGGAACACCCATACTCCCTTTTATACTATCAGGGTAACGATCACTAACGTGCCCAACGGCTAGTAGACAACTTAAACATTGAATACCCCTCTGTTGTTGTCCTTGATTAAGACATGATTGATAAATCCTTTCAATTGACAACACATTGCAGAAAAAGTAAAAATGACACCTAAAAGACATAGTTCCCGTACAGTAGGACTGCATCCGGTACAAAGTGAATTAAAAGTTACTGTTGGTAATTACTTTGCCAATAAGAGGTACACGTACCAGGTCACTGTTCTCGTATAATAAGACTGCATCCAGTACAAAATGAATTAAAAGTTACCGTTAGTAATTACTTTTGTCAGCAAGAGGTATACGTACCAGGTCATTGTTCCCGTACAATGTGACTGCGTCAGGTACAAAGTGAATTAAAAGTTACCGCTGAAGCAAATACTGTGGTGAAATTCCAGGGTTTGAAGGGAAGAGGAAGTTGATGCCAATTGAAGATTCTGTAAGTACTTCGAAATCAAATGTCATTAAAAGCTCACTAACTATTGTTACCTAAATACAAATTCATTAAATGAAAGTAGAATTGCAACAGAGCATATCACATGGAAGTATGGAACTAACTATACAATTACTATGCTGTGCCGCTAATTGTACCGCCATTGTTCCCTATCTACATAAAACTGACCAGTATGAAACACGAAAGCTCTTGAGTATTTAATCATTTGTTGAGTGGAAGATGTTGGTTATTTTATTTTACTATTAAATAAAAAATAATATTTATTTATTAAATATTGATTACTACTAATGTTACTGTGTTATAATTCTTAGGTCAGAGACAGAGTAAGAAGTGCTACTGTGACTTCCTCAACCTAGTAAATACCAAGGATTCATCAATTGACAACAAAGAAATGCCGATTTAATTGACAACGAACAAAAAGAACAATCGTAATTATTCCACTACGCCTGCGCTCAAGAGGTAGGTACCCTAATCTCTAACTATATAACTGTTTCTTCTATTTTAAAAAAAAAAAGTACCATGACAGATTATACAACAGCAAAAGCAACAAGTAGTAGGAGAAAGATTTAGAGCGAGCCCCAAAATATATGCAACAAGTGAAAGCATCTCTCTTTTGATTTTCTACATATACACCCCCTTAATAACCGACCTGCTTGTGTTGTCACTTCCTGATGCTATAATCAAAAATAATATTTGCCAGTATAATGTACAACAATATGGACAACCTTGACAATGAAAATGAGAACAAGAAAATGCTATAACCCTAAACCCTAAAGAGGATCAATGGGATAGAGCATAGTCTATCATAACAAACAAGCGTGTGATCCTTAATAAGGCCTAATTGTGGTTCTCTGCCTTCTTCAAGACATCATTGAAGACAAAAGCAATCCGGTCTGCCATGTGGTATTCAAGGAACCTCTCCTTTACTCTTTCGTACCCTTTCTTTCCCATCGTCAATCTCCTCTCCACATGGGTTGCAAGTTTCACGATGTTATATGCAAGGGGAGTCACCCCTTCTTTCCCGGCAGGGTGCAAGAAACCAGTTGACTGATTAACAACTATCTCTGTGGTTCCTCCAGCCGCCGTTCCCTAATAAAACAGTCTTAATTTCACAAAAAGTACATGGCAAGCTAATTTCACATTAAAACTACAGGTGATGAGAAGATCACAATATACAGTGCACAGCATCGCATTGCATTGCATTTTACACAAAATGGTTATGGGAACTAATTGTCAAAACGACTATGACAGCAAACTATCATCTTTTAAGGAGCAGCTTAGCTCATAAACCTCTCTTAAACTCACCGTTAGTTATATGAGCATGCATATAAATTATATTGAGCAATAATCAACTCTATATCTACTCACCAGAACAGGTAGCTGAAAAGCCATCGCTTCAATTGTTATCCTTCCAAAACATTCACCACGTGCCTGCACATGAAAGGACAGTATTGCCTTCAGAAAATTCAACTAGACATAATTTTAGGATGCATTGCAGTACAGCAACAAACCAAGAAGTGATAACAGATTCCTAGAAACCTTCTAATGCAGTTCCAAGTACTTTCAGACAAATAAAACATTCACATGTTACATAACAAGCACCTGGGAGTTCTGAACAAGAACATCAATCGAAGCAAGATATGGTGCTACATTCAAGGTTTTATTGATGAAGTGAACACGATCTTGGATATTCTTATCTGCTACAAAGTTGCGCAGCTCAGTTTCAAACTTAGTTTGTGCACTCATATCACTTCCAACCACCAAGGCGTGGATAGGAGGCACCTGCAGTTTCTTTCTTTTAATAAGCTGCATACTTTCATAGAATGAATGGAGAAACAGATCCTGACCCTTCCCACGAGACACACCTACAGTAAATAATTTAAGGTAAACTTTATACCAAGGTTAACAATGTCAAGCATGAGTAAATAATCAGCACAAAGTATATATCAGACGCAAAGGAATTTTAGATAATGCTCTTAAAATTCATCAGGTACAGCAAAGTACATTTCTAAGTTAATTAGTTGTTATATAGGATTACAAAAGTCATCTTAAGGAGAATACAGCAATAAGTACGACTGTTAAGAAACATACTATTTATGAGACCAAAAAGCAGATCACCATTCTGAACACCAAGAGATTCACGAATATGTTCTCGTAGAACTCTCTTTGCTACACTGTTTTCCGCAACTTCCATGAGTTCTTTGCTGTTCCCAAGGTGTACCACAAAGGTTTCCGGCATCTTGATGCTACAAATTTGCAAAACAATGTTGAGAAGGAGATTACAAGCTAGGTTATTACTTTTTACTTTGAAATTATCCCTTGAATTGCAACTGTCAGCAAAAATTTTATCCATGATTATACGACAAAATGAAAGAAAACGTGCCAAAAGTATTTCAAAAGAACATACACTAGTTGTCATAAATAAATAAACAATTTCATATGCAACAAGTTATCTCCCACTAGATGAACTTGTTAACATGGAGCAACCCAGATGATGTGCCTTCTAAGAGTTCATGTACCACGCACCAAACACTTCTTAAAGGTCATCAAAACCAAGTACGCCAAGTTAAATACTGCAGAAATGCATTCTGCTTTACAGATGCCAACTACTTCAGCTAATTCTGCAAACGATTGAATAATAGGATAATATGCAGAGATGTCACTAACCCCAAGCGCTCTTTAGTTCTGTTGTTCCAGTATTCTGCAGTGATGTGTGAATCAATCATGGCACCGGAAACATATGGAAGGTGTTTGACATAATCCAACTTGAAATAATGGCCACGCATCTCATGAATCCACCACAAAACCTTTGGAATCACCTGAGGAACATTTTCCTTCAGGACCGAATCCAACCATTTCCCAGTTACCGCAGTATTTAGAACCACGAGATCAGCCTTAAGAGCTGTATCAACAGCTTTTTCACCCCTTGAAGGGAAGACCTATGTTGTAGGTACAGAGAAAAATATAATCAGCAATGCTAAATAGTTCAGACATCATTCAGTGGATGTTTTTGAAATCTATGCAAAATATGGCATGGTCATGTATGCCGTAGTTGAGGTTACAAAAGGAAAACTTTCAACATCTTGCAAGACAAATCTAGTGAGAAAAACAAAATTGATGAAGGGATTAACACAAGAGAAGACCAAATCAACCTGAACTCCACGGTCAAGCATCTTGTTCTCCAGACTAAATATCACTTTGTCTGGCGTGGTAGGTTTTTGTAGTGTGATCCATACAACTTCAGTACCAACATCACGCAGTAGAAACGCAAGCTCCATTAGCAACAAGGGCCCCCCTGCATATACATGTGTCACCACGGATAATGACCTCAGACACATCTTTTTCCTTCAAGTACGCAAGACTAATCAATACCCCTTATCCACTATTTTCTTTTTCCTCATTCAACACTTTTCTGATCCAATGAGCAATGCTATCAAACTGTTGATCCAGAAATTTCAACCAGCACCCATCTCCAGCAGATCTCAGATTAGTTGACCTGTTCTTTCTATTACTCTTTATAGTCATAATATACAATTATCCACAGATTTCAGTATGTAACATTCTAAATTGTATCGTAATGAACAATTTGAGCATTGAGGAAATCCTGTCTACAACTTATAGGATAAGTTCAATTAGACTATATATATGCCCCATTGTTGCTGATTTTGCCTCTCTTCTAAAAAGGTAAAAGTGCAGTATTCGTACCAATCAAATGATTTAACTGGATGAGAATACCAAAAAAAGAGATATGAAGAGGGCATGAGGAAAGGCGATTCTAGTGTGTTGTTAGACAATCTAGAAGGCGATTCTCGATGCGATGTGCTTGGACAGGAGTTATTGCCGTGCAGTCTTACGGCTACTTTGCTCCCCAGTAGAGGTAGGTTGGACATTTACTGTCTTAAACAATATGATTATACCGAGGATAACGAACCATGTATGTTTTTTTCGATCAAATCAGGGTGTTAAGAGATGCTCAACTACTCTCTTAATGAGGTTGTGGTGATCATGGGAAAGCTGGGTAGTATTTTCTCCTCCATCGAAGCATACGGTCGTCTTGAATGTTCCTCACTGCGAGTTTGGTGTCTCCATTGTAGAAGTCTGCCTTGCTTGGTTGCTCCACCCCTGGTTGTAGTGTCTACTATTACAGTTGTGAGAGAGTTTATGACATGCTGTGTGGTCAAAAGTGTGTGTGCGTGGAGGATTCTCTGCATTTATTTTGGGTTTTCAGTCAAAAAAGCTAGTTCAACTATGGAGGGAGTGATGTTAAGGGAGGAAAACTGAAGATTCAACCAGCAGAGTTTCAGAAAGTTGGAGAGATACTTAGTTTTGGATCATACATTGCGAAAATACAAAGCTCTGTTGGGAACAGTATGGCATCCAAACAGGATAGCCAAGCGATTAAGCACTTCCTTATTCAACATTGGAAACCAAAATCCTTTCTCAAGATAAGTGAGATCGGTTCAACATATTCACTTCTTAGTTCTCATTGCGAGTGGATATGAAAAACATCATGTCGAGCAGGTCCTGGCATATCCAAAACCACTTGTTGGTTGTTAGGTCCACCAACCCCTAATCCATATTGATGAGTGTTAGAAATATTGTGGGGGGGAGAAATAAACCCAATAACTCATAAGGTTTCATCTTAAAACCAATTGGCATTAGGTGGAGTAGCCCATAGGCTATATGAACTACTTACTAGCTATATAATTTTTCAATGTGGGACTCACACTTGATCTCCAACATTCCCCCCTCAAGTGTGAGTCTCTTACCCCCGAACCTCCCACATTGCACCATGCTTGGACCCTACTTGGTACTGGCTTGGTCTCTTCTCCGTGACACAGTCCAATTCTACGGTACATGTTCGGTCTCTTGTCCATGACACAATCCGGTTTTACTCGGGTATCCATTAGGCAATGGTGCATTACCCAAGGCTGAACCCGGGCTTTGATACAATGTTAGAAATATTGTGGGGGGGATAGGTCCAACGGAGGGAATTATATAAAATACCCATATAAACTAGTAAGCTCCACTAACTCGTGAGGTTCCATCCTAAAACCAATTAGAATTAGGTGGAGTAGCCCATAGGCTATATGAACTACTCACTAGCTATATAATTTTTCAATGTGAAACTCACACTTGATCTCCAACAATGAGCATGACCAGAAACTTATACAAGTCCACGCAACGGTGCATAATCTCCTTATTATCTACTTTAACAAGACATATGCGGTTACTCTGAGGAGCAAGATTGGCTCTTTTGTTAACTGTGCTGAGAAGATAAACCCTTTGGTGTCAAGTCTTAAAATTCGGTGTTGAAGTGGATGTCTCTGCCCCTCTGTGTGGAGTTTTGGTAGAAAATGAAGGAAAAGAGAGAGGTGCTGAAGGATCTCTTAAAATAACTTACCACATTCGAAGCAAAAATGTGGTAGGCCGTACAATATGTTGGTTTGCCCTTGTAAGAAGATAACGGAGGATGGTGTAGAGAGATATGGGGTGTGGATTAGATCTGAGTTTGCAGGTTCAGTGGCAGCTATCATAGATGAATTTTTGATGGATCAAAACAAGGAGGATGCTCCAAAATATTGTTAAAGTTGACTCAGGAATCTGAAAGTGAGAATGACAGGAAGCTCAAAGTTGTTAAAGGGAAAGGGAAATGCAAGGATAAGGAGGAAAGTCTCTCTGGTTTGCAGATAAGAAACCAAAAAGAATCGGTTCCCCTGATACGACAGAACCCAACTGTCCCAAGTCTCAACTCTATGAAGTTCAAGGAAGCTGACGGAAGCTCTACTGGCCCTGAATTTCCACAACTTTAGACAAATAATCCACGCTAGATATGATATGGGGAAAAGAAAAGTCTATCAGTCTTTTGAATGGGTTGACGCTGTGGAAAATTTCAGGCACAATCAAAAGAGGAACAAAGTGAATGAGGATTGGTGCAACATACATCAGTCTATTTCATAGATCATGGCAGAAGGAGATTCAAAAGGTAATGGTCAGTCAGGGCACATCTCTCTGACAAAGGAAGTAGTAAAACTCAGTGATGTTTTTGTCCAATGACCTGGGAGAGCGGCTATGTTTCATCCTGGGTCTGTTACAATCCCTAAGAAAATGGATGAAATTAGGAAGAAGAGAGTTCAAAGCACCACTCAACGGATCAAATCTCTTTCAGTTAAAGAGTAGGTACGAGCTCTAGTGACCTTGACCTTTATGTAGATCAAGCAAACCTTGTCTCTAGACAAGGCTGCCAAGCCAAATGAGTTGTATGAGTTTTAACTATCAGGGTTTGGGTCGCCCTGAAGCTGCTTTTTCTTGCCTACAGATCCCAATATGAGATGGATCTGTTAAGAAGTAAATATGCAGATTATTTTGGTACTTTTGTTGCTAGTGTGAAGAAAAGTGGAGGATTGGCTTTTATCTAGAAGTGTCTGAGTAAATTATTTCAAATATCATCTAACTGCGGAGGTCAAGTTCCCTGAGGGTTCCTGTTTTCGTTTTACTAGCTTCTATGGATGGTCTGATTGGGCTTATAACGTATTTATCATGAAAATTATCAAGGGTTCTTAGGAACCAGGTTAATATCATGTGGGTTGTGGTTGGGGATTTTAACCAAATCGTATGTAGCTCAGAAAAATTTGTAGGCAATAATAAACAGAAGTGTCATATCAAGCCTTTTAGAGATCTTTGGAGGAGTTTGAGTTAATTGGTCTAGGTTTTTTGGGGATTCAGCCACCTTTACTAATGGTCAGCAGAAGAACAAGAATTCCCAAAGCAAATTGGCTAGGGCTTTCTGCTCTCTTCAAGGGTTAGCCTTCTTTCCTTCTATTTCCGTGGAACACTTGAAGAGGGAAAAACAAACCACTAGCCTTTACTAATCAGGTTTTTTAGAAATATAGAAACCTGCAAAAGTCTTCAAATTGGTTAATATGTGGGTCCCTTGATAAGTTGTGTCTAAAAGTGGCACTAAAGATTGGGGTAAGAAGGGGCTGGATCTTCAACAGAAGGTCAGGTGATGTGCTAAAACCTTGGCTGGATGGCGAGGGAGGTCTCTAAAGTAAAGTCAGGTGGAAAACAGAAAAAAAAAAAAAAAAAAAAAAAGATTGAAGAACTTAGCTTATTATCTAAAGGCATCCCTTCTGCTAGCAGTGAGGCAAATAGGAAGAGACTTTTAGTGGTGATTGAATTACTTATGTTGAAGGAAGACGTATGGTGGGAACAAAGGTCAAGGGATAAATGGATTAAAGAGGGGAAACACTGGATACTTCCAATCAAAAGCATCTACTAGGAGTAGGTCAGATCAGATCTTTGGGCTGCTGAACTATCAAAATCAAATGTGTAACGATTGGCATCAGTTGGAGAAGATTACTAGGAATCATTTAGGCAAACATTATCTTGGGGCTCATCCCCCATTGATCCTATCTTTATCCAGGCTGTTCAAGGTAGGTCAATCAAGACGATATCTCTGAACTTAATGTCCCTTGTGCTAACAGTGATGTTATCAATGCTATGAAGCAGCTTGGATGAGATTTTTGGCATTTGTGGGACCATACATGTCTCACACAGTGCTCTCTGTTCTCCAAGGTATCCTCTTCTTAGTCCCTCAATCACTATCTCATTACATTAATCCCTAAGTTAGTAGGGGTTGTAGATATTGGTGACTTTCACCTAATTGCCCTATTGAACTTTGTCTACAAGATAGTATCAAAGGTATTGGCTAACATAATTCAAAGTATGCTGCATTCTATCATATCTTGCTATCAGTTTAGTTTTGTCAAATGGAGGAATATTAGTGGTAATGTTACTATTGCTGGTGAAGTGCAACGTCTTTTGCTAGAAGTAAAGCTAGGAAAGAGGTCACTTTACCTCCAAAGTTGATCTTAGCAAGACATATGGTAGAATTGAATGAGTATTTATTAAGTCTATTCTTCCATATATGGGTTTTCCTAACAGTTGGTTAATCTAGTTATAAACTGTATTTCCTCAGTTAAATGCTCCATTATTAATAGATCTCCTGGAGTCCTCTTCTCTCCGACCAGAGGTATTGGACAAGGAGATCCCTTATCCCCTTATTTCATTCTTGTACAAGAAGCTCTCTCAAGTGTCATTGTTCAATCTCAATCTCAAGGTCTATTGGAAGGGATTAAGATGTCTCTATCAAGGCCTTTTATCTCTCATCTAGCTCTTGCAGCTGAAATTTTGTTGTGGCTCTCCAAAAGTATTGACTATTCCCTTTCTCCTTGAGGACACATGATCAACAGACAAAAGTCTGAGATTGTTTTTAGCAACAAGTTGGCTCCTCAAATTAAGGCTTTGTTTGGTCTTGACATAAACGTGGCATATTTGATGGCATAAATGCAGCATAAAGGGGTGTTCCCCGTGTGGGTCCTACGCTCTCGCCATACATAAAACAGCCAGACCAAAACAGCTGCAAAACAGACATGCCGAACAGAACCTAAGAGTCAAATTTGGTAGATGTCGCCTATTCAATTATCTATTGGATGCTGTTAGGAAGAGGGTCCACAGTTGGGCAGAAACTATGTCCCAAGCTGCTGCATCAAAGCTAGTGTCTAGTGTGATGGAGACAGTTCCTTGCTATACTATGTCTCTCTTTCTGTTGCTTGGGACACTCATCTCCACGCTTAATGTTATTTTCTCTTCCTTTGGGTCGGGAGGATCAGTAGAGAGAAAGGGGATGCATTGGTTTCATTGGACCTCAATATGTAAACAGGTTGACAAAGGGGGATCAGGTTTCAAGTTTGTGCTTAATTTCAACAAACCCCTTCTTTTTAAACGGATTCGGCTTCTGTTAAAGCACTCAAATTCCTTGGTGGCTCACACTTCGAAGGGCCTCTATTATCTCAACTTTGGGATATTGGAAGCTAAAGAGGAAAATCGTACATGTCCTATTTAGGCATCAATTGTGCCTTATATTGTCCTCGTCAGTAAAGGAGCTGGACGGGATATAGAAAATGGTCAAAAGACTTTAATATAGAAGTCTTCTTAGCCTCAGTCGTTAACTTAATGCGGGCTATTTATGATGCTAAAAATCATGTTAGACATAATCCTAAATTGTCATGGCTTGCTTTTACTGGATGCAAACAAAGCCTGCCTTTACTAAGGCTTACAAGCGCTCAATGATCTCAAATGTGTCGGTCACTGAAGAATGCTATGACTGGTCCAACTGTGCAGGGCCAGATTAATGTCACTAGTGACTTCAAACAAAAGAAAGGAAGAGCAACTCTGCTGGCAGGCAGGTACAGTTAGAGGTTTTGATGATTCCCTCTTACGGTTTTCAACAAGAAAATGAGTAATACTTGTAGGGTGCAAAATGCAGAATCCCAAGGCCTGGTTTTGGTTTGAAATGGGAGTTCAAAGAAGCGTACAAAGCGGTGACTGTTGATCTCAGCCAGGAGATAAATTTTCAGGTTTTGACAAAGAATTATGAAGATGTTACGGAAGGAATACATGATCAACTGTTTTTTTTCTTTTTCAAGAGAGTCAAATTCTGTTAAGATAGCAGTCCTAGAAACATTCATGGTATGATTGTTACTGCTTTGTACAATAATACTAGTGGACTTCAGATTTGGAAGGGAGAAAACATTCCACTTAAGAGTTATTCGGTCTTGTAATATGGATTTGATGATATGGTATGAGATCATCCAAGTTTAACTAAAAAAATTGATTTAGCAGAAAGCAAAAGAATTAAATCTGTTATACCACAAAACAAGAGTGCTAAATATTAAAGAACTTCTACAAGAACAAAAATGTTATCGAATTAATGATTACCTGAGAGAGAAAGCTCATGTGAGACCAGCAGGACGAGCTTAGACTTCATAAAATAGAGCGGGTTGGCAACCTTTGAATTAGCTTTGATCCGATTCCTTGAATCCGTGCACTGAGACTGATAATTCTCATCGATCTTAACATTGTCGTAGCGGCAATCGTTGCAGGAAGGGTAGGCTCGCATGAAGATCACAATCAGCGTGGAGATAGAGAAGAAAGCGAGAATAACTAGAATCCAGTTCTTGCGGAGCAGAGAGGCAGGGCCTGGCGAATGTAGCCTCCCCATTGCAGCACCCCCTCCCCCTCTCGGTTCACCAGCTTTTCTTTGTTTAGCTTCTACTCCCGTCGTCCTCTACTTGTGGATTTTGCCCCCTTTACATATTCAAAATCTAGCAGTAGCAGCTCTCAAGCTTACGGCTTCGCGAATTTGGATGGAGCTAGCTATGTGAGAATGGGATCACCGATCTGGCCAAGTGAAAGCGGAGTGAGGTTCGAGTGAGTGGGAAATTAGAGCACTTTTCCCCTGGATTTATTCTTCTCAGAGAGGCTCGTCGTTTTACTCGACTCCCAGAAATCAATCGCGGGTATATAGCCCAATCGTATCATAAAACAAACATCTATAACAACAACAAACTCTGACCAATATTGACCATTGAATCAACGAAAATTATGTGAAATGATAGTCCAATTGTAGCATAAAACGAACATCTATATCTGAAGAAGATAATACAAACATAAAAAGTAAAAGTAGTAGCCGAGCATGTAGTTTTATGAGTGAAGAAGATAATACAAACATAAAAAGTAAAAGTAGTAGCCGAGTAAATCATAATAGTTCACATGAGAAGATACCACATAAAAAGGTGATCCTAGTCTTCTTAGTTAACAACCATATAAGCCAACAATACACTATTTTATTTAGAAACACTCACCGATTAAGGGAGAGGATAAGATGAGGAGAAATGAAGCTCTGCTGCTTGGTCGCAATTTGGGATATAAGTTTCGCTGATCACACCAGGACATACAAAATAGTTGCAATTAATCAGTACAACAACAATAAAGAGAGCTTTAAACATGCTGTTGAAATGGAGATTCAGATATGAACAAAGCTCTCAAAGCCAAAATCAGATAGAATAAATCCCTCTCAAGGCAACATTTATAAATATAGGCAGAAGGTAAATACCGCCTATTAAATACCGCCTAAGTTATATGGAAAAATAACAGGAAAACAGGTCTACTAATTCTAAAATTCAGTTATGATACACCTCAGAAATATTACAATGTCATAAGCAAAGAACAATAGCCAAATGAACCCGTCAGCCTTTTAAATTCTAAGCGTAATTAGCAGACAAAAACAAAGCAGAACAACCCATCAAAAAGACCAGTTTTGTATTATAATGCTGAAACAGGCAACAGTTGGTAATCATGGTTTTAAAGCAAATACTGATATGTTCTATTGATGAAAAATGAACTGCTGAAACATGCTTCATACATAGCAGCAAAGCAGAAGCAAGAGTTATCTTTAATTTAGTAGCAGTTTTTTTTTTTGAGAATGTAAGTTTGGGAGGTTGTTGCGGACTGTATCGCTTTCGAAGGTAAAACTGCTGAACAAAAATATAGCTATTCAAGAGGTAACCTTATCATTCCAGATTCTCAGTAGCAGTCAATTCCCAAGAACAGTGAAGAAGAAACTTCAAAAAATAAACATGTTCAAGGAAAACTGTTGAAAAAACATCTTATGATAGCAGTAAAGACCAGGCAAGATATGTACATCGTGATAGTTCAGAAACATCACATATATACTATTTAAATTTTGGTCATACTGATCATAGCAGCAGCAAATAGATGCAGACTAAGAGCTAAGATCAAGCAGAAATCTCAATTCAGATCAAGCAAAATTATCTGCACACATTCCTCATAGAATTTCTGGAGTTTCTCAAATTGAACAATATACGATCCAAGCTTATTAAACTAGCAAAAAAAGACTACCAAAAATTTACACGCTTGAATTTATACTAGAAGAAAAAGATAGATGAGGAAGATAATGGATAGCTTGTAACTTACAAGAACTTGCTGCGCCTGCACCCAAGGGCGATGGATGCGCCTAGAGTAGTAGTTTACCAGATGAAAACAAAGAACCTGAAAAGGAAGCAAGAGGGACGGTACATAAAACTGCTGGAGCATCTTGACAAGTTTTAATCCTCCTCAACGACACTGTCGTATTATCGAAAGAAAAATCCTAGAACTAACCCATTACTACAAACTACATCTATTGATCTCTGTTAAACAGTTTACCAAACACTCACCAGCAGTTAACAACAAATTGAAGTAGAGTCAATCTGGATTCAGATTACCAAAGAGAGTACTGCAGCCTTGAATGTGGATCTCCCATCCATCATAATCATTCTTCGTTCCTACAAAAATCCCAATATTTATATTGTCATGAGAATATAATATAACCCAGCTTTCAGGCGATAAATTTACTACATAAACAAATGAATAAGACACAGTAGTGTGTTTGCATCTAGACCAACTTGCTGTCAATTAAAGGTTAATTCTCTTACATAAATCCTTAGTTTATGATGCCAGAGTTCCATATCATGCACCAGTCAGGCGGATGAAAAAGATAATCAGACATTTACTTATGTAAGTATTACTGTATTAGTAGAATTTTTTTTGCAATTATATAAAAACAGTACATCAATATGGTTTGTGGTGCAAGTAATACAGGAGATCACTCATGATGGAGAAGTCAACCGAGCTCGCTATATGCCACAAAACCCATTCATAATTGCCACCAAGACAGTAAATGCTGAAGTATATGTATTTGATTTTAAAATGCTTGAAGCGCATCAGGCGGAACATTACAAATCCATTGATTCACTTGCAATACGTACAAATCCTATCTACTAGCAAGCAGAGGTTAATACTTAATATTAGGTATATTAAATTTAACTAAAACTAGTAGAATAGTTCGCATAGGTTTGTAGTTTTCAAATGGTTCAATCTACATTAGGTGTTGTATTAATGCATAACCACACCAGAACTGAACTGGATTGAAGAGTAGTATATACGCAAATCTAGTCCAGTATATACCGATATACTGATTCAAAGTAATTAGTTGAAGTTACTAATTTGAAACACTTACCGTTTACGGACGGAGAATGAGGAAGAATTTGAGTTGGAGAACTAGAGAAGGTGGTGAAAATTGACGATCTGGTCTAGAGATGAAGAACTGGAGTGGAGAGAACTGGAGAAGGCGATGAAGATAGAAGTGAATCGGAGTGGGGAGGAGGACTGGAGGAGAGGCGACGGGAGTGAAGTGGTGGCCGATAGTTAGGGGTGAGCATTTGGATAATTCGGTTAACCGAAATCCAAATTGCAAAAAAAAATTTGGATTTCGGTTAATTCGGTTTTTAACCGAATTATCCAAATTTTGATCAAAACCGAATTATCCATAATCCAAATTATCCAAAATCTGAAATTTTTTAAAGTTGAAAACCGAAAACCGAACTGAAATCCAAATTTACTTCAATTCGGATTTCAATTAACCGAAATTAAAAAAAAAACCAAAAACCGATTTGTATAAATCGGATTTCAGTTAACCGAAATTTCAGAAAAAAAACACACATTTTTTTGTTTTATGCTCATCATTTCAGCAGTGATAACCATGAAACTGCTTGAAAATTGTGAATATCGCAGTTGCCAACTGCAACAGATCAGTTTAGAAATCCGTCCTAGATTCCAAATCATCTTTCCTTTCTTTTAGTTTATATACGCACAATCACAAGCCAGCATGCATTGATGAATTAATGACAGATGGTGAGAGGGAGTACCTCAATTGGGTCAATCACATGGATGCTTACCAGTCACAACTTCGTAAGGTTGAGAAGAAGAAAGGGAACAAGAACAAGCTGAAGAAGAATATCTCCTGCAAAAAGATTATCAGAGTTAACAACATGATGAAAAGGAAGAATTTAAGGATGTGAGAGTTTGTTTCAGTTTCAGTGCGAGAAGCTATCAGTTCCATTCATCTACATCAGTGTAGGAACATACAAGTAATAATAAAAACATTATATAGTCTTCTGAATTCTGTATATATGGATGGAAGTGGAGTTCCCTCCAACAAGAAACAGAATTGTAAAAAAGGTAGCAAAGCTAAAGGCTAAGCATGTGACATTATTAGCAGAGTTTTATGATATCTCCAGTTTTTGCGGCCAACTTGATTGAAGAAACATTTAAACTTTTCTTTTATCTATACTATCATAATTCATCTTCGTATTCGAATATCCTAAATGTACATACACATATTTTCATTTGGTTAAAAACAAATTAAAAAAATATCCTCTCGTATAACTTATGTATATAAAAAAAAAAAAGTCGTTTTCAACAGTGAGTCAAGAAGTGAAATAGGCGGTTTCAGATCGTCTATGTTTGGTTGCATCCAAACTGATAAGAGTATAACTAGGAATCTCTGCTTACTGCACGTGCAACTACAACAATATACTTATGTATATCCAACCGGTCAGATTACTAGGAAACAAGTTCACTTTAGAACAAACATCAATATAGTCTGTTTGTTTTGATTCTATTTTTGTTTGCAAATATCATCATCTTATAACACTGGTAGCTACTACTAGTTGTTGTCCGCTGTTACAATATACTGCCTCGCTAGCTTTATGATAGCTACATTGATTCAGTTCAATTTTGTCAGTCGGCATAGGAAATAGTATAATATTACAGGACCACAGTTCGATAGATATATAATATCTTATACGAAAAGTTTTCATATTAATGTTCAATGAAGGAGTCACACCACAAATTTCACAGGAGCATTGAAACAAAAACATTCCAGAAACCAAAAGAATCAGGAGATGTATCTGCCCCTCATGAACAAAACAGTCAACATCAAAAAATCTATCTAGTTGCACAACCCAACAAATCTAGTATGTCACTAAAATTTAAAAATGCTAGTATCGGAATGATTTTGCCAGGAGGTCTAGCAATAGTAACCAGAGGGTACTCTTTTTTTTTATTCACTTATGAGGCAGCAGAACGCAATAAATTTTTCAACATTTGATGTGATAGTGATTAGCCTTACCAATTAGAAGTGAATCACTTCGTCGATGCTGTTTACAATTCCATGCCGATGCGGCGATGCTGTTCACAATTTCATGCCGGAACAGTTCACTCCGTCGTCGCCCAGTTGCCAATCGGGACTGCTTCTTTGGGTGATGGGAAGGATGGTTTGGAACGAGGAATGCGAGAGCAGAGGTGAGGCACTGAAGTGAAGATTGAAGAAGAAGAACAGAGGTGACTGGTGGTGAGACTGAGCGTGAGCGAGGTTGGACTTGGCGATTCGCGACGAGAAAGCGAGACGGGAGCGAGATATTAGGGTTTTGAGTTTTGAAGTTTAGTTTGTCAGTATTAACTAATAATAAGAAAGGATTTTTCTTTTAAAAAAGTTTGGATAATTCGGTTAACTGAATTTTACAGCGTTAAAATCGAAATCCAAACCGAATTATAATTCGAATATTCGAATAACTGAAATTTTAAATTTAGTTTTCAAACTCGGTTAAAAATCCAAAAAAAAAAAAACGGTTAATTTGGATTTTGAATAAATCCAAATTATCCAATCTAAATACTCACCCCTACCGATAGTCGGGAGAGCTACTGCGGCTGTGGGTCTGGGCGAGATCACTTAAGCCAAGAATAAGATTATGGATTTGAATTCTAAGAATATAATATGACCGCAATTGGTTGTTATGCTGTGAATATTTGGAATTTGATGTTTTATTTGGTTAGCAGAAGAATAATATGAATTAAATTTAAATCTCAGTAAGTAATATTTAATTTACTACAATATATTATTTAACTAAAATGTATGCTTAAAATAAAATAAATATTTAATTTACTAGAATATATTATTACATAATATTTTATTTTAGTATATATAACATGTAATATATTTGCTTATAGTAAAATGATTTTTCTAAAATATAGTATAAAATAATAATTTATTTTTAAATTAATATGTATATATATTATAAATTCATTGTAACTAAAATATTAATAATAAATACATACTATAATTGAATATTTATATATATTTTAACTTTATCGAGTATTTAGATTATATGGTCACTCACTTGGAATAACAATTCATAGCATTTGAAAAGGGAATACTATTCACAGTGAATTATCAGCAAATTGGAATAAACTAAATTGCTGGAATTGATTTTCTCTGTACCAAAAATGGAATAGCTGCAATTCCAAGAATTATAATGTTATTCCCTAGTACCAAACAACCCGTAAGTCTCTAGTCAACCATCTACTAAAAAGTAAAAACGGAGTAAAACGAGGTGTTTAATCATATTGTATATTTCGGTTATACGGTTAACCGAATAGTGCTTGTGTCAAGATCGATAACCGAACCGAATCACTATTCGGTTAACTGTATAACCGAAATATACAATACAGGTAAAAATTTCTGAAAAAAAACTGAAAAAATACAGTTTTTGGTCAAAATCAAATTAACCAAACCTAATGGACACCCCTATTTATAGCTGATCGTTCGCGAACAGGTCGGATACACAAGGGGCCAAATTAGTATTTTAGTTCAGACCGGCTAAGATCTTAGTCCGAATCCGTCAAAACGGGCCCAAAATCATTAGCCCCACCTGCCCAAATTTAAAATTTTCTGGGTTGATGCCCGACCCAGTGTCAGATTTTCATTTTTTATTATGCGAATACTTGGCTACAGCTGGATGTAGCCAACTGTAGCTACATCCTGTAGCTCCATTCGTGTTTTTTTTAGGAGTGCGCCAATAAATTTTTTTAACGCGTGCAGTATCTGTTTTGTTTTGTTTTGTTTTATTTTTTTATTTTTTTTCTTTATTTATCACAAAAACTTTAAATTGTTATAACTTTTAATATATAAGTCCAAAATGAAAAAATTATATCATTGTTCACCTAAATTCGAGCTCTTCAAAACAAGACCAGTCATGGATATGTTTTGACAACTTTTTTAAAAAATTATTTTTTTCATATGCATACACTAAAATGATAATATGATTCATTAATTTTATATTATGATTCATTAAGTAATAAGTGGTGAATTCATGTTTTTAGCTTTCCTAGGGTGGGTTTTGGGGTGTTTTGAGTAGAGTAATCTATTTGGAATTTGTTTTGTACTTTATATTGTAGCAACTAACTCGACAGGTTTTTGGGGTTTGTGGTAGCGGGTTAGACCATAAACCCGCCATTGCAAACCCTAAAAATACCTTCGACATTTTTTAGCTATCCTAGGGTGGATTTTGGGGTGTTTGGGGGTAGGATAATCTGTTTGGAATTTGTTTCGTACTTTATATTGTAGAAACTAACTCGACAGGTTTTTTAGGTTCTAAACCCGCCAATGCAAACCCTAAAAATGTCTTCGACGTTTTTTAGCTATCCTAGGGTGGGTTTTGGGGTGTTTGGAGGTAGGGTAATCTATTTGGAATTTGTTTCGTACTTTATATTGTAACAACTAACTTGACAGGTTTTTAGGGTTTGTGGTAATGACCCTAAACCCGCCACTGCAAACCTTAAAAATGCCTTCGACGTTTTTAGCTATCCTAGGGTGGTTTTGGGGTGTTTTGGGGGTAGGGTAATCTATTTGGAAACCGTTCTATGAAGCAACTAACTCGACGGGTTTTTAGGGCTTATAGTCGCGGGTTTAGGGTTGACCCGCCACTACAAACCCTAAAAATGCCTTCGACGTTTTTTAGCTTTCTTAGGGTGGGTTTCAGGGTGTGTGGGTTAGAGTAATCTATTTGGAAGTCGTTATATACTTTAATGTGGAATGTAAATATTTTAATGTGAGAATGTACATGTTTTAATGTGACGATGTACATGTTCAAATGTGAGAATGTACATGTTCAATTATGAGAATGTATAAGTTTTAATGAACATCTGTATATGTTTGTATGATCGTCTGTACAAGTGTTCTTCCTTATATGTACAGTTTTTAATTTAAGGATGTACAATTTAATTATTCGTATAGGTTTATATGACTATCTATATGTTTTTAATGTGAGGATGTACATGTTTTTACGTGAGGATGTACATGTTTTAGTGAACATTTGTACAAGTTTGTATGACAATCTGTACAAATTTTCTTTTACATTCTGTGCTCCATACATGTAAAAATAATTTTTTTAAAGTTGTCAAAATATATCCATGACTGGTCTTATTTTGAAGAACTTGAATTTAGATGAACAATGATATAATTTTTTTTCATTTTGGACTTATATTAAAAGTTACAATTATATAAAGTTTTATGATAAAAAAGGAAAAAATACAAAAAAAAAAAAAAAAAACAACAACGCGTAAGTAAAAAAAACCCCGCTCGTGCTCCTCTAGATGTAGCCAAGACATACTGTTTTTATTAACCAACATTTTTAGACATTCTTGTCGCAAGATATTTGATAGCACAAATTAATACAATAAAATCTACCCACTGTGCAAAAAAAATTAGCATACTCATATTGTATATTTGTGATTTGAAGTCTCTTCCTTTACTTGTGATCTCCCTCTTTACCTCCCCACATACACCGTTTTGTAATTTCAAAAAGACATTAAAATGCGCATGGATGTCATGAGACTAATATACAAATTTTCAACTCCCCAAAAGTTAGCAAAAATGTACGTCATAGCCTTTTTAGTCAATCTCCGGTTGTACGATAATATGGGACAACTTTGTAATATTTACATTTGATTTGAACAATCATTACATGAATTTGAACCATCTTTATAATAATACATATAATTTTTGTATCAATCTAAATAATTAATACATTAAGTTCAACAATCTTTAAACTTAAATGAACGATTATACGATACTCATTGTACAACTAATTATACAATAGCAGTGCCAAAATATGGTGATCAAAATACTATCTACAAGATTAAAATAAACAAAAATGTACATAAATGACTCGGTGTTTAACTACTAAAACACAGGAGATTCGTAGGATATTAAAAATGACAAGCAAACCAATATATTAGAATGTAAGCCTATGTTCAATGCATTAACGTATGCTCTTATAGTTTACTTTGCTTTAAGTAATACTTTCACAATAATTTACTTCAAATATACATGCTTTTATCAAGAATCAGCTTCATCGTCCTCGTCAAACTCTTTTGCAATCTCTTAATTATTACCCTTCTTAACCCCAATGCTTAACATGGAAGGTCATGTAGCATGAATATAAATATACTTAGTTAAATAATAACATTACAGTTAAGATAATTCACCTTTAAAATAGAACACCGAAGCATTTACCCTTGTCATCAAGTGATTCATAAGATAATATACTTACCAAAGAAAATCCTATCATAAACTCATATGAAGCAAGTGTCTCAATTGTACTTGAAGCAAGTGATGCACACCAAGGAGTAACTAACTTGCCAAGGTTAAAAGTTGACTTAGAAAGAACCGTGGGAATAGGAGCATCTAAAATATCATAAGCCACGTTTGTCAATGTAGGAAAACGTGTTGAAGCATTAAGCAAAAAGCCTAAAATGTCAAAATCATTTCTTTTCTCACTATTATTCTCTTCCAAATACAAATCAAGCTTTGGCTTATTAGTGAGTGTCTCTTCCTCAAACGCTCTTCATAATCATCTAAAATTTCCTAGCTTTATAGGTAAAAACTTTGGGCCAATTCTAATAGGTTCATGTAAGCTAAAGTGGGTAAAAAGTTCAAATTATGCAACTTAGCTTAACAACCTTAGACTAACGGCTCTAGGGGTGGAAATAGACTAGCACACTTAGGTTCAAAATTAATGCTTATAGATTAGCGACTCAAGGGATGGCAATGGGTCAAGTTTGGGTTGGGTAGCACCACTCTCTTCCATCACCCATGAAATACCCAGGAAATTCCAAGCTAGGAATAATATAGTATATGGTATGGGTAATATGTCTGAGGTTAGTTAAGGTGGCCCAGGGAATTAGACGACATTCTTTCCGGAATTAATCCTTCTCCTTAAAGTGTTTCTGAATATTGGTAACGTTTTGCCTTAATTGATTTGGTTATATTTCGGGTATTATACGATATAGTATTACTTCACCCTCCTAACTTCTCTAAGTTATTTAAACTTTGAAGTACTATTCTAGAATATTCTTTCCAACTTATTTTAAATACTCAGAGTTCGAATTCAGTTTGGCTTTCTCTTGTGGTTATTTGATTTCAAGAGTCCAAATTCTATTTGACTACTCAAGATATTATTTGTTAACTCTCCTTATTCTTCTCTCAGTAATTATATTACTGGCTTTTTCATTTATCCTTTTTAACGAGATTGTTCTCCTTCCTTTGTTAAACTTTTAGACTATTTACAACATATCTACTCATTTCTAAAATTACTTCCTTCCAAATAAATATTTATTAATTGACTTCTTGATATTGTTTCTCATTCTTATTTTAATACGCGGTTAATCACGTTTTACTGTTATCTCATTCCTGATTTATTTCATCCTGAATTACGTCACCAATCTTCTTTACTGATCTTCCAACTTAACGAGATCTATCCTTTGGAAATATTTTAATTACCGAGTGTTGGAACTCTTTCTTAATTATTTTATTTGTGTTTCCTTTAACATAAAATAATTAGTTTATTCCTTTTCTTTATACAAACAATTCTATTAAAGGTGATTTTCTTCACTATCCATAATCAATATGCCGTTCTTGCGCTTATACTCTGCCCAATATTTTCACTCTCTTCCTCTTCAAACCCTTGGTGAATTCTCGCTAGTTCCGTCGAGGTCTAATCAATTACCTGGTGTCCCATTGGTAGATTGTCGGGTAATGTATTCTACCTAGTTGCTTAGTTATCTACTCGTTGTTCGGTGAATTCTGATTGTTAATTTTGGTTACCTAGACGCCGATTACATCGACGAGTGCTATCAATAGTCCGGAGCAGTTGGGCTCTTGAGGGATTTGGTTGTTCCAGGTAAATTCTATGCTCAATGAATTTGATTGTTGTTCTACAAAATATTGGAAAAGGGTTTCGCTGTGCTTTTATGTCGATTGTGTTTTGGAAATTGGGAATTGTTCCCACGATTTGGAATTGAGGAATTGGTTTGTGCTGTGGATTTTGGTTCTGGATATTGGGAGTCTTTCACAGGTTGTATTCTATTGTTTGGGAGCCCATAGGTGCTCCCCATGATTGTTAATATTTGCGTTGCACACATTGTTGCAGTTAAGCCCTTTGATCTACTCTATGTTACTGTTGTCTCATAGAGGGTGTGCACACTTAAGGACTTAGGGTGAGGTGGTTGTTTGACGGTCCCATAGGTGACTGTCCTGGAATTGTTGTTTGGGGTCCCGCAGGTGACCCCGTGTATGGAATTATGGTTATCTCCTGTTGAAAGCTCCCTACTGCGGTTTCGGTGTTGATATGTTTTTCTGGAAATTCTTCAACTGTTCAATAAAACCTTCTCATCTGATTATTAACGACAAATGGGTTCTAAAATGTATTTTACAGGTTGAGGTGGAATTTACTCAGTTTTTCTGATTTGTGCGATCCTTTCTGTGTTTTGTCTATGTTTTATGATCGCAGGTATGGATAACTAAGTGTGGGGATCGGGATGGCGAATCACATAGTTTAGGGATTATGAATTAATAAGGCTATTTGAATTTCAATGGTTAAGAGATGTTGTGTTGTTCCCAAGGTTTTACACATTGAATATTTATTTTGGCTTCCGCATAACTTGAGTTGACCTTTGTTTTTGGTGTTGTTTAGTTCATTAGCCTGAGCACTCATGAGAATTGGGTGTGGCGGTAATGCCCTAGATGTTTTGAAGTCCGCTGCTATTTTGAGAATATGTTTACTCGAGTATTTCCTATTGGTAATTATTGGCAGATTATGAATCGGTTTTATTAAGTTTGAGTTTTGTATTGAGTACTTATTAATGACCTTATCTGCTCAAGAGTTTCTCATATTGTTGTTATGTTTTATATAAGTGTTTCTAATGGTTTTGGTTTCTGTTTAGGCGTTGGAAACTGCACTTAAGGACCTGTCCGAACGTTCGTCCGGACATCCATGTTCGGACAGGCCCCGAAAGATTTCAAAGGTTTTCATCGTTTGGATGTGTCCGAACATCTGTCCGAACTTCAATGTTCGGACAGCATGCGAGGACGGGTCCAGCTTGCAAGTCTCGACCTATGTCCGAACTTGCAAGTTCAGACCAATGTTCAGACCACGTAAGGATTTTTCTGAAGTTTTGAAACTCGACTTGTGTCCGAACTTCGAAGTCCGGACACAAGTTTGGACCTTGTCGCTTTCCAGTTTTCTAACTCTCGACTTGTGTCCGAACATCAATGTCCGGACACAAGTTCGGACGGATGGTTTTCTGCAGTCTGTTTTTTTTTTCTTCGGCTTGTGTCCGAACTTACCATGTTCGGACACAAGTTCGGACCAACTCTGTTTTGCACTTTTAGGACTCGTTTGGTGTCCGTTTTTGATCCCGTTTGCCCCATTAGATTTGTATTTCCATAATCTATCTTTTGAGGCAAAATCCAGGGTGTTACAAGGTGGTATCAGAGCTTTGTTTTCGAAATAAGATAAAACTTGAGTAAACCGGATTAAAAACTTGGGGATAAGCCATTTGGGGAAGTTGTGTTGGATTACATGGTGTATTGTGAGTTGTTGAGTTATATTGGACATCTTGATGTGATGCTTGAAGACTATACAGGGATTATCGTTTACTAGTTACTCATTTGTGTGAATGGTATTATACTTACTGTATATATACTTGTTATATCTGAATTGTCTACCCATGGATTGGGGTAGTGAGACTGTAGTATAACTAGAAGGGGATCGTTATGGGGGATTTAAGAGCCTTTGAAAATTTTGACTCATAATCAGGAGTCCACCTCGAGTAGGGTAGACTGGCAGACCGACTAAATTTCCCCTACAACACCAGAAGTCGAAGCGGAAGGACTATCATGGCAGCCAACAACCTGATGAGACAGCTTCAGGAGCTTGCCTTGAACTTGGGCCAGATCGTGCAGCGACAGGCTCAGCGAGACAATGTGCCAGAAGATTACACAAAAAGGATTGCCCACCTGAAGCCGACTGCATTCAAGGGGGAGGAGGACCCAGTACTGCTTGAGGATTGGCTGCGCGAGTTCGACAAAATCTTTGAGGCGGTCAACTGCCCTGCTGATAGGAGAGTCAACGCCGCTGTTTACTACTTCAAGAGCGAGGCTGACATTTGGTGGTCTACCAACAAGGACGCTCTTCTGGCGGGACCTGACTTTGGATGGGAGGCATTGAAGGAGTCCATGCGAAGGCGGTTCTACCCAGAGCATGTCCGGATGCAGAAATACCTGGAGTTCTATGAGCTTAAGCAATAAACCCGGAGTGTGAAGGAGTACCACTCCAAGTTTCTTGAGCTGGCGAGGTTCGCACCGACGATGGTCCCTGATGAAGCCTCCAAGGTGCAGAGGTTTGTAGGGGGACTCAACTGGAGTCTCCAGGAGGCTTTGAGCGTGCTGACAATACCCACCCTCCAGGACGCATATGGAAAGGCTGCTAACCTGTACAGGGTGCAGCAGAAGAGGAGGGACGTACAAGCGGGCCAAAAGAGGAAGTTGGAGGATGGGGAAGAGTCCCGGAGTCAAGACGACCGACATCAGAGGCCTCATCAGGACAAGAGGTGGAGGCCTAACTCAGGTGATGGGAGGAGGTTCGATGTGAACCAGAGGAATGATCAGAGGCGGAATGATAGGCCCCAGGGGCAGGCTCAGAGAGCAGAGTACGGGCGTGGTAGGCACTTCCACTGTAGGAGATGCCACAAGGACCACCCGGGGAAAGACTGTGAAGGAAACCTGGTGGCGTGCTTCCGGTGTGGCAAGAAGGGCCATAGAGCTTTTGAGTGCTTCCAGGATCCCCAGGGAGGCTTTCAGCAGAGGGGAAATGGCGGAGACCGGACCTACAGACCAGCAGACCCCCATCCTCGAGGCAGAGATCAGCACCAGGGCCAGAACCAGCGAGGGGATGCTCCCCAGCGAGGCAATGGCGGGGGTGGAAACGGAGGTAACCGGGGTCAAGGGGAGAACCGAGACAACGGTAGAGATCCTGGGAGGATCAATGTTATGAGCCGGGCCGAGGCGGAGGCCGAAGTAGAGGTGTTAGCAGGTACCTTTTCTGTTCATGGTACTTCTGCCCATGTTTTGTTCGATACTAGAGCTTCTTATTCTTTCATTTCTGAGAACTTTGTTAAGAAACTGGGTCTAGAAACTTGTAAGACTTCTACCATAGCGGTATTTATACCCTCAGGGCGAGTTATCTCTTGTAATCATGTATTGAAGGATGTGGGGGTAGACATAAAGGGGGAAACTTTTGTAACTGACCTGATCCAGTTCGTCCTCCTCGACTTTGATATCATTCTGGGGATGGACTGGCTAAGTAAGTATAAGGGAAGGATCGATTGCGGAGCACAAAAGATCATCCTGAGAGGACCATCGGGCCAAAGAATCTCCTACAGTAGCGCGGAGGAGAAGCCAGGGGTAAAGATAGTCTCAGCCATGTCAATTCTCTCCCAAGTGAAGAAGGGGCAGCAGGCATACCTTTGCCATGTCCAGGATCTGAGCCGAGCGCCGAGTACGTTAGAAGAGATTCGGGTGGTGAATGAATTCCCTGACGTCTTCCCAGATGAGATTCTGAGCATGCCGCCAGACAGGGAGGTGGAGTTCAGCGTCGACCTTGTGCCAGGAGCAGCACCTATTTCCAAGGCCCCATACCGTATGGCGCCATCAGAGTTGAAGGAACTGAAAGTCCAATTGGAGGAGTTACTGGAGAAGGGATACCTTCGCCCGAGTGTATCGCCTTGGGGAGCTCCTGTCTTATTTGTAAAGAAGAAGGATGGGAGCATGAGGCTGTGCATAGACTACCGGGAGTTGAACCAGATCACTGTGAAGAATCGGTATCCCTTGCCCAGAATCGACGACCTCTTCGACCAGCTTCAGGGTGCAGGAGTCTTTTCTAAGATAGACCTGAGGTCGAGATACCACCAGCTACGCGTTGCAGAGAAGGATATCCCGAAGAGTGCCTTCAGGACCAGATATGGGCATTTTGAGTTCCTGGTGATGCCCTTTGGATTGACAAATGCACCTGCAGTGTTCATGGACCTCATGAACCGGATCTTCAACCCATATTTAGACCGGTTTGTGGTGGTATTTATTGATGATATCCTCATCTACTCCCAGGATGAGGAAGAGCACGAGGAGCATCTGAGATCAGTCTTGCAGATTTTGAGAGAGCATCAACTTTACGCCAAGCTAACTAAGTGTGACTTTTGGTTGGATTGAGTGGCATTCCTAGGCCACATCGTCACCAAGAAAGGAATCTCAGTGGATCCGGCCAAGATCCAAGCAGTGAAAGAGTGGCCGAGACTGAGCAATCTGATGGAGGTTTGTAGCTTCTTGGGTCTAGCGGGGTACTACAAAAGATTTGTGAATGATTTCTCAAAGATAGCTAGACCCCTCACAAACCTCATGAAGAAGGTAACCAAGTTTCAGTGGGATGATGATTGTGAGAAGGCGTTCCAGATGTTGAAGGATAGGTTGACCACAGCCCTAGTGTTGACCTTGCCCTCGGGGACAGACGGATTTGAGGTTTTCAGCGATGCTTCCAAGTATGGCTTGGGATGTGTCTTGATGCAGCACGGGAAAGTCATAGCCTACGCATCGAGACAGCTGAAGGAGTACAAGACCCGATACCCGACGCACGACTTGGAGCTTACAGCGGTAGTTTTCGCCCTTAAGATCTTGAGGCACTACCTCTACGGTGTCTCCTGCAAGATCTACACCTACCACAAGAGCCTCAAGTACATCTTCACTCAGAAGGAACTTAATATGAGGCAGAGGAGATGGTTGGAGTTGATCAAGGATTACGATCTGGAGATTTTATATCATGAGGGGAAGTCTAACCTAGTGACTGATGCTCTGAGTAGGAAGAAAAGCCATTCTGTGAATTTGATGTGGGTTCTCCCAGATGAGTTAGTTCGTGACTTCCAAAAAACTGAACTTGGAGGTGATGGAGGCGGGAGGAGTAGAGCGTGAGGTGAGGTTGTACCACATGAGTGTCTCTTCCGGCATCTATGGGGAGATACTCATAGGATAGTCTGGTGATGCAAAGCTAGAGCGTATCAAGGGAAAGATGAGGGAAGGGAAAGTTGAGGGGTTTGAGATCCACGGTGATGGCGGCCTGAGGTTTAGAGGCCAATGGTGTGTACCTCAGGGGTGCATGGAGGTAAAGGAGAGACTGATGAGGGAGGCCCATAATACCCCCTATTCAGTTCATCCTGGTGGTGATAAGTTGTATAAGGACCTAAAGAAGATGTTTTGGTGGCCTAAGATGAAGAGGGAAGTCGCAGAGTTTGTGTCGAAGTGCCTTACCTGTTAGAAGGTCAAATTCGAGCATAAGAGAATGAGAGGTTTACTGCAACCGTTGGAGGTCCCGAAGTGGAAGTGGGACTCCATTTCCATGGACTTCGTGATGGGTTTACCACCGGCGAAGGGAGGAGTCAATCAGATTTGGGTGATAGTGGACCGACTCACTAAGTCAGCACGGTTCATACCCATGAAGAAGACCTAGTCCATGAGCCAGTTGGTGGATGCCTACATCAGAAACGTGGCGAGATATCATGGAATACCTGAGACCATTATATCAGACAGAGACTCAAGGTTCTTAGCCCAATTCTGGCAGCATTTCAGAAAGCGATGGGCACCAAGCTGAAGTTAAGTACTACTTTTCATCCAGCTACTGATGAGCAGACTGAGAGAACCATCCAAACCTTAGAGGACATGCTTCGGGCATGTGTGATGGATTTCCAGGGTTCGTGGGCTGATATGCTGCACTGGGTGGAATTCTCTTACAACAATAGTTACCACACCAGCATCAAAATGGCTCCGTATGAGGCTTTATATGGGAGGAAGTGTAGGACACCGTTATGTTGGAGCGACATTAGTGAGACTGTTGTTTTGGGGCCTCAGTTGATTGAAGAGACTATGGAGCAAGTCCGGATGATCCAGAGACGAATGAAGGCAGCCCAGGACAGGCAGAAGTCCTATGCCGACCTCAAGCGCAGACTAGTTGAGTTCGAGGTGAGGGACAGAGTTTTCCTGAAAGTATCTCCTGTGAGAGGAGTATCCAGGTTCAGGAAGAAAGGGAAGCTTAGCCTCAAATTCGTTGGACCCTATGAGATCTTAGAGCGGGTTGGAGAGATGGCATACCGACTAGCACTTCCTTGTGAACTGGAGAAAGTTCACAACGTCTTCCATGTATCCCAGCTGAAGCGGTATGTGAAATACCCCAAACCTTAATAAGTTGTTTAAACATTAAATAATAAATTATTAAGACTAAAAAGAGTCTCCGAAACATTAGTAAACAATTTAATAAATAGTAAATACAATTAATTGCCTAAAAGGCAATAAGGACAAAGTATGCTCTAAGCTTGGGATAATTTTGATTAAGGCTTGATGAACTTACCAAGACCTTACTTATATATTAATGAGCCTATTAAATCAATTATCAAAGAAAACCGAGCTTGGAAACAAGTTAAAACACGAAATGTGCTTTAAGGAGTCTTAAAGCACATTTTTGAAAAAATTATCTTGTAAATGGGTTTTGAATGGCTAAATGTCCATCATTACTCTTTAATTAATATGTGTACTACTTAGTATCACATTTGGAAGTTTAAATCAATGGGAAACCAAAAATTTCACAGTTATGTGCCTTGTTGGTATGAATAGTGACTTTTATAAGCTAGTTTGTAACATATGTTATATTAAGTAATTAAATGTTTAACAAAGACCAAAACACCCCTAAGTAATATATGGGGGGCCGGTTTTTGTAAGGTGAGTCACCACCACCTGCAATCAAATAAGTGAAGGAAGACATAAATAAAATACTATACTACTTTATAAAGCACTATTTGCTTTACGTAACAATTATCTTCAAAAGCATTTGCAATCAGTGAATCCTCTTCATTTCCTCCTTGCTATCTCACGTAGACTATCCCCTTCCTTGCTCTCTTTCACGATCGAACCAGCACAGCACCATATGCCATCTTCAAATCCTTGTAACTTCTAGCTCACTTGTCCAAATTAAAAACTAAGACCACCGATCTCTTAGTCTCGTCAAGCTCTTCGACCTAGTCCTTTCAAATCTTCAAGAGCTCCATTTTGGTGCCAAGAGGAATCTCCATGGAAGGAGCTTGAGCTCATCTTTTCACGTATTATTGTGCTCCTTTGCTTCGAGGTAAGGAAACTCAAAGAAAAATGATGTTTCCTCCATGTTTTGTGTTGTCCGAAAATTGTCTTAAATGGTGTCTTTGTACTGCCTTGTTCTAGCTTCGTTCCAACCTTTCAAGGACTGGGTGGAGTCCTCTCTTGACACGTTTCCAAACTCTCTTCAAGTTCTAAGTTGACAAGCAAGCAAATATCCTTACCGATTTCTGAAACAAGAAAGAAATTGTGAGGAAGGAGGAGGTAGGTAATTATGCTAACCAAAAATAGCTTGAAATTCCTTTGGAAAATGAACGTATGTTGTCTACTGAAACTACCTAAAGAGCCAATGGTAAACGACTTAGAAAAATGTTCTCAAAGAGACTAGTAAAGGACATACGTATTATTGTGTGTATTTGCAGGTCAAAGGCAAATATATTGTGGGAAATTCAGTGTTTAAGATTTATGCATTTTAAGAGCCTAAGTGCTATGCAATTTAAATTGTGCACTATGTTGTTATGTGGTGTATATTTGGTGAAGTTTTGAGTATAAGAGTGTACTGGGAAGTTTATACATATGATGGGTGTAAAAACTTACGTAGCAGGACTTGAAAAATTACAAGTACGTCGATTCTGTAGGTTGGGTCCGGGACCTAAGTCATGGGTCATGTCCCGGACCAGGGGTGCGAAATAGGCCGAGAGTTCTACATGGTTATAGGTCCGGGACTTGGGTCTTGTACAAGGACCCGGACCACCCTCCTTAAATCACCCGAGAGTTTTTTTTGCCTAGGCTGGTCTGGGACTTAGGACCTGTATGAAGTCCCGGACGACCCTGTTAAATGTAGCCGAGAGTACAAGACTGTCTTGGTCGGGACTTAGGGTGAGTACAAGGTCCCGGACCACCCTATCAAAACATACCGTGAGTTTGTGTAAGTGTTGATCCGGGACTTAAGGAAAGGACCAAGTCCCGGACCACTCTAAAGATGTTGTTTAAGGTATAAAAATGGTGTGTAAAGATGGGGATTGATAAGTAATGATGTTGTAAGGATGTTAAGGACAAGTTAGAGGTGATATAAAGACAACCAAGTGGGTGGAAAGTTGTAATAAAATGTGAAAGTAAAACAAGTTAAAAATGTCAAGTTGTTTAACTAGTTAACGAGGGTAAGTTATGAGCATTAGACTTTAAACAAACATGTTACCCCGATGTTAATAAAAGTACATGTGATGTTGTCAGTTGTTCGAGAATTGCTCGAGGAACATAAATGGACATGATAAAGTGGACTCCGGTGACAGGTATGGTTTTCTTGCAACCTGTGTCCTACCGGATTACACCGGCTTGTATGCCAATGTGTTTTCTGTATGTTTGCCACGTTATAAGATAAATCATGAAACGAGTTTACAGTCGTTATTGTTTTTGTATGTTTACGTGCCGATACCGGTAACCTCGAATGCGCTTGAAGGGCTAGTTAACCACTGTTAGGTAAACGTAGGAGAACGGTATCTGGTAACAACGTTTCCGACCTAAGGAACGTTCTAACCACGGCTATGCGTGAGTTAGTTATGTGATGTTTGTGTGTGATGTTTGTGTGTGAATGTATGACTCTCCCTTCCCTTGTGTGTGTCTAACAAGACTTAACCCAATGTTGTGATTGTTTAACTAAGTTCAATGATGAACTTCTGACAAGTGCTAACGGGGGGGGGGGGGGGAAGTGAGGAGTCCGTCTGTTCCGGCCACGCGTGTGAGTATGGGGGTCGTTGTCATAGCAGGTTCGATCCTCTCTGTATGTTATGGTTGTTTTCCAATTTGGTTCCCAACCTTCCCTTTAGCTTAACCAAGGCTATTACTGACTCATGTCGGGCCACAGGGGCATACTATGTTATGTTTGTCCGGTGTGCTTGGATCACTATATCCGAGACGCCTTGTGTTAAGTTATCCGTTCATTTAACGAGACGGTAACGAGTTATGTAACGAGCTTATCATGAGACTGGCAACATTCTCTAGGCTCTGATAAGTCAGGAATTTATCTATTTCTAAAGGGTCTTTTGATACCTAATCTGTTACCATTAACTGATAAATTCCTATCTTATGAGCAATTTTATGTTTTTGTTGCAATTGTCTTCTTTTATGGTTTTTGTGTGCTTTTTCAGGTTTTTATCTCAAAGGAAACACACTCCTATCACCGATGGAACACATGGCAAATCAAACAAGCTAAAACAGAATCAAGAAATTAATTCTCGACCTAAATACAAGACTGGTCCGGGACTTAATACACAACTTAAGTCCCGGATCACAATGAGGCTTCACTCTCGACTGGATTTCAAGTATGGTCCGGGACTTTGTACAAAACTTAAGTCCCGGACCACACAGATTTGTAAGTCTCGACCTGTTTTGACACTATGGTCCGGGACTTGATACAAGACTTAAGTCCCGGACCATATGACTGAAGCGATGATCTGTAGCCCGCGAAAAGAAGAAACGAGAATATTTTCTAAACCGCCGCCCATCCATTACGTCCTCACTTTCCAGACCCTCATGCACTGCTACTACTTTCCATCTTCTAATCCCACTAAATCCAATTATTTCCCTAAAACCAGCAACACCACCCACCATTCCACTCACTAATTCCAACCTCATCTCCACCACCATAAACTGTTGTTACGTATCAATACAGAGGCTCTATAAATAGAGCTCTCTCCTTCTCATTCAAACACACAATCTGGCTGGAGAGTAATACTCCACACATTCTGCAGAGAGCAAAAATACCTCAACTCCATTCACCATCCATTTTCACGTATCATTCATATCACCATTTTCCATCAAGCAGCTGGAGACTTCAACAAGTGAAGATTGAGTAGAGGAAACTGCTGGTTGTGCACAGAGACTCCATCAACCAACCTTAAAACAGAGTTTCTTCTTCTTTATCTTCTTTAATGTTATTCACATATTGTTGTAGTAATTCCATTTCCATGGCTGAGTAGTTTCCATAAATTTCGGTTTACTATGTAATCCAAATTCTGAGGTTCCATTATCTTTGTGATTTACTATTTTAACAGATTAAAGTGTTGTCCCTTATTTATTATTATAAATCTTGTGATTTGGCCAATTACTGGATTTACCTGTTTATCTGCTTATAAGTGAGAACTGCGGTAGATAATAGACAACAGGAACAACACCGGTTAATTTAGAGATGGTAATTCCTCTAGGATATTAACTGATCATTAAACTGGATTATTCTTAAAGCTGTTAGCAATTAATAAATTTGTAACGAGAGTTAAAATTTATTAGCTGTTAATTAGATTCCACCGAGCGGGAGACCGAACGTGGAATAATTCTGTTCTAGGATTTTAATCTAGATATCGGTAAACACACTGAGAAAGGAACCGAAGAAATTGGAGGATTAGTAAACCGGAATTTTCCTTTCCATTAATTCAAAAACATCATTGTTTTGCTCACTGTTGCTCTTGCATTTATTACCCTTGTTCTTATTTACAGTTTGCTTCAGTACTTAGTAATTCAAACAAACAAAACCCCCTGTTACTTGAGTTATTTTACTTTGTTTTGATCTTAAATATTAATCAAACTAAAACGCTGCCTCCCCTGGATTCGATAACCTGGAGGGACACTTCTAGGAAAACTTGCTATAATCGACCGGTATTCTTGCCGTTAGGTTTTTACCCAACAGGCTCACCAGTGTTAATAACAATGTTTGGGTCGGTTCCTAAGAGAACCATTCCCGTTATGTATGTATTTTGTTGGTGATGCAATGTCTGTTTCGATGTTATGATGTACACGTTGAAACGTGCAAAGTGTTGTTATGTTTTGTTATGTGAGGAGCGTTATATGTCGTAAGATATGTAGTGTGTGGATCATGGAAATGAATCCCAGTTTGTGATAAGAGGCGTTTAAGGATAACCCGAATTAAGGGTAAGTGACGTTTATTAAGGAAGTAGCTCCATTAGAGGAGGAACACTCTAGGGATAATGAATACCATGAGTGACTTATCTAGTAAGGATATATTATCCGTTTGTTGAGCCCGTTGAGGCGAAATGATTATGTGTTGTGTGTTTACAGTTGCATGCATGATTAAATATAATTAATCGCATGCTAAGACGACAATTAGTTGTGCGTGGCCCGGTAGCATGTGGGCTGCGGGATTACCATACCAGCAAAGGTGCTGAGCCCCTGGGGGGCCACCCTTTCTTTCCTTTTCTATTTCAGGTACAAGGAGCTGGAGCCGTTCGAGAGTAGGACGGGGTAGTTGTTGCGTACGGGTAATTGATGTAATCACTTGTAACCTGTAGGTGTAGTAAGACCGAAATTGTTCTCGGCACTAGTTGTAAATACTCGGTACAGTTGGAAGGTATTTGTATATTGAATGTTGGTGTTGATAAAGGGGACAGTAATGTGTAGTTGCTCGGGGATCTAGTCCATCAGACCGATA
The DNA here is from genome assembly GCA_023374045.1 of Limonium bicolor. Taxonomy (NCBI): domain Eukaryota; kingdom Viridiplantae; phylum Streptophyta; class Magnoliopsida; order Caryophyllales; family Plumbaginaceae; genus Limonium; species Limonium bicolor. The sequence goes on from CM041782.1 coordinate 156,295,016, forward strand.
TAGTTGTGTAAATGTTAGCCTTGTTAGCCACGTAGGTGGTTAACGGCGTGTAACACCGATGAGTTAAGTTATGTGATGGTGTGTATTTTCCGCTGCAGTTTAATGTTAAGTATGTTGTTTCATGTTGCGTGGAATGTGTAAGAAAAAAAAAATTTAATTGGACCTTGAGTCCTAACGTGGTTAAGTCCGAAGTGTTATGTTATCAGGACCTATGGGTCTAAATGTTGTTGTGTTGCCCAGACGTGAGAGTCTAAGGGTTGTTATGTATGTGCAAATGTTGTTAAGGTACCCGGACCATTAAGTCCGAGGTTACTATGTAAGTATGTTATGTTATGTAGGGATGTGGATATGTTACTCGGACCGCTAAGTCCGGGACTGTGATGTAAAGTATGTTTGGTTATGGAAGTGTTTTATTATACAAGTAATTCCCGTATTCTAACCAATGATATGTGGGAAGTGTGAACTTCGGGGACGAAGTTCTTTTAAGGGGGGTAGATTGAAATACCCCAAACCTTAATAAGTTGTTTAAACATTAAATATAAATTATTAAGACTAAAAAGAGTCTCCGAAACATTAGTAAACAATTTAATAAATAGTAAATACAATTAATTGCCTAAAAGGCAATAAGGACAAAGTATGCTCTAAGCTTGGGATAATTTTGATTAAGGCTTGATGAACTTACCAAGACCTTACTTATATATTTAATGAGCCTATTAAATCAATTATCAAAGAAAAACCGAGCTTGGAAACAAGTTAAAACACGAAATGTGCTTTAAGGAGTCTTAAAGCACATTTTTGAAAAAATTGTCTTGTAAATGGGTTTTGAATGGCTAAATGTCCATCATTACTCTTTAATTAATATGTGTACTACTTAGTATCACATTTGGAAGTTTAAATCAATGGGAAACCAAAAATTTCACAGTTATGTGCCTTGTTGGTATGAATAGTGACTTTTATAAGCTAGTTTGTAACATATGTTATATTAAGTAATTAAATGTGTTAACAAAGACCAAAACACCCCTAAGTAATATATGGGGGGCCGGTTTTTGTAAGGTGAGTCACCACCACTGCAATCAAATAAGTGAAGGAAGACATAATAAAATACTATACTACTTTATAAAGCACTATTTGCTTTACGTAACAATTATCTTCAAAAGCATTTGCAATCAGTGAATCCTCTTCATTTCCTCCTTGCTGTCTCACGTAGACTATCCCCTTCCTTGCTCTCTTTCACGATCGAACCAGCACAGCACCATATGCCATCTTCAAATCCTTGTAACTTCTAACTCACTTGTCCAAATTAAAAACTAAGACCACCGATCTCTTAGTCTCGTCAAGCTCTTCGACCTAGTCCTTTCAAATCTTCAAGAGCTCCATTTTGGTGCCAAGAGGAATCTCCATGGAAGGAGCTTGAGCTCATCTTTTCACGTATTATTGTGCTCCTTTGCTTCGAGGTAAGGAAACTCAAAGAAAAATGATGTTTCCTCCATGTTTTGTGTTGTCCGAAAATTGTCTTAAATGGTGTCTTTGTACTGCCTTCTTCTAGCTTTGTTCCAACCTTTCAAGGACTGGGTGGAGTCCTCTCTTGACACGTTTCCAAACTCTCTTCAAGTTCTAAGTTGACAAGCAAGCAAATATCCTTACCGATTTCTGAAACAAGAAAGAAATTGTGAGGAAAGGAGGTAATTATGCTAACCAAAAATAGCTTGAAATTCCTTTGGAAAATGAACGTATGTTGTCTACTGAAACTACCTAAAGAGCCAATGGTAAATGACTTAGAAAAATGTTCTCAAAGAGACTAGTAAAGGACATACGTATTATTGTGTGTATTTGCAGGTCAAAGGCAAATATATTGTGGGAAATTCAGTGTTTAAGATTTATGCATTTTAAGAGCCTAAGTGCTATGCAATTTAAATTGTGCACTATGTTGTTATGTGGTGTATATTTGGTGAAGTTTTGAGTATAAGAGTGTACTGGGAAGTTTATACATATGATGGGTGTAAAAACTTACGTAGCAGGACTTGAAAAATTACAAGTACGTCGATTCTGTAGGTTGGGTCCGGGACCTAAGTCATGGGTCATGTCCCGGACCAGGGGTGCAAAATAGGCCGAGAGTTCTACATGGTTATAGGTCCGGGACTTGGGTCTTGTACAAGGACCCGGACCACCCTCCTTAAATCACCCGAGAGTTTTTTTGCCTAGACTGGTCTGGGACTTAGGACCTGTATGAAGTCCCGGACCACCCTGTTAAATGTAGCCGAGAGTACAAGACTGTCTTGGTCCGGGACTTAGGGTGAGTACAAGGTCCCGGACCACCCTATCAAAACATACCGTGAGTTTGTGTAAGTGTTGATCCGGGACTTAAGGAAAGGACCAAGTCCCGGACCACTCTAAAGATGTTGTTTAAGGTATAAAAATGGTGTGTAAAGATGGGGATTGATAAGTAATGATGTTGTAAGGATGTTAAGGACAAGTTAGAGGTGATATAAAGACAACCAAGTGGGTGGAAAGTTGTAATAAAATGTGAAAGTAAAACAAGTTAAAAATGTCAAGTTGTTTAACTAGTTAACGAGGGTAAGTTATGAGCATTAGACTTTAAACAAACATGTTACCCCGATGTTAATAAAAGTACATGTGATGTTGTCAGTTGTTCGAGAATTGCTCAAGGAACATAAATGGACATGATAAAGTGGACTCCGGTGACAGGTATGGTTTTCTTGCAACCTGTGTCCTACCGGATTACACCGGCTTGTATGCCAATGTGTTTTCTGTATGTTTGCCACGTTATAAGATAAATCATGAAACGAGTTTACAGTCGTTATTGTTGTTGTATGTTTACGTGCCGATACCGGTAACCTCGAATGCGCTTGAAGGGCTAGTTAACCACTGTTAGGTAAACGTAGGAGAACGGTATCTGGTAACAACGTTTCCGACCTAAGGAACGTTCTAACCACGGCTATGCGTGAGTTAGTTATGTGATGTTTGTGTGTGATGTTTGTGTGTGAATGTATGACTCTCTCTTCCCTTGTGTGTGTCTAACAAGACTTAACCCAATGTTGTGATTGTTTAACTAAGTTCAATGATGAACTTCTGACAACTGCTAACGGGGGGGGGGGGGGGGGGGAAGTGAGGAGTCCGGTCTGCTCCGGCCACGCGTGTGAGTATGGGGGTCGTTGTCATAGCAGGTTCGATCCTCTCTGTATGTTATGGTTGTTTTCCAATTTGGTTCCCAACCTTCCCTTTAGCTTAACCAAGGCTATTACTGACTCACGTCGGGCCACAGGGGCATACTATGTTATGTTTGTCCGGTGTGCTTGGATCACTATATCCGAGACGCCTTGTGTTAAGTTATCCGTTCATTTAACGAGACGGTAACGAGTTATGTAACGAGCTTATCATGAGACTGGCAACATTCTCTAGGCTCACCAGTGTTAATAACAATGTTTGGGTCGGTTCCTAAGAGAACCATTCCCGTTATGTATGTATTTTGTTGGTGATGCAATGTCTGTTTCGATGTTATGATGTACACGTTGAAACGTGCAAAGTGTTGTTATGTTTAGCGTTATATGTCGTAAGATATGTAGTGTGTGGATCATGGAAATGAATCCCAGTTTGTGATAAGAGGCGTTTAAGGATAACCCGAATTAAGGGTAAGTGACGTCTATTAAGGAAGTAGCTCCATTAGAGGAGGAACACTCTAGGGATAATGAATACCATGAGTGACTTATCTAGTAAGGATATATTATCCGTTTGTTGAGCCCGTTGAGGCGAAATGATTATGTGTTGTGTGTTTACAGTTGCATGCATGATTAAATATAATTAATCGCATGCTAAGACGACAATTAGTTGTGCGTGGCCCGGTAGCATGTGGGCTGCGGGATTACCATACCAGCAAAGGTGCTGAGCCCCTGGGGGGCCACCCTTTCTTTCCTTTTCTATTTCAGGTACAAGGAGATGGAGCCGTTCGAGAGTAGGACGGGGTAGTTGTTGCGTACGGGTAATTGATGTAATCACTTGTAACCTGTAGGTGTAGTAAGACCGAAATTGTTCTCGGCACTAGTTGTAAATACTCGGTACAGTTGGAAGGTATTTGTATAATGAATGTTGGTGTTGATAAAGGGGACAATAATGTGTAGTTGCTCGGGGATCTAGTCCATCAGACCGATACAGTTGTGTAAATGTTAGCCTTGTTAGCCACGTAGGTGGTTAACGGCGTGTAACACCGATGAGTTAAGTTATGTGATGGTGTGTATTTTCCGCTGCAGTTTAATGTTAAGTATGTTGTTGTATGTTGGGGTGTTACAGTATGTTCCCGACCCTTCGCATGTGTTGCAGCCTGAGTGTAACACCCCCGAATAACGATCAATAATTAAACAACGCGCCTAAAGGTAACATGAGACGTCTACGCAGCGGTTTCCAACTTTATCCGGGTGTCACAGATGCCAACCACCCACGTGGTTGACAGACCACAATACCAACTCCAAGTTACGGTCTGTATGACTGGAAGTCCAACTTAACGAAATCCAAATACAATATAAAGTACAACTCAAGTACCGAGCATCTACAGTTTAGTTAACAACTTATAATCCAACATCATAAACCGAAAGTACAACCCACACATTAAAAGCATACTACTTAAGTCTTGCCATGTGGACTACCCCTATGATAGTCACCCTTGCCTACTCTCGTTATCGTCTGGCACAAGACCTGAAAAAAATTGGGTGTAAAGGACTCAGCAAACTACGCTGAGTATGAACGTGTGAAGCCCGCATGTTACCGGGCCACACGACTACTTGGTCGAATATTATTAAGTCAATTTACATGCTATATTTAAGCAGTAAAGCACACATCAGTACATCATGATCATACACACTCATCGGTAGCGTAGCAATATCAGCAAGCAACCAAGCACATCTTGCAAGTAACACAACAATGTCAAACACGCAGTCCAGCACAATAAGCTGCTAGTGTAGCAACAGTCAAGTAATTATAGAACGTGTGTGTCGGTACATATACCGTCGATCCTCACTATGGGATCATTCAAGAGATTGCGTATTGTTTCCTTGTTCTCATTACATATGTTTTCCTTTCTTCTCTTGCACCGAGTCCGGGGGATGTAGGTTAGATCCCGAGACTTTATTATGTAGGTGCTATTCATTGCTTGTTTCTTAAATGATCACATTTGAGAATTTCTTATTTGCTTGGTTTCGTTACACATGTTTTCCACTATTCTCTGGCACCGAGTCAGGGGATATAGATTAGATCCCGAGGCTTTATTATGTAGGTGCTAATCATTTCTTGTCTCTTCAAGGGTTACTTGTGAATTCTTTTATCACCGCACGTTGGAGGACGTCTCCTCCATAGCTAGTCCCCATTCCCGACACCCAGGGTCGAGAAAGCGGTAGTCACCTCTAGACTCCAGGATAAGCTTCACCAATTTGGCACTCCCCCATTCCCGACCCAGGGTCAAGGAAGCGGAAGTCACCTCTGGACCGGGATGTACTTCACCAACTTGTCACCCCATTCCCCACACCCAGGGTCAAGGAAGCGGAAGTCACCTCTGGACTCCGGGATGTGCTTCACCAAAATATATTCCATCATAGACGGTCGAAGGATCTGATGCAGATACCAACTCCCGAATATTCATACCGCGCGGCCCGAGATGTTGTCTTCCCGGGTTATTCTCATGTTTCACAGTTCATATTTCGTTTCATTATCATTATAATCTCGACACCATAGTGGGTGTCATTAGCGGTCCTCTAAAGTTAGAGAGGATTCGTCTCTTGTATAGTTCTTTTGTTTGTCTACGTGGTTCGTCATGTCTCACCAAAGGAGACTTGCTCTTCATTATCATTAAAGCATAGACACCATAGTGGGTGTCATGGTAGTCCTCAATGGTTTAGAGAGGAGTTCCCCTTATAGCGTTTTCTTGTTTCATAATTCGTAGTAGTTCTCGTATAGTTTCCCTTTATGTAGTTTCTTTGGTTACATAGTTCGTTGAGTCTCATCTCAAAGTTCCATAACGCGAAAGGGAAAACTACTGTGTGCGAGCAATGATATATACAACAATGATATAGAAATCATACAACATGATAAACAAGCAATCCAATTCCATGCTTTGATCTTATGTCATTTTCACACAAAGCACACAGCACACAAAGCAAAACAAGCCGTGTAACACGGCAACATACGAACCACACATGTCCATACCTGGATCAGAAGCAAGTAGTCTCACACACGGAGTCCTGGTTGGAGTTCGCTACGGCCCTAGCGTTAATACAAACAATGTGTCAGTTTATGATTTCATGTGACAACCTTTGTGACACTCCCCGAATTTATTAAATTATTAACGGGTGTTATTCCTAGCTAAATCTTCGTTGAATGTTCAACCTTTATTAACCTTAGGACTTCCCACGTGGTAGACTTTATGTTACTCCTAGGGCATTCACACCCTTATTTTACACGTTAACTAAGTCCTTTGTCCTAGCTAATGTTTTAGAGCATTTTAGGCGATAACCTGTAACGAGTTTATCTAAGATGAATTCTCATTTGACTAGGATATGTTCCTACTTTAGCTGAATAGGTTAGCAATGTTTTAGGCTTATCATCATAGTAACATAGTCTTTAAGATGCCCCTAAAACTTGTTTATATTGAATCCCAAAAGGTTCCAAACCTGAAGCATAACCCCCATGTATTACCTTATCTAGTTTCACCCTTAAGGTAGCAGCTGATGTTTAATCTTCTCGACATGCCTCATAAACTTAGCTAGGTGCATTAGAGGGATTTTGGGTATATAAGCAGGTGCTACACACCTTACGTCACTTGTATTTCCAATTACACAGAAGCAGAATTTCTGAAGAGAGACTGGGAAAGAGATGCAAAACAGAAGTATAAGTCTATCTCTTCTTCTATTTTCTTCCGGTTTGTTCCTAATTCTGAATTCCCAAATCTCTCCCCAAGTAGTAAAGTGTGTTATCTGAGTTTTAGCTTCAACACAGACCTAAAACCACAATGAAAACTTCTCTGAATCCTCTCTACACAGAAACTGAAAAAGCTACAGAAATCTGAAAACAAAGACTTGCATACTTCTTCTTCATTCCTTCTGTTTGGTTATTGATCTGTTTCTTAACCTCTCCCTACATATCCATAGACCTACTTAGGTGTGTTAGATATGTGTTAGGTTTATGAGTAACTCAATACGCCACTGTTAAGTGCTCTAAAGTTCAACTTACAGAAACCGAAAACTGAAAGTAATTACTTCCTGTATCTCCTCCTTAGTCTTTCTGTTCAGTTGTTAATTGGTCTTCCCACCTGTCCCAAGGTACTCATCTACTTAGTTAAGTGCGTTATCTTGGTTTTAACTTAAAAACAGATCCATGACACACTGTTATTACTACTGAATATTGCTTATACCGAAACAGGAAAGTTCCTGAAACTGGGAAGAAAAAACTGAAACTAGCAACTTCTCCTTGATTTCTTTCTGGTTAATTATTAACCTGTATTCCAACTTGTCTGCCTATTTAACTAGGTGTGTAGTCAGTCTCTCAAACTCAACACAACCCCCACCTCCAACAGCACGGCCTTTCCCTCTGAAAAACAGTTTACACAGGTACTGGAAAACTGACAAACACAACCCATGGTTTCTGCTGTGTCTTTCTGTTTATCTATCTGTCTTTTAATTTTCCCCCATGACTTAACCACTTGGTGGAGTGTTTATCACGATTTAACATTCAAAACAGACCCACGAAAGTAAGCTCAAACCACTGAAGAGCCACACAGAACTGAAGTTTTCAGAAGAAACTGCAACACTGAAAATACAAATCCGTTTCTGTTTTTTTTTCTTCTTTTCTTCTCTTCTGTTTCTCCCAAAGGTTTACGCCCTCATTTACAAGTCTTAACAAAGTTACAAGTTACCTTTTTAACCCAATACATTACTTATACAGCTTCTGTAACTTAGTTACACAGAAACATCCAAGTGTTGATAATCTGTAACAGCATCGGTATTACTCTTCTACATTACTTCTCATTCACTGATCTGGTTCCTTATTTTTCCCATCTGCTTACCCATTTAGTTAAGGGATTTAGTGAGATCTTAAGTTCAGACACTACCCAAAACAGTATTGCCCACCCTCTGGAGGTTCTTTACACAGAAGACAGAAACTGACACAAAAACCGAACTTGAAACTGATATTTCTTCTTTTTCTTGTGTTACATCGATTCTTTTACTTCCCAAGGTTTGAACAGACTTAATTCCCCTCATTAGCCATGCCTTTAGCCCTTTCTTAACCCACTATAACACACTTAACACTCTGCAATTCAGCTATACAGAAGCAGCTGATTATCAAGAATCTGATAGCAAGACGTGGGCATTTCATTATACTATAACTGTTATGTTGCAGAAACCAGAACTTGAATTCTGAAACTGATTTATTCCTCCTATTATTTCCTTTCCTCTTTTACCCTGATTTCTAGCTTCCCAAGTTGTGTGCTCATTCAGTTAAATGGTTCCCAATCATTTTACTTCAAGAACGAACCTAAATTAACAATATTAAAGTCACTAAACTCCCTGGACAGAACTGAAGACAACTGTAAGATTGAAACAGAAAGTTTGATATGGTTTTACTCCCAGTCTTCTTTTCTGTTGCTTTAATTTGTCCACGGGTCTGACCTTTTTATTCATTAACCTGACTACTAATTTCCTATTAGGCAGGACGAGGTTATGTAATGTAATCTGTCTTCTGTCTGTTGTGCTATGTTACATAGTGTATAGTTAGTATACAGAAAACCAGAGGTCGCAGAAGCGCACCAGATTTTTAATTCAAGTTCATTAGTTCTCCTTGCTGTTCTCCTAGCACTCTTCCAATCAGATTTTCAGCACTTATTTAATCACGTATTCCACCTTAGTTCCACCTAGCCCCTAGTATTGTTTTGGCCGAGTTTCCAGCGCCTAATGCTTGGCATTCATTCAGTTCTGGTCTAGGCTGTTTATCTTGGTTATTTAGTGACATTAGTTCGTCACTTTTCTTAGCATCTGTTACAGATCAGAAGCACTCAAACTCCCCAGAACTAAACATCTACCTCTCGGCAATCAGGACAAGGTTTACAACTCAATAGTTAGCTTCCAGCCACTATCTTTGCTAGTTCATTAAACTAATATATAATCAGGTTCATCTGAAGAGTTTCCCACGCATTACTAACAGACCTCCACTCTTGCTCTCGGTAATTCTCAAGCCCAGTTTTAACACTTGAAACTAGGTGTTTAGACTACCATTTTAGCCAAAAGTATTCACCACACAACAGGTTGCTCTTTCTCAGATTACCCTTATCAGTTTTAACAAGGTGGTTCCAAACAGAGTTTCACCAGCTTTCAGTTAGTTGTCACAGTTGATTATTAACCACAGACAAAGCATGAGTTTAGGCAAGGTTTAACTTCTCCAAACAGACCCAACATAACATGGTTACTAGTTCATGGGTACCCATTTACTCAGGATATTTACGGACATTACCAACTTGCTCATGACAGAATATTTTTTTTTCAGTTCATAACAGAGGCAAAGGTTTAGCTCACAACCTTAGATGTCTCAGCTGGTTTTCTCTTGCCAGGGCCTTGAACCAATATAAGACTTCAGACCTTGGATTCTCGACAACAGCTTGCTTCTGGCTGGGTTTTCCAGGAAGACCGGAACAGGTTGTACTCAAGGAGTTTTCGGACACCTCTGGTTGAATTCTGCACCAGAGAGGAGTGTTCTTGCTGGCTACTATCGGTCACTAAGGATGGAGGGATTTCAGGGGAGATCATGCATGGACAGAAGAGAAGTGTAAGTGGGGAAGCAGTCCATTTTGGACAGGTACTGATGGGGGAACTCAAATACCAAAAATCTGTTGCAAAGAGCTTACCTTGGCTTGGTCTCAAGAAAAATTTAAAACTGGTTTCTTCCTCTTTTTTTTTTTCACCTATCGGTCATCTTCATAGTGTGGTTGCTTGGTGGATCCATGCATAAACATAAGAAGAGGGTGAGTGAGAGAAACAAAATCAATTCTCGGACAGGTAGGAGTGGAAGGAGAAGAGAACTTCCTAGACCACAATTTACCTCTAGTACTTGTCCTTCCCTTGGTGTGCTGTTCCTGAATTTTTTTTTCAGAGGCTCATTACCCCAGCATTATCGGACATGCATGAAGAGGAAACAAAAAGATTGAGCTACAGTTGCAGAGGTAGGAAAATTCGAGAGTAGGAGTTCACACCAAGAATCAGAATGGGGGAAAGGAGAACTTACTCCACGCAAGGCACCAGCAACAACTGAAGAGAGAGCTGAGAAATGATGCAGGCGTGCATTCAGGAATAGAGCAAAAGCAGACTGAATGCAGAAGGCAAACTAAATGATAATGGGTGGAAGTTTCAATGAGAAATGTGTGGAAGTTTGGAGAGCTTAATCTCTGATGCGTGGGAAATTGGAAACAGCAGTGGGCTCCCTCTTTTACTAAAACCAAGCTGGTGCAGGTTGTGTTTCGGGTAGTCAGACACAGCAAGAGAATATGATGGCTCGTGGTCGTTTGCTTCCTCTTCTTTTTTTTTTGATTTAGTTGCTGTTACAGAGACAGTTGAGGGAATTTGTGGAAGTTAGGGAATGGGAATCAATACTGGATACCGAAGTGCTGTTTTCAGGTTACAAGGACTGGAGTGATGCCTGTCGACATTTTTTTTTTTCCTCTTTGATTCAGGGCGTTACAGGGGACTGAGAGGTATGGCATTCAGGAGAGAATGATGTTGAGTGATCTCAAGTTACAAGGAAAACATGGCATTGGAATATAATAGGGACTGTCGCCAAAAATTCCTCTGATTCCTATTTTTTTTTGTTCGATCTGGTTATAGTGAGGAAGAAGAAGAAGAAGAACTCGATATTGCCACAGGTATACGTTTGGTTCTTCGTTTTTTTTTTTTTTGTAGTTGGCTTACTAGACTAGATACTAGTATTAAGTGGTTGGTATAGGTTACTGAAAATGAGCACAGCTCAACCGGTTAAACACTTAGGGAAGGTATGGGAGGTCTCGGGTTCGAAACCTAGCGGGAGCGTCTTTGCTCCCTTTTTTTTTCTTTTCTTTCTCTTTGTTTTTGCATAGGTCATACATTATTATTTATATGTGTACGACTATATATTATAATATGTGACTCTATATATTTTGTAACGCAATTATGCAGCGTTATTGTTTTTTATTACAGCGTTACGGTATTGTAACGTTACGTACATATATTTTCGTGTTCGTACATATATATATGTACTAGCTTAAATGGTTCGTACGTTATTTTATGTCCATATTATAAAACACGTTATGATTTCATACGTTTAATATTCAGGGGTATTTCAGCTTACCCCCCTTAAAAGAGACTTCGTCCCGAAGTCTTGCTTCCTTAACTCATATTTTCCACTCCTAGTAATCTTAGGGATCCAGTCCCGCATTTATTATCGATACCAAAAAGATTAAGTCTATAATTATAATGCTCGGTGCTTCTAAGCACCGTGCCACATCAGTGGCTCCACACAAGTTCTCATCGTAGACCAAGATGCTAGCAATGTATATAACATGCTACAATGCAAACCAAGGCACCCACATTCATTCATACAGAGCATATAACATGCTAAAGTGCAACTAAGGCACACAACATTCATTCTTACATAGCGTACATAACATTTTCACACACAATCCAAACACACAACCCTACCAACCAACCTCGAGTGGTTGTAGGAACACAACTTAATAATTCATCACACATCCAATACAAAACGCGCTTACCCCCCTTAAAAGAGGGGTACGCCCCCGTACCCTACACTAAGCCGAAACATCGATGACAAGATAGGGGTACCTAGTTTTCCCTTACCGGATTGATTATATGCCATTGTGTAAACGCCAGATCGGGTTTTCCCGAGTGTGAGGAGGCTTTCTACCTCTCCAGCGTTTTCCTACGGATTGAAATGGACCCTAACTAACGAACCTCACAAACTAACCCGTAACCCCGTTTCTCAAATTTAGGTTTTCCTATACTCGGTACTCCTCTGTTCCAGTCATCAGAGCGCAACTACGCTCTGATACCACTTTTTGTAACACCCCCGAATAACGATCAATAATTAAACAACGCGCCTAAAGGTAACATGAGACGTCTACGCAGCGGTTTCCAACTTTATCCGGGTGTCACAGATGCCAACCACCCACGTGGTTGACAGACCACAATACCAACTCCAAGTTACGGTCTGTATGACTGGAAGTCCAACTTAACGAAATCCAAATACAATATAAAGTACAACTCAAGTACCGAGCATCTACAGTTTAGTTAACAACTTATAATCCAACATCATAAACCGAAAGTACAACCCACACATTAAAAGCATACTACTTAAGTCTTGCCATGTGGACTACCCCTATGATAGTCACCCTTGCCTACTCTCCGTTATCGTCTGGCACAAGACCTGAAAAAAATTGGGTGTAAAGGACTCAGCAAACTACGCTGAGTATGAACGTGTGAAGCCCGCATGTTACCGGGCCACACGACTACTTGGTCGAATATTATTAAGTCAATTTACATGCTATATTTAAGCAGTAAAGCACACATCATACATCATGATATCATACACACTCATCGGTAGCGTAGCAATATCAGCAAGCAACCAAGCACATCTTGCAAGTAACACAACAATGTCAAACACGCAGTCCAGCACAATAAGCTGCTAGTGTAGCAGCAACAGTCAAGTAATTATAGAACGTGTGTGTCGGTACATTATACCGTCGATCCTCACTATGGGATCATTCAAGAGATTGCGTATTGTTTCCTTGTTCTCATTACATATGTTTTCCTTTCTTCTCTTGCACCGAGTCCGGGGGATGTAGGTTAGATCCCGAGACTTTATTATGTAGGTGCTATTCATTCCTTGTTTCTTAAATGATCACATTTGAGATTTTTCTTATTTGCTTGGTTTCGTTACACATGTTTTCCACTATTCTCTGGCACCGAGTCAGGGGATATAGATTAGATCCCGAGGCTTTATTATGTAGGTGCTAATCATTTCTTGTCTCTTCAAGGGTTACTTGTGAATTCTTTTATCACCGCACGTTGGAGGACGTCTCCTCCATAGCTAGTCCCCCATTCCCGACACCCAGGGTCGAGAAAGCGGTAGTCACCTCTAGACTCCAGGATAAGCTTCACCAATTTGGCACTCCCCCATTCCCGACACCCAGGGTCAAGGAAGCGGAAGTCACCTCTGGACTCCGGGATGTACTTCACCAACTTGTCACTCCCCCATTCCCGACACCCAGGGTCAAGGAAGCGGAAGTCACCTCTGGACTCCGGGATGTGCTTCACCAAAATATATTCCATCATAGACGGTCGAAGGATCTGATGCAGATACCAACTCCCGAATATTCCATACCGCGCGGCCCGAGATGTTGTCTTCCCGGGTTATTCTCATGTTTCACAGTTGATACTTTTCGTTTCATTATCATTATAATCTCGACACCATAGTGGGTGTCATTAGCGGTCCTCTAAAGTTAGAGAGGATTCGTCTCTTTGTATAGTTCTTTTGTTTTGTCTACGTGGTTCGTCATGTCTCACCAAAGGAGACTTGCTCTTCATTATCATTAAAGCATAGACACCATAGTGGGTGTCATGGTAGTCCTCAATGGTTTAGAGAGGAGTTCCCCTTATAGCGTTTTCTTTGTTTCATAATTCGTAGTAGTTCTCGTATAGTTTCCCTTTATGTAGTTTCTTTGGTTACATAGTTCGTTGAGTCTCATCTCAAAGTTCCATAACGCGAAAGGGACTAAACTACTGTGTGCGCGCAATGATATATACAACAATGATATAGAAATCATACAACATGATAAACAAGCAATCCAATTCCATGCTTTGATCTTATGTCATTTTCACACAAAGCACACAGCACACAAAGCAAAAAGCCGTGTAACACGGCAACATACGAACCACACATGTCCATACCTGGATCAGAAGCAAGTAGTCTCACACACGGAGTCCTGGTTGGAGTTCGCTACGGCCCTAGCGTTAATTACAAACAATGTGTCAGTTTATGATTTCATGTGACAACCTTTGTGACACTCCCCGAATTTATTAAATTATTAACGGGTGTTATTTCCTAGCTAAATCTTCGTTGAATGTTCAACCTTTATTAACCCTTAGGACTTCCCACGTGGTAGACTTTATGTTACTCCTAGGGCATTCACACCCTTATTTTACACGTTAACTAAGTCCTTTGTCCTAGCTAATGTTTTAGAGCATTTTAGGCGATAACCTGTAACGAGTTTATCTAAGATGAATTCTCATTTGACTAGGATATGTTCCTACTTTAGCTGAATAGGTTAGCAATGTTTTAGGCTTATCATCATAGTAACATAGTCTTTAAGATGCCCCTAAAACTTGTTTATATTGAATCCCAAAAGGTTCCAAACCTGAAGCATAACCCCCATGTATTACCTTATCTAGTTTCACCCTTAAGGTAGCAGCTGATGTTTAATCTTCTCGACATGCCTCATAAACTTAGCTAGGTGCATTAGAGGGATTTTGGGTATATAAGCAGGTGCTACACACCCTTACGTCACTTGTATTTCCAATTACACAGAAGCAGAATTTCTGAAGAGAGACTGGGAAAGAGATGCAAAACAGAAGTATAAGTCTATCTCTTCTTCTATTTTCTTCCGGTTTGTTCCTAATTCTGAATTCCCAAATCTCCCCAAGTAGTAAAGTGTGTTATCTGAGTTTTAGCTTCAACACAGACCTAAAACCACAATGAAAACTTCTCTGAATCCTCTCTACACAGAAACTGAAAAAGCTACAGAAATCTGAAAACAAAGACTTGCATACTTCTTCTTCATTCCTTCTGTTTGGTTATTGATCTGTTTCTTAACCTCTCCCTACATATCCATAGACCTACTTAGGTGTGTTAGATATGTGTTAGGTTTATGAGTAACTCAATACGCCACTGTTAAGTGCTCTAAAGTTCAACTTACAGAAACCGAAAACTGAAAGTAATTACTTCCTGTATCTCCTCCTTAGTCTTTCTGTTCAGTTGTTAATTGGTCTTCCCACCTGTCCCAAGGTACTCATCTACTTAGTTAAGTGCGTTATCTTGGTTTTAACTTAAAAACAGATCCATGACAACACTGTTATTACTACTGAATATTGCTTATACCGAAACAGGAAAGTTCCTGAAACTGGGAAGAAAAACTGAAACTAGCAACTTCTCCTTGATTTCTTTCTGGTTAATTATTAACCTGTATTCCAACTTGTCTGCCTATTTAACTAGGTGTGTAGTCAGTCTCTCAAACTCAACACAACCCCCACCTCCAACAGCACGGCCTTTCCCTCTGAAAAACAGTTTACACAGGTACTGGAAAACTGACAAACACAACCCATGGTTTCTGCTGTGTCTTTCTTTCTGTTTATCTATCTGTCTTTTAATTTTCCCCCATGACTTAACCACTTGGTGGAGTGTCTTTATCACGATTTAACATTCAAAACAGACCCACGAAAGTAAGCTCAAACCACTGAAGAGCCACACAGAACTGAAGTTTTCAGAAGAAACTGCAACACTGAAAATACAAATCCGTTTCTGTTTTTTTTTCTTCTTTTCTTCTCTTCTGTTTCTCCCAAAGGTTTACGCCCTCATTTACAAGTCTTAACAAAGTTACAAGTTACCTTTTTAACCCAATACATTACTTATACAGCTTCTGTAACTTAGTTACACAGAAACATCCAAGTGTTGATAATCTGTAACAGCATCGGTATTACTCTTCTACATTACTTCTCATTCACTGATCTGGTTCCTTATTTTTCCCATCTGCTTACCCATTTAGTTAAGGGATTTAGTGAGATCTTAAGTTCAGACACTACCCAAAACAGTATTGCCCACCCTCTGGAGGTTCTTTACACAGAAGACAGAAACTGACACAAAAACCGAAACTTGAAACTGATATTCTCTCTTTTCTTGTGTTACATCGATTCTTTTACTTCCCAAGGTTTGAACAGACTTAATTCCCCTCATTAGCCATGCCTTTAGCCCTTTCTTAACCCACTATAACACACTTAACACTTCTGCAATTCAGCTATACAGAAGCAGCTGATTATCAAGAATCTGATAGCAAGACGTGGGCATTTCATTACTATAACTGTATGTTGCAGAAACCAGAACTTGAATTCTGAAACTGATTTATTCCTCCTATTATTTCCTTTCCTCTTTTACCCTGATTTCTAGCTTCCCAAGTTGTGTGCTCATTCAGTTAAATGGTTCCCAATCATTTTACTTCAAGAACGAACCTAAATTAACAATATTAAAGTCACTAAACTCCCTGGACAGAACTGAAGACAACTGTAAGATTGAAACAGAAAGTTTGATATGGTTTTACTCCCAGTCTTCTTTTCTGTTGCTTTAATTTGTCCACGGGTCTGACCTTTTTATTCATTAACCTGACTACTAATTTCCTATTAGGCAGGACGAGGTTATGTAATGTAATCTGTCTGTCTGTTGTGCTATGTTACATAGTGTATAGTTAGTATACAGAAAACCAGAGGTCGCAGAAGCGCACCAGATTTTTAATTCAAGTTCATTAGTTCTCCTTGCTGTTCTCCTAGCACTCTTCCAATCAGATTTTCAGCACTTATTTAATCACGTATTCCACCTTAGTTCCACCTAGCCCCTAGTATTGTTTTGGCCGAGTTTCCAGCGCCTAATGCTTGGCATTCATTCAGTTCTGGTCTAGGCTGTTTATCTTGGTTATTTAGTGACATTAGTTCGTCACTTTTCTTAGCATCTGTTACAGATCAGAAGCACTCAAACTCCCCAGAACTAAACATCTACCTCTCGGCAATCAGGACAAGGTTTACAACTCAATAGTTAGCTTCCAGCCACTATCTTTGCTAGTTCATTAAACTAATATATAATCAGGTTCATCTGAAGAGTTTCCCACGCATTACTAACAGACCTCCACTCTTGCTCTCGGTAATTCTCAAGCCCAGTTTTAACACTTGAAACTAGGTGTTTAGACTACCATTTTAGCCAAAAGTATTCACCACACAACAGGTTGCTTTCTCAGATTACCCTTATCAGTTTTAACAAGGTGGTTCCAAACAGAGTTTCACCAGCTTTCAGTTAGTTGTCACAGTTGATTATTAACCACAGACAAAGCATGAGTTTAGGCAAGGTTTAACTTCTCCAAACAGACCCAACATAACATGGTTACTAGTTCATGGGTACCCATTTACTCAGGATATTTACGGACATTACCAACTTGCTCATGACAGAATATTTTTTTTCAGTTCATAACAGAGGCAAAGGTTTAGCTCACAACCTTAGATGTCTCAGCTGGTTTCTCTTGCCAGGGCCTTGAACCAATATAAGACTTCAGACCTTGGATTCTCGACAACAGCTTGCTTCTGGCTGGGTTTTCCAGGGAAGACCGGAACAGGTTGTACTCAAGGAGTTTTCGGACACCTCTGGTTGAATTCTGCACCAGAGAGGAGTGTTCTTGCTGGCTACTATCGGTCACTAAGGATGATGGAGGGATTTCAGGGGAGATCATGCATGGACAGAAGAGAAGTGTAAGTGGGGAAGCAGTCCATTTTGGACAGGTACTGATGGGGGAACTCAAATACCAAAAATCTGTTGCAAAGAGCTTACCTTGGCTTGGTCTCAAGAAAAATTTAAAACTGGTTTCTTCCTCTTTTTTTTTTTCACCTATCGGTCATCTTCATAGTGTGGTTGCTTGGTGGATCCATGCATAAACATAAGAAGAGGGTGAGTGAGAGAAACAAAATCAATTCTCGGACAGGTAGGAGTGGAAGGAGAAGAGAACTTCCTAGACCACAATTTACCTCTAGTACTTGTCCTTCCCTTGGTGTGCTGTTCCTGAATTTTTTTTCAGAGGCTCATTACCCCAGCATTATCGGACATGCATGAAGAGGAAACAAAAAGATTGAGCTACAGTGCAGAGGTAGGAAAATTCGAGAGTAGGAGTTCACACCAAAGAATCAGAATGGGGGAAAGGAGAACTTACTCCACGCAAGGCACCAGCAACAACTGAAGAGAGAGCTGAGAAATGATGCAGGCGTGCATTCAGGAATAGAGCAAAAGCAGACTGAATGCAGAAGGCAAACAAATGATAATGGGTGGAAGTTTCAATGAGAAATGTGTGGAAGTTTGGAGAGCTTAATCTCTGATGCGTGGGAAATTGGAAACAGCAGTGGGCTCCCCTTTTACAAACAAGCTGGTGCAGGTTGGTTTGGGTAGTCAGACACAGCAAGAGAATATGATGGCTCGTGGTCGTTTGCTTCCCTTCTTTTTTTTTTGATTTAGTTGCTGTTACAGAGACAGTTGAGGGAATTTGTGGAAGTTAGGGAATGGGAATCAATACTGGATACCGAAGTGCTGTTTTCAGGTTACAAGGACTGGAGTGATGCCTGTCGACATTTTTTTTTTTCCTCTTTGATTCAGGGCGTTACAGGGGACTGAGAGGTATGGCATTCAGGAGAGAATGATGTTGAGTGATCTCAAGTTACAAGGAAAACATGGCAGGAATATAATAGGGACTTTGTCGCCAAAATTCCTCTGATTCCTATTTTTTTTTTGTTCGATCTGGTTATAGTGAGGAAGAAGAAGAAGAAGAACTCGATATTGCCACAGGTATACGTTTGGTTCTTCGTTTTTTTTTTTTGTAGTTGGCTTACTAGACTAGATACTAGTATTAAGTGGTTGGTATAGGTTACTGAAAATGAGCACAGCTCAACCGGTTAAACACTTAGGGAAGGTACGGGAGGTCTCGGGTTTGAAACCTAGCGGGAGCGTCTTTGCTCCCTTTTTTTTTTCTTTTCTTTCTCTTTGTTTTTGCATAGGTCATACATTATTATTTATATGTGTACGACTATATATTATAATATGTGACTCTATATATTTTTGTAACGCAATTATGCAGCGTTATTGTTTTTTATTACAGCGTTACGGTATTGTAACGTTACGTACATATATTTTCGTGTTCGTACATATATATATGTACTAGCTTAAATGGTTCGTACGTTATTTTATGTCCATATTATAAAACACGTTATGATTTCATACGTTTAATATTCAGGGGTATTTCAGCTTACCCCCCTTAAAAGAGACTTCGTCCCGAAGTCTTGCTTCCTTAACTCATATTTTCCACTCCTAGTAATCTTAGGGATCCAGTCCCGCATTTATTATCGATACCAAAAAGATTAAGTCTATAATTATAATGCTCGGTGCTTCTAAGCACCGTGCCACATCAGTGGCTCCACACAAGTTCTCATCGTAGACCAAGATGCTAGCAATGTATATAACATGCTACAATGCAAACCAAGGCACCCACATTCATTCATACAGAGCATATAACATGCTAAAGTGCAACTAAGGCACACAACATTCATTCTTACATAGCGTACATAACATTTTCACACACAATCCAAACACACAACCCTACCAACCAACCTCGAGTGGTTGTAGGAACACAACTTAATAATTCATCACACATCCAATACAAAACGCGCTTACCCCCCTTAAAAGAGGGGTACGCCCCCGTACCCTACACTAAGCCGAAACATCGATGACAAGATAGGGGTACCTAGTTTTCCCTTACCGGATTGATTATATGCCATTGTGTAAACGCCAGATCGGGTTTTCCCGAGTGTGAGGAGGCTTTCTACCTCTCCAGCGTTTTCCTACGGATTGAAATGGACCCTAACTAACGAACCTCACAAACTAACCCGTAACCCCGTTTCTCAAATTTAGGTTTTCCTATACTCGGTACTCCTCTGTTCCAGTCATCAGAGCGCAACTACGCTCTGATACCACTTTTTGTAACACCCCCGAATAACGATCAATAATTAAACAACGCGCCTAAAGGTAACATGAGACGTCTACGCAGCGGTTTCCAACTTTATCCGGGTGTCACAGATGCCAACCACCCACGTGGTTGACAGACCACAATACCAACTCCAAGTTACGGTCTGTATGACTGGAAGTCCAACTTAACGAAATCCAAATACAATATAAAGTACAACTCAAGTACCGAGCATCTACAGTTTAGTTAACAACTTATAATCCAACATCATAAACCGAAAGTACAACCCACACATTAAAAGCATACTACTTAAGTCTTGCCATGTGGACTACCCCTATGATAGTCACCCTTGCCTACTCTCCGTTATCGTCTGGCACAAGACCTGAAAAAAATTGGGTGTAAAGGACTCAGCAAACTACGCTGAGTATGAACGTGTGAAGCCCGCATGTTACCGGGCCACACGACTACTTGGTCGAATATTATTAAGTCAATTTACATGCTATATTTAAGCAGTAAAGCACACATCAGTACATCATGATATCATACACACTCATCGGTAGCGTAGCAATATCAGCAAGCAACCAAGCACATCTTGCAAGTAACACAACAATGTCAAACACGCAGTCCAGCACAATAAGCTGCTAGTGTAGCAGCAACAGTCAAGTAATTATAGAACGTGTGTGTCGGTACATTATACCGTCGATCCTCACTATGGGATCATTCAAGAGATTGCGTATTGTTTCCTTGTTCTCATTACATATGTTTTCCTTTCTTCTCTTGCACCGAGTCCGGGGGATGTAGGTTAGATCCCGAGACTTTATTATGTAGGTGCTATTCATTCCTTGTTTCTTAAATGATCACATTTGAGATTTTTCTTATTTGCTTGGTTTCGTTACACATGTTTTCCACTATTCTCTGGCACCGAGTCAGGGGATATAGATTAGATCCCGAGGCTTTATTATGTAGGTGCTAATCATTTCTTGTCTCTTCAAGGGTTACTTGTGAATTCTTTTATCACCGCACGTTGGAGGACGTCTCCTCCATAGCTAGTCCCCCATTCCCGACACCCAGGGTCGAGAAAGCGGTAGTCACCTCTAGACTCCAGGATAAGCTTCACCAATTTGGCACTCCCCCATTCCCGACACCCAGGGTCAAGGAAGCGGAAGTCACCTCTGGACTCCGGGATGTACTTCACCAACTTGTCACTCCCCCATTCCCGACACCCAGGGTCAAGGAAGCGGAAGTCACCTCTGGACTCCGGGATGTGCTTCACCAAAATATATTCCATCATAGACGGTCGAAGGATCTGATGCAGATACCAACTCCCGAATATTCCATACCGCGCGGCCCGAGATGTTGTCTTCCCGGGTTATTCTCATGTTTCACAGTTGATACTTTTCGTTTCATTATCATTATAATCTCGACACCATAGTGGGTGTCATTAGCGGTCCTCTAAAGTTAGAGAGGATTCGTCTCTTTGTATAGTTCTTTTGTTTTGTCTACGTGGTTCGTCATGTCTCACCAAAGGAGACTTGCTCTTCATTATCATTAAAGCATAGACACCATAGTGGGTGTCATGGTAGTCCTCAATGGTTTAGAGAGGAGTTCCCCTTATAGCGTTTTCTTTGTTTTCATAATTCGTAGTAGTTCTCGTATAGTTTCCCTTTATGTAGTTTCTTTGGTTACATAGTTCGTTGAGTCTCATCTCAAAGTTCCATAACGCGAAAGGGACTAAACTACTGTGTGCGCGCAATGATATATACAACAATGATATAGAAATCATACAACATGATAAACAAGCAATCCAATTCCATGCTTTGATCTTATGTCATTTTCACACAAAGCACACAGCACACAAAGCAAACAAGCCGTGTAACACGGCAACATACGAACCACACATGTCCATACCTGGATCAGAAGCAAGTAGTCTCACACACGGAGTCCTGGTTGGAGTTCGCTACGGCCCTAGCGTTAATTACAAACAATGTGTCAGTTTATGATTTCATGTGACAACCTTTGTGACACTCCCCGAATTTATTAAATTATTAACGGGTGTTATTTCCTAGCTAAATCTTCGTTGAATGTTCAACCTTTATTAACCCTTAGGACTTCCCACGTGGTAGACTTTATGTTACTCCTAGGGCATTCACACCCTTATTTTACACGTTAACTAAGTCCTTTGTCCTAGCTAATGTTTTAGAGCATTTTAGGCGATAACCTGTAACGAGTTTATCTAAGATGAATTCTCATTTGACTAGGATATGTTCCTACTTTAGCTGAATAGGTTAGCAATGTTTTAGGCTTATCATCATAGTAACATAGTCTTTAAGATGCCCCTAAAACTTGTTTATATTGAATCCCAAAAGGTTCCAAACCTGAAGCATAACCCCCATGTATTACCTTATCTAGTTTCACCCTTAAGGTAGCAGCTGATGTTTAATCTTCTCGACATGCCTCATAAACTTAGCTAGGTGCATTAGAGGGATTTTGGGTATATAAGCAGGTGCTACACACCCTTACGTCACTTGTATTTCCAATTACACAGAAGCAGAATTTCTGAAGAGAGACTGGGAAAGAGATGCAAAACAGAAGTATAAGTCTATCTCTTCTTCTATTTTCTTCCGGTTTGTTCCTAATTCTGAATTCCCAAATCTCTCCCCAAGTAGTAAAGTGTGTTATCTGAGTTTTAGCTTCAACACAGACCTAAAACCACAATGAAAACTTCTCTGAATCCTCTCTACACAGAAACTGAAAAAGCTACAGAAATCTGAAAACAAAGACTTGCATACTTCTTCTTCATTCCTTCTGTTTGGTTATTGATCTGTTTCTTAACCTCTCCCTACATATCCATAGACCTACTTAGGTGTGTTAGATATGTGTTAGGTTTATGAGTAACTCAATACGCCACTGTTAAGTGCTCTAAAGTTCAACTTACAGAAACCGAAAACTGAAAGTAATTACTTCCTGTATCTCCTCCTTAGTCTTTCTGTTCAGTTGTTAATTGGTCTTCCCACCTGTCCCAAGGTACTCATCTACTTAGTTAAGTGCGTTATCTTGGTTTTAACTTAAAAACAGATCCATGACAACACTGTTATTACTACTGAATATTGCTTATACCGAAACAGGAAAGTTCCTGAAACTGGGAAGAAAAACTGAAACTAGCAACTTCTCCTTGATTTCTTTCTGGTTAATTATTAACCTGTATTCCAACTTGTCTGCCTATTTAACTAGGTGTGTAGTCAGTCTCTCAAACTCAACACAACCCCCACCTCCAACAGCACGGCCTTTCCCTCTGAAAAACAGTTTACACAGGTACTGGAAAACTGACAAACACAACCCATGGTTTCTGCTGTGTCTTTCTTTCTGTTTATCTATCTGTCTTTTAATTTTCCCCCATGACTTAACCACTTGGTGGAGTGTCTTTATCACGATTTAACATTCAAAACAGACCCACGAAAGTAAGCTCAAACCACTGAAGAGCCACACAGAACTGAAGTTTTCAGAAGAAACTGCAACACTGAAAATACAAATCCGTTTCTGTTTTTTTTTCTTCTTTTCTTCTCTTCTGTTTCTCCCAAAGGTTTACGCCCTCATTTACAAGTCTTAACAAAGTTACAAGTTACCTTTTTAACCCAATACATTACTTATACAGCTTCTGTAACTTAGTTACACAGAAACATCCAAGTGTTGATAATCTGTAACAGCATCGGTATTACTCTTCTACATTACTTCTCATTCACTGATCTGGTTCCTTATTTTTCCCATCTGCTTACCCATTTAGTTAAGGGATTTAGTGAGATCTTAAGTTCAGACACTACCCAAAACAGTATTGCCCACCCTCTGGAGGTTCTTTACACAGAAGACAGAAACTGACACAAAAACCGAAACTTGAAACTGATATTCTCTCTTTTTCTTGTGTTACATCGATTCTTTTACTTCCCAAGGTTTGAACAGACTTAATTCCCCTCATTAGCCATGCCTTTAGCCCTTTCTTAACCCACTATAACACACTTAACACTTCTGCAATTCAGCTATACAGAAGCAGCTGATTATCAAGAATCTGATAGCAAGACGTGGGCATTTCATTATACTATAACTGTTATGTTGCAGAAACCAGAACTTGAATTCTGAAACTGATTTATTCCTCCTATTATTTCCTTTCCTCTTTTTACCCTGATTTCTAGCTTCCCAAGTTGTGTGCTCATTCAGTTAAATGGTTCCCAATCATTTTACTTCAAGAACGAACCTAAATTAACAATATTAAAGTCACTAACTCCTGGACAGAACTGAAGACAACTGTAAGATTGAAACAGAAAGTTTGATATGGTTTTACTCCCAGTCTTCTTTTCTGTTGCTTTAATTTGTCCACGGGTCTGACCTTTTTATTCATTAACCTGACTACTAATTTCCTTTGGCGGACTAGGTTATGTAATGTAATCTGTCTTCTGTCTGTTGTGCTATGTTACATAGTGTATAGTTAGTATACAGAAAACCAGAGGTCGCAGAAGCGCACCAGATTTTTAATTCAAGTTCATTAGTTCTCCTTGCTGTTCTCCTAGCACTCTTCCAATCAGATTTTCAGCACTTATTTAATCACGTATTCCACCTTAGTTCCACCTAGCCCCTAGTATTGTTTTGGCCGAGTTTCCAGCGCCTAATGCTTGGCATTCATTCAGTTCTGGTCTAGGCTGTTTATCTTGGTTATTTAGTGACATTAGTTCGTCACTTTTCTTAGCATCTGTTACAGATCAGAAGCACTCAAACTCCCCAGAACTAAACATCTACCTCTCGGCAATCAGGACAAGGTTTACAACTCAATAGTTAGCTTCCAGCCACTATCTTTGCTAGTTCATTAAACTAATATATAATCAGGTTCATCTGAAGAGTTTCCCACGCATTACTAACAGACCTCCACTCTTGCTCTCGGTAATTCTCAAGCCCAGTTTTAACACTTGAAACTAGGTGTTTAGACTACCATTTTAGCCAAAAGTATTCACCACACAACAGGTTGCTCTTTCTCAGATTACCCTTATCAGTTTTAACAAGGTGGTTCCAAACAGAGTTTCACCAGCTTTCAGTTAGTTGTCACAGTTGATTATTAACCACAGACAAAGCATGAGTTTAGGCAAGGTTTAACTTCTCCAAACAGACCCAACATAACATGGTTACTAGTTCATGGGTACCCATTTACTCAGGATATTTACGGACATTACCAACTTGCTCATGACAGAATATTTTTTTTTCAGTTCATAACAGAGGCAAAGGTTTAGCTCACAACCTTAGATGTCTCAGCTGGTTTTCTCTTGCCAGGGCCTTGAACCAATATAAGACTTCAGACCTTGGATTCTCGACAACAGCTTGCTTCTGGCTGGGTTTTCCAGGAAGACCGGAACAGGTTGTACTCAAGGAGTTTTCGGACACCTCTGGTTGAATTCTGCACCAGAGAGGAGTGTTCTTGCTGGCTACTATCGGTCACTAAGGATGGAGGGATTTCAGGGGAGATCATGCATGGACAGAAGAGAAGTGTAAGTGGGGAAGCAGTCCATTTTGGACAGGTACTGATGGGGGAACTCAAATACCAAAAATCTGTTGCAAAGAGCTTACCTTGGCTTGGTCTCAAGAAAAATTTAAAACTGGTTTCTTCTCTTTTTTTTTTCACCTATCGGTCATCTTCATAGTGTGGTTGCTTGGTGGATCCATGCATAAACATAAGAAGAGGGTGAGTGAGAGAAACAAAATCAATTCTCGGACAGGTAGGAGTGGAAGGAGAAGAGAACTTCCTAGACCACAATTTACCTCTAGTACTTGTCCTTCCCTTGGTGTGCTGTTCCTGAATTTTTTTTTCAGAGGCTCATTACCCCAGCATTATCGGACATGCATGAAGAGGAAACAAAAAGATTGAGCTACAGTTGCAGAGGTAGGAAAATTCGAGAGTAGGAGTTCACACCAAAGAATCAGAATGGGGGAAAGGAGAACTTACTCCACGCAAGGCACCAGCAACAACTGAAGAGAGAGCTGAGAAATGATGCAGGCGTGCATTCAGGAATAGAGCAAAAGCAGACTGAATGCAGAAGGCAAACTAAATGATAATGGGTGGAAGTTTCAATGAGAAATGTGTGGAAGTTTGGAGAGCTTAATCTCTGATGCGTGGGAAATTGGAAACAGCAGTGGGCTCCCTCTTTTACTAAAACCAAGCTGGTGCAGGTTGTGTTTCGGGTAGTCAGACACAGCAAGAGAATATGATGGCTCGTGGTCGTTTGCTTCCTCTTCTTTTTTTTTTGATTTAGTTGCTGTTACAGAGACAGTTGAGGGAATTTGTGGAAGTTAGGGAATGGGAATCAATACTGGATACCGAAGTGCTGTTTTCAGGTTACAAGGACTGGAGTGATGCCTGTCGACATTTTTTTTTTCCTCTTTGATTCAGGGCGTTACAGGGGACTGAGAGGTATGGCATTCAGGAGAGAATGATGTTGAGTGATCTCAAGTTACAAGGAAAACATGGCATTGGAATATAATAGGGACTGTCGCCAAAAATTCCTCTGATTCCTATTTTTTTTTTGTTCGATCTGGTTATAGTGAGGAAGAAGAAGAAGAAGAACTCGATATTGCCACAGGTATACGTTTGGTTCTTCGTTTTTTTTTTTTGTAGTTGGCTTACTAGACTAGATACTAGTATTAAGTGGTTGGTATAGGTTACTGAAAATGAGCACAGCTCAACCGGTTAAACACTTAGGGAAGGTACGGGAGGTCTCGGGTTTGAAACCTAGCGGGAGCGTCTTTGCTCCCTTTTTTTTTTCTTTTCTTTCTCTTTGTTTTTGCATAGGTCATACATTATTATTTATATGTGTACGACTATATATTATAATATGTGACTCTATATATTTTTGTAACGCAATTATGCAGCGTTATTGTTTTTTATTACAGCGTTACGGTATTGTAACGTTACGTACATATATTTTCGTGTTCGTACATATATATATGTACTAGCTTAAATGGTTCGTACGTTATTTTATGTCCATATTATAAAACACGTTATGATTTCATACGTTTAATATTCAGGGGTATTTCACTGAGGTCCTGGAGCTAGAGCAGAATCTATCCTATGAGGAGTATCCCATCAGAGTAATGGACACTAAGACCAGGGAGACACGATAGAAGTCCATCCGTATGGTCAAAGTCTTATGGTCAAATCATGGAACCGAAGAGGCTACATGGGAGGTAGAGGAGGAGATGAGGAAGAGGTACCCACAGCTCTTCGATCACGTAACCGCTCAAGTCAGTACCTTCGTTTAGTAGTTTTTTGCCTTATGGATAAATTTTAGCTTCTAGGGCGAAGCTTTCTTTTAAGGGGGATGAGATGAAATACCCAGGAAATTCCAAGCTAGGAATAATATAGTATATGGTATGGGTAATATGTCTGAGGTTAGTTAAGGTGGCCCAGGGAATTAGACGACATTCTTTCCGGAATTAATCCTTCTCCTTAAAGTGTTTCTGAATATTGGTAACGCTTTGCCTTAATTGATTTGGTTATATTTCAGGTATTATACGATATAGTATTACTTCACCCTCCTAACTTCTCTAAGTTATTTAAACTTCGAAGTACTATTCTAGAATATTCTTTCCAATTTATTTTAAATACTCAGAGTTCGAATTCAGTTTGGCTTTCTCTTGTGGTTATTTGATTTCAAGAGTCCAAATTCTATTTGACTACTCAAGATATTATTTGTTAACTCTCCTTATTCTTCTCTCAGTAATTATATTACTGCATTTTCATTTATCCTTTTTAAAGAGATTGTACACCTTCCTTTGTTAAACTTTTAGACTATTTACAACATATCTACTCATTTTTAAATTACTTCCTTCCGAATAAATGTTTATTAATTGACTTCTTGATATTGTTTCTCATTCTTATTTTAATACGCGGTTAATCACGTTTTACTGTTATCTCATTCTTGATTTATTTCTTCCTGAATTACATCACCAATCTTCTTTTACTGATCTTCCAAACTTAACGAGATCTATCCTTTGGAAATATTTTAATTACCGAGAGTTGGAACTCTTTCTTAATTATTTTATTTGTGTTTCCTTTTAACATAAATATTTAATTAGTTTATTCATTTTCTTTATACAAACAATTCTATTTAAAGGTTGATTTTCTTCACTATTCTCCATCCTCAATACGCCGTTCTTGCGCTTATACTCTGCCCAATATTTTCACTCTCTTCCTCTTCAAACCCTTGGTGAATTCTTGCTAGTTCCGTCGAGGTCTAATCAATTCCCTGGTGTCCCGTTGGTAGATTGTCGGGTAATGTATTCTACCTAGTTGCTTAGTTATCTACTCGTTGTTCGGTGAATTCTGATTGTTAATTTTGGTACCTAGACGCCGATTACATCGACGAGCTATCAATAGTCCAGAGCAGTTGGGCTCTTGAGGGATTTGGTTGTTCCAGGTAAATTCTATGCTCAATGAATTTGACTATTGTTCTATAAAATATTGGAAAAGGGTTTCGTTGTGCTTTTATGTCGATTGTGTTTTGGAAATTGGGAATTGTTCCCACGATTTGGAATTAAGGAATTGGTTTGTGCTGTGGATTTTGGTTCTGGCTATTGGGAGTCTTTCACATTGTATTCTATTGTTTGGGAGCCCATAGGTGCTCCCATGATTGTTAATATTTGCGCTGCCACATTGTTGCAGTTAAGCCCTTGATCTACTCTATGTTACTGCTGTCTCATAGGGGGTGTGCACACTTAAGGACTTAGGGTGAGGTGGTTGTTTGACGGTCCCATAGGTGACTGTCATGGAATTGTTGTTTGGGGTCCCGCAGGTGACCCCGTGTATGGAATTATGGTTATCTCCTGTTGAAAGCTCTCTACTGCGGTTTCGGTGTTGATATGTTTTTCTGGAAATTCTTCAACTATTCAATAAAACCTTCTTATCTGATTATTAACAGCAAATGGGTTCTAAAATGTATTTTACAGGTTGAGGTGGAATTTACTCAGTTTTTCTGATTTGTGCGATCCTTTCTGTGTTTTGTCTATGTTTTATGATTGCAGGTATGGATGATTAAGTGTGGGGATCGGGACGGCGAATCACATAGTTTAGGGATTACGAATTAATAAGGCTATGTTTTGAATTTCAATGGTTAAGAGATGTTGTGTTGTTCCCAAGGTTTTACACATTGAATATTTATTTTGGCTTCCGCATAACTTGAGTTGACCTTTGTTTTTGGTGTTATTTAGTTCATTAGCTTGAGCACCCATGGGAATTGGGTGTGGCGGTAATGCCCTGAATGTTTTGAAGTCCGCTGCTGTTTTTAGAATATGTTTATTCGAGTATTTCCTATTGGTAATTATTGGCAGCTTATGAATCGGTTTTATTAAGTTTGAGTTTTGTATTGAGTACTTATTAATGACCTTATCTGCTCAAGAGTTTCTCATATTGTTGTTTTGTTTTATATAAGTGTTTCTAATGGTTTTGGTTTCTGTTTACGCGTTGGAAACTGCACTTAAGGACCTGTCCGAACGTTCGTCCGGACATCCATGTTCGGACAGGCCCCGAAAGATTTCAAAGGTTTTCATCGTTTGGCTGTGTCTGAACATCTGTCCGAACTTCAATGTTCGGACAACATGCGAGGATGGGTCTAGCTTGAAAGTCTCGACCTATGTCCGAACTTGCAAGTTCGGACCAATGTTCGGACCATGTAAGGATTTTTCCGAAGTTTTGAAACTCGACTTGTGTCCGAACTTCGAAGTCCGGACACAAGTTCGGACCTTGTTGCTTTCCAGTTTTCTAACTCTCGACTTGTGTCCGAACATCAATGTCCGGACACAAGTTCGGACTGATGGTTTTCTGCAGTATGTTTTTTTTTTCTTCGGCTTGAGTCCGAACTTACCATGTCCGGACACAAGTTCGGACCAACTCTGTTTTGCACTTTTAGGACTCGTTTGAAGTCCGTTTTTGATCCCGTTTGTGCCCTTAGATTTGTATTTCCATAAGCTATATTTTGAGGCAAAATCCAGGGTGTTACAACCCGTTTCATCCACTTCATTTGAACCATCACCCATCACCCAATTCACCCGTCACCCGCGAGTAATTCGTGTGATCAGGTGATAAATTGGTGAAACTATCTTTAAGTATCTTTATAATTTTGGAAAATATTATGGTTCAATCGTAAACGTATATTAATTTTTTAAATCTAAGTGTAGTTTGTTCGAGAATTTTATGGGGTTGAGTGTAATTCTTAGCAAATTTCAAGGGGTCTTATTATAATTATTTTAAAAATTCAGGTCAAACTGTAAACAGGGGATGGTTCGAATGATGAACGGTGTGATGGGACTGGTGATGGATGAAAAAATTATATCCTTATGACCGACACATCACCCTTTGTGTTCACCTGTAACCATTTCACCCAGATATGGATCGGGTGGACGGGTGTAACTGGTATCCTATAATCACCCCAAAACCGGGCTAGCTCTAAGGTTAGTACAAGCCGTGTACTACGCTAACCGAGAGTACACAAGGCTACTAATCAACTCGCACTCAAACCCCAAAGTAAATACTTATATTAATAATAAGTATCGAAGGTTTACAAATGCCCCAAATCATATGTCAAAACAAACAATGGGCCCATAGGATACAACAATGTCAAAGTCAAAGTAAGAAACTAAATAAGTTTCCAAAACAGAAATAGAATAGTCTTCAAGACACAAGCAAGAGATCCTGGTTTGATCAATCTGCAAAGTATTAGTGGAAAGAGGGCAGACAACCATAGCTCAGTAAGCAGCAAACTTCATCAATGAAGTATGCTCAAAACGTTGTAAACAACATAGTATTAAAAGTAAATAAGCACATCGAAACTGTAGTCTTTGCAAAACAAAAGTCTTATATTAAAGCGTAGAAAACTAAAGAGAAACGGAAGCCAAAGTATACTTAGCAGAGCATTTTAGAGTTCACAAAAAAAAGTGGGGCACTAGTTCTAAGCACAGATAGAAAGGGTCAAAGACCCAAGGATCCGAAGATCCTAGACAACGTAGAAATTGTTCGAAGACTAATAGACCTGTCGGTCCCAAAACATAAACGGGAAAGTGCCCGTGTACATAACAGATAGACATTTACGCAACATGCTACGAATAGCGCGACCCAGCTATCCACGGCTCAAAAAGCAAAGAAACTAGGTCTGTAACACCCCAACCATAATCTCCACACAAAACAATTAATTGCAACGGAAATATAACATAAACACTAACTCAAAAAGGCGGTGCCACACGCCGTTAGCCACCCACGTGACTAACAAGACTATTACTTACAAAATGTAACTGTCTGATGGACGAGATTTCCAAGCATAAGAAACAACATTTCTACAATCTTCCATGTTTACACTAAACTGAGTGATAATGTACAAAAGATCACATTTCTAGTCTAGTTCTACCCAAAATATACAACCTCGAGTGTACAGGCACACCTCGGGTTCACTGTCCAAAAATAATCAAAAGAATTTCTGTTTACTCTGATGCTAAAGCGACTCCGCTTCTTCGATCCTCATCCTGAAATAAAATATGGTGCCCCGAAGGGCTCACCAACCCTTGGCTAGTATGATTAGCGTGCAGCCCGTCGGCTACCGGGATACACGCAACTAATTCTCATAATAAACATGGGATTCATTTTAACAACCAACATACATAAACATAGCAATATTTATTGCATAACAACACACATACAACATAATCAAGAACGAATCTCTTAAGGAAACGAACCACAATAAAAGTTAGCCAGAGTTGGTGAGCCTAGAGAATGAATTTATTCTCATGTCGAGCTCGTTACATAACATGTTAACGTTCTGTTTATCGAACAAATAATTTAACTTAAGATGTGTCGGATGTAGTGGATCCGAACACACCATACACATATTCCCCCTAAACCCAAACTTAAGTCAAGGCAAGAGAGCCATTTAAAAGACTTGTGGGAGATTGAATTCCAAGAAGGAAAACAACTGAACAAGGAGAAAGTTAAATCTGATCCAGATATCAACTTCCATACATACACGCATGACCAGACACCCAGATTTCTCACCTCAGGTTATACTTTGGTTAGAAGCTCCCTT
This sequence comes from Limonium bicolor, assembly GCA_023374045.1. NCBI lineage: Eukaryota > Viridiplantae > Streptophyta > Magnoliopsida > Caryophyllales > Plumbaginaceae > Limonium > Limonium bicolor. The sequence goes on from CM041782.1 coordinate 156,326,966, forward strand.
TGATGGAACTTATCACATTGTGTCACACTGTAATAGATCAAGTCGAGTTAGACACACAAGGGAGGTAAGATACGTTCACACACATCAATCCACAATTAACACATGAATAGCCGTAGTTAGAACGTTCTGTAGGTTGGGACGTTAAAATCGAATACCATTCTCTTATGTGGTCCTAAGGTTGGTTAGCTAACAGGGTTAGCACATACTCAAGGTTATTCGGCATCGGTGACAAAACACGCCACATAAAATAATTACTGTAAACTCATTACATGCTTTATCTTATAAGGTGATAAACATCCAGAAAAACAAACAAACACATAAGCCGGTGTAAACCGGTAGCAAACAAGTTGCAAGAAAACCATACCTCGGTCATTGTTGCATTCGTTGTCCACCGAATGCAGCTCCTATAAATAATTAATCATGTCGGTTAACTATCGTTCTCACTTTCCGGTTAACTAATTATTTCACATTTCCATGTTGTATAATTTCATACTTAAACTTATAGTTGTTCACCCTCCTAATGGACAATATAAGTCACCAAACATGTCCTAACAATCATATAATATCATTACCATTCAAATCCTCATCTTAAAATCTCATTTTCAAACATTCTAGTGCATTTCTGTGTTGGTCCGGGTTCGTGTCCGGGGTTGTAAACCCGGACCAATACAGTCGGTCACTCTCTGCCTTGTTTTTAGGTTGGTCCGGGTTTGTGTACCAGTATGTAAACCCGGACCAACACTGGCAAGGTACATACTGTCTTATTTTTGTTTGTAAACCCGGACCATCCTCCCGAGTAACATTCTGCCTAATTTTTATGTTGGTCCGGGTTTGTGTACTTGTTTACAAACCTAGACCAACACTGGTCCTATTACATTTGATAGTTTTTTAACTCTATTTTAACTCCAATCTTTTCCCCATTTCTTCCCTAATCTTCCTACATCTAATCTACCATGTTTTAACACTAATTTGACACCTTAAACTTCCTTAATACATTGCCTAAACTCCTCACTCAAACCTTGGTTAAATTCACACAAGTTCTCACTCTTATTCTCCTAGAACTTGCACTTAGTTTTCCTAGGTTCTAAAATTATAGATTTTGCTCACAACTCTCATTCACTTAATTGGTTCACAACTAATGCATTATTAGTATGCCACTATCATCATTTTCATTCCAAGTTTTAACCAACAACATAATTAACTTCCAATTAGTTCTAAGGTAACATTTAACTAAATTGGTCTCTAAATCCACCTAGTTGAACCTAGGTCACTTCTACTCTTAAAAAGACTTAAGACATCTAGATTCTACACAAATTTTGACAGAGTTTCCCCACAATTTTAACATTCTCACACACATTATTCAGCACACCTAATTCAATTTGATAACCATACTCAATACTAGACACTTTTAACTCATCCATTCCAGCACATTCTCCACAAATATGATAAGGCACTTTAAACTTGAATAACTTGGCTCCAAGGCCTTTAACACATCAGCATAAAACTTTAGCCTCAACATAAAACTTAAACATCAACATAAGCTACAATATTTCCAACTACTATCAATCCTTTCTTGATCACAACCACACCAACAAAACAACACTAAAACAAGAAGAGTATTAAGGCTAGCACATTAACCTTGTTTCAAGTCTTTCTTTCCTTTTTCTTCTCCTCCTTTGCTATTACTTAAAACCGGTCACAATAGGGGTATTTGCTAATTGCTACAGACCATGCCCAAGAGAATATAATAAGCACTAAGTCAATCACTTAAGCTATTAACATAACCCTAGAATGAGAGAGTGTTTAAGGCATTAAAAGAGGGAATTACCTTCTAACCTCAAGGTGAAGTGTTTAGGCAAATAAACAAGCAAGATCCAGCACCTTTTTGAAAATGAAACAAGGATAGAACAAGGAGGGAACATGGAGTTCAAAAATCTGGAAAAATCGGTCACAAGGAAAAGCTAGGAAAAAAAGGTTTTTCAAGCTTTTCTTACCTTAGGACCAACAAGGAGTGGAAATGGTGTTCTTCCCTTCAAAAATGAGTTACAACCATGGAGGTCAAGTTTGGATTTTGGAGCTTTTGAGCGATGGAAAAGAAGCTCCAAGATGAGGGGAACAAGATGGTGTATTTATTTTGTTGTTTTGACTTTGTTTAAGGCTTGAAAATGGAAGAAGAAGATGAAGGTGGTAGAGGGTTTATGAAATCGCCATTTCAGTAGAAGAGAGCAGAGGTGAGCTGCTGGGGAAGAAGAAAATCGAGAGATAGGGAGGGAATGAAAGAGAGAGAGAAATAAAAAAGCAAATGTACTTTATCCCTTTATGTTTTTGTCTTTTTATGAATAGAGTAGAATTAATAGGTAAGAGAGGGGGAACAAAAACGTGAGTGTATAGAGGAGGAGGTCAGATTTTTACAAAATAAGTGAGGGGCATTTTGGTCTTTTAGCAACTAACACCCCATAAGTCCCCGTTTGACACTATTAATCAATCCGGGACCGTGTTCCAGATTTTTCTCGTTTTGTTAATTTTAATGGTTCTAGACCTTCATTAGTGTTTAATTATAGTTATATGATTGACTATAATTTTACGAGTGTAACACTTCTATTTATAATAAATACAACGGAATATAAAATCTCTACTGGCGTTTACAGATCATCGGGCACCAAACACCCGGTATAAAATCTCCCTTGATTACAACAATTAAAATTATCTAAGTTACGGTCTGAACTCGAGAAAAACAACACAAACATAACTACACGAAAAATGGAATAACACTCCATAATTCCTAATTCTCATCCCGATCACTCATACTCTTTGTGGCCACCTGTATAAACTATTTCGTACCTGCAAGATGAAACCAAGCAGCCCACCCTGGAAGGGGTGAGTCAGTTCCCTGGAATGGAATGATAAGTGTCCAAATGAGCATGATTTATAGGTGTATTTCATATATAATATTAGCACTTTTCTTGCTCATTTCTCCACTTCGGTTAGTTTTCCTCTAGTTTATGTTTTATTGTTATCTCACAAATTTATTGTTTGAACATGAGGAAAACCAAGCTGGGAATAAAGTAGACGAAGAGACGAACGCATAGACGCAAACGGCTCAGAAAACGGAATCCAAACGAAGAATCTAGAGCCGGTCAAAGTTGGAAGGAAATGGGTCACGACCACACTTGTGACCGCATGGATCTCGGGCGGACGCAAGAGCGGACGACTCAGGTGGCAACCGCCTCTGTACCGCCTAAAACCAGGGCGGACGTGAGAGGAGAGGAGACAGGCGGACGTCAATGCATGCTACCGCATGGGATTGGTGCGGACGTGAGGGCGGCCAAACTCATGCAACCGCCTGGTTGTCATGCGGACAACAGAGAGGTACCAAAGCGGACAACAGCAGTTAGTCAGTCGCGCCAGTTTTCTTCTTCGCGTCGACTCCGTCCGTCGACTTGCTGCCATATCCATCTACTTCGCCCGTCGACACCTTATTTTCCTGAACTCTGTCCCCTGCAATCAATGAAGCAATCAATCAATCAATCAATCAATCTGCCAGCTCTTTTCCACCGCCTCAATCCATTCCTCAAAACCTCACGCGTCTGTCTATCTTCTCTGCTGTTTCTTCCTTTCCCTATATAAACACACATCCTCCACCATCAATCCAGACAACAATCGACCACCCATACAATCCATCACCGTACCACCACACATCACACGTTCATCTCATTTCTCTCCTCCCGCCTTCTCCATTATTATTTCACTTTCCACCATATTCACCTCTAGTCCTACGTATACAAAATAGCAGAGCGAGCTGGAGTGATTACAGATGATTTCTATTACTCTTGTTTCTGTTTATCTATTTAATATGTTAGGCTAGAATATTTATACTCGGGGAATGGTTATTATGTGTTTGTATTAATTGTGCAATATTTTTACTGGTTTATTTAAATACAGTTTGTTACGTTTTAAAGGTTATCTCGCACCTTTTTAATAAATGTCATGAGTTTATTAAATTGCTTTCCTAAGTCTATTTTGATCAGACCGGTGATAAATAGATAGGTTAATTAAGACGTAAAACTGGAGGAAACTTGTTATGATTTAATAAGTTAGTATTCAGTTGCAAATGTAATTCCTCAAATACTCCTCTGCCGTTTACAGGCATTTTGCTTGAACCTTGATTAGAACCTTGCATTTTCAGGTAAACGAGTTCTTTTGAGTCTATGACTTAGACCTTAAGAAAATAACAGGAACCTTGCCAAATTATTAAACCAGTAGAGATAGCTTAATTATGCAGATTATAATAACCTGACCCAGAGTTCCATTTTAATTTATCTATTAACTTAGTTTATTTTATCTGTCCTTTTTATTCATATTACAAGTCAATTAATCCCCCCTCTTGTGACACACTTAGGTACTATTATATGTATATTAGTCCCACGGTTCGACATCCGGTCGCTTACATTTCACTATACTACCACGACCGGGATTTGTTTGCAGCCCGACGTTTATTTTGAGTTTTTAATTTCTTTTCTTTTATTTTTACACCAGTTTAACCACTCACTTTATAACGTCTGCATGGAACTAGTACAATTCTCTAAAACAATAAATTAAAACATAACTCTTCAAATAAAACAGTAACATGAAAACAAACTCTTCAAAGTAAAACAAAGAGAAAGCACTTCAAAACAATCAAGTTATAGAGAAAAGAAACACGACAAAGATAGAGATTAAGAACTTTACAATCAAGTCATCCACTTAAGGGATCACACCATAAAGTTAGTAAGCATTCATTGTTGATGTTAGAACCTATTCCGGTTAAGAAAAAAGACTCAGGTAGTCACAAAGGACTAGATAAGAATATCCATAACCCGTGGTAGACAGTTTATGTCTCCACCATTTCAGAAAGTTGATTCCTATAGACAAACATACTCAAGAGTGGAATAAAACCAATTAGGAGAGATGACCCCTACCGCCAATCAATTGTCCACATGGACGAGGAATATACAGTCCCCCGTTGTCATACACATCCTTTTAGGATGAGGGATATACAACCCTTCGCTGTTACCGACCCGTTCTCAGTCATCGGTGAAGACGCGCGCACGTCACAATAAAAGACTCAGCTCATGGATGAAATGATATCTAGAGTCAAAGGAAGAATTTACCATGATTTGACATTTTCCCATATTCCTAGCTACCCCACTAAATCATTAACTACACAAGTGCAATACCAAAAACACTCAGTCCTACAGAGTGCAGAGGCGTAAACCCTTTACAGTTAATATCTAGTGAAACAACTAGATAGGAAGAAACATTAACCATGTGAGTTATACAATCAAGGCTCAGTTAGTCACATCAGGTTGAGTTAGTCACACAAGCAGTTTTCCTTTTGAAAATTATTTAAGCTCAATTAGTGTCTTTAAAAAACGTCTCTTTAAGTCTGTTAGCAGAAGTATCTGAGTATAAGAAATCATACCTGATCAATGCTGTAGCAGTTCCAGATGACTCGTGCAAATACCCAACAATACTCTAAGGAACGTTAAAGGTAATCTAATATCAATAACCTATATCCTAAGTTAAACTTAAATAAATTCCTCACTCTGATTTCTAAATCTCAATTGTCGTGTAAACCTCGCTTAAATGTTATGTATAACCTTTGACTTATTTTAGAATGTTGTATAGCCCAAGATTGTAAGATCAAGGAATATATCTTATTAGCACTTGTTAATGGTTCCACTCTTATCCACTTTACTAATACTTAACCGTAATCCTCACATTCAAGACTTTTGAAACCTTAGTATCATAAGTGAATTTTATATTACTCAATTAATCTTAGAATCTCAATAATAATTCTTAAGCTCAATACCTTTATTCTTACTTTAGGACAAACATCGTATTATGACCTATGATGGGTTTATCTTAGAATACTATACTATTATTTCACAATGTAATGATTAAGTATTTTTATCAATATCTACTAGATAATCCATTATGATTAAGTCTTCCCCTTAACTTAATTAAGATCCACATCCTGTATATTGGAATCATAGTGTTATAGATGCATTTTACTATAAATTAATTGAGCTACTAAACTCAATTGTCTTATCTTTAGTTCAGAATGACTTTTTATTACAACCATCTAATAATCTTGTCATAAGATTTTAAATTATTTTTCATCTTGAAATAACTATATTATAATTAACTTAGACTTATCAAACTCTTACATTTAGTATTCACAAGGTATATTATTTGCCTTATTATTACCTATATAATAAAGTGTTTTAAGATAACCTTTTATGTATCCTTACTTACATTTAATTTCCTAAATGTTTTATTTTTACACACATTCCCTCCATAGACTATGTATAATCCTTTTATACTAAACTTTAATAAACTTATGTCTTAAATACGTTTTAAAATGTTTACAAAACCTAAGGTTTCAAAGGAATACCTTAATAAATTAATTCCCTTTATTATATTTTAGGATAAGCATTATATCTTAACATAAGGTAAAATTTATCTAAGAATTAAACTTTCATTCATAAGTGAAATTGTCAATTATTTAATAAGATCATCTATTCTGAAAAATTCTCATACCTTATATTCAAATGACATATTAATATTTTCAATGTCGTAAAGTAGATCAATATAATCTCTTATGTAACTTAGTTTCATCTAATTAAAGGTTCAAAGGTTTTAAGTACCTAATTTGTATTTACAAACCTTTTATAAGTTCTAACTACTAAATACATCACTTAATTATAAACTCACATTCTGAATTTTGGTAGTTAATGTTATAAATGTATTTTATATGGCTTATCTAATTCTAAGAAACTTAAGGATTAAATTTAGATTAATTTCCTAATCATAGTTTAATATAGTTTTATATCATAATCCTTTTAATGATTTTATCTTAAAACGTTAAGTTATTATCCAATACTATAAATGTCATGAAATTATTAAATCTAGACTTATTAATCCACTTCACATTTAGATATAAAAGTATTTCATTTATTTTATTATTAATTATATAATAAGATCTATTTGTGTAACATTTTATGTAATCTAATTACAAATTTTCCTAAGTCTTAACTTATTAATTACTTAACCCAATTATAGATTTACATTCTGGTCATTGACAAATAATATTATACATGTATTTTAATATGGTCTATCTAAATCTTAGAAATTCAAAGGTAACTCTTTAAGCTTAATTTCATAACCATAATTTAATACCACCTCATATAATATTCTTTTAATAGTATTATCTTAAGATGTTGAACTATCATTTAGTACTGTGAATATCATGTAAGGATTACATTTAAAATTACTAATATTCCTACATTTTATTAATAAAAAGTATTTCTCTTATTTTATTATTAATCATGTAATAATATATATATACTTAAGTAACCCTTCATGGAACCCATTTAATTATCCTAATATCTTGTAATTAAATCTTAATTGGTATACAACTTATAAAGTAAAGTATTTCCCTTATTCTTAACTTCATATATTAATTTCCATAACTTAAAGTTAATAATATAAATGAGTTAATTATATTTCTCTATTTACCCTAAAGTAATAGTTTAATTCTTTTATTCCCTCCTAGAAGTTTAGAACCTAATGTAATTATCAACATACTGTATTAACCGTTATTGTACCCTCATAATATTATTTTCAATCTATAAAGTATAGTATTCAATCACTCATTAACTTATCATTACATTAAAACTATATATTATAAAGTTACTTAGGAAAGATTAAGAAAAACATTTATTAAACTTGCTGCCCATTATATAGAAATTCCCAAATTTTACGTATGGTAACTATAACATTTTAGACATATTCTAAAATTTTTATTTCCTAAAAATTACTTTATTAAATAGCTAAGTTAGTTCATACAAGACCGTAACTTATAAAAATCCTAACTTACATTTTATAACTCCAAATTTATATTAATTTATATCAAAATGAAATATACTTTATAATTCACACATGTATAATTTTTTTTTTGTCAAAATTCATTCGGGAAGATCATTAAATTAGTCAAACAAGATTCGACCTTACCAAGATTCATTATTTCATGTGCAGTTCAAGATGCCAACTTCTTAGATCTGGTTCTCACAACCTAAAGCAATTCAATCCAAGGTATTTATCAAGTTTAAAAGAAGAATTGTAGCTCTACACAAACTAAGCACTGTGGAGAAAGTTATAGACTCTTCAAAATTCGAGTTTACCACTGAAATTTTGGAAAATTCTGGATTGTAATTGCGTCCAGACCGAGTTGCCTACTTTGGACGCTTATCTCTCCCAAATGTGGACAATTCAGCTTTGGCTGCCTTAAGGAAAGTTGAAGAGGAGTTAAAGAGCTTTCCAACAAGATATGGTGCATGAATTTTCGTACAAGGATGAGAAAGTTATGATAGTGACAAAAATTAGGTTTACCATTTGTTTCTAGAAATTCTGGGCAAAAAATTCATGAACTGAATCAGGTGACGAACTTTAGACGACTTTCTGTACCAACTGGCAGTGATTCGGCCTTAGATATCTGAAGAGAAGTTGAATAGGAATCAAAGAGCTTTAAAATTAGCTATGGAAAAACAAATTTGGCTCAAGAACGAGAGAGTTATAGATCTCACAAGATCCGAGTTTACCAAGTCGTTTCTGGAAAAAAATTCTGGGCAAGAGTCTGACGTGATCGAGGCTGAGATTTTAGACGCCTTAATCTTTCAAACAATTGGGAACTAGATTGAGGTTTCTTCAGAAGAGTTGTAGACTAGTTAAAGATTTTGAAAACGAGGTATGGTACACAAATTTTCATTCACGAACAAAGAAGATAAGGTCGAGAGTTTTACCTTCCCTGTTGGATTTCTAGGTTATAGATTCTCAGGGAGGCAACTTTGAGACGACATAACTTTTTGTGTGAGGCGAATTAGGTTTAGCTGGATAGATAGTTAAAAACTAGGTTAAAATGATAAGCGAATGTTGAAGGTTTGGCAGCAATTGGATGAACAGAACGAAAGTTATGGTTGTCTAAAGATGGGTACACGATCTGATAGTTGTTGAGTATACTTAGCCATTTTTTGTGGGAAACTGGCTTAGGCGCGACTCCCGAGGCGGCAGCTGAGTCAGAAAACCCTAGCCACGTCAATAAACCTCTAAATTGGCTCTAAACTTCATTATATCATAAATTTGGCTAGGCTGATCCATTTTTAACGTTCTTATCATCAATCTTCATGATTTTCCATAACCTTTTTATTGGTATAGGTTTCATGGGCTGGTTTGACCATTCTCAAAAAGTCAATCCTAGCAAGGCTTAAGGAGATTTAAGGTTTCTTTGATTTTATATTGACTTTTATGATTCAAATCAATGCTCCAAATATTTGTAAAATCTTTATAATATAATTGAAGTGTCTCGAAATTTTTCCAAGATTTATTGACTTATAAATCCTACTATTAAATTTGTAATACCATATAATAATTTAGTGTTTGATAGTTTTATTTAGGGTTTAATAAAAGAAATCCCCTAAATTAATTTAGATTAATTTATGGGGTATTGCAACGAGTCCGTTAAACCCACTTAAAGTCCCATTTTCCAGATTCCTCGAAAAACGTGTTTTAAGTCTTCATTAGCGTTTTTAATCCACTATATGGATCTGTTTCCTTCGGGAATTTTTCCCACACGTTCTTAGTAACTAACTAAGTCCTAGGAATCCATTTAGGATCCTAGTTAAGGTTATATACCTCCTATAATTACATAACACATGTTTTTATGTTTTGTGACTTTTACGCCTTTTCTTTTTTCTTTTTTGGTTTCTCTTTCTTCACCAATGTTCTTAAGGACTTAATTAGCCTTAGAATATCATAATTACATAATTTATTAACACATTTAAATTTGGGGTATTTCAATCTACCCCCCTTAAAAGAACTTTGTCCTCAAAGTTCCAAAATTCCCATGCATCACTTAATTAGAATACAGGGATTACTTTTACAACAAAAATCTTACACATGAAAAATACACTTGTAACACCCCATCCAAGGCCTATCGTGGTTATCGCAATCTGAACACTTAATCGAATACGTCGCAGCGGAAATAAACAACACCTGGACCTTGCCACGGTCTGATCGTTAGAATATACCGGCTTAAATACTTACAATACTTATCCAAAAATACTTATCCAACTTAAACATCAATATTCTCAATACCACAACCAACCGAGTACTAGTATCTCAACGTAATCTCAACTTACAACAATTTAATATAAACAGTCGGGTGCACAGGCGCAACCCGAATTCAAAATAAATGTCCCCTCCTAAGTCTAACCGCTCATACTCTCGTAGTGCGTCCTCATGGGCCTCTTACCTGCAAGTGTAAAAATAGCCCCCGAGGGGGTCAGCACGAATGCTGGTACACCCTCTCATGGCCCCCAAGCTAACGGGGCTACGACGACTAATTGTCGATAGCATGGAAATTGATTACATACACAAGCATAATATGAAGTGCAATAACAATAACCACAGATGAACATGTATAGTTCACAAACAATGAACGACTCAAGCGTTCCCTTATCAAGTGGGTTAGTAACCCCCTCCTTAGTCCTCATTTCATTAATCTCAGTTCCTTACCTTACCTTAATCTTAATCTCAGTCTCAATCTTAATCTCAGTATACAAACCTTTCTTGGAAGGGATTGGTTGTAGCTTAATTCGAACCTGGGATTTAGGTGATCCCACCGCACCATCTTAATGCCACCTACTCTGGACGGGAGTCCAGCGTAGCTGAGCCGGCAACCGGCCCTAGGCTACAAGTCCGAAGACAAGTCCTTAAGCGGAGGGCGGATCTGATTCAGATACCGTCCCCCTTTTTCCTTAGCATGCATGACCGGAGATCGGTCCCGGGTTTCCTCACTCAAGTTCCAGTTAGTAGACATCTTAAGCACCATGTGCTAGCTAAGCCTTATCGGGCATTAACCAACAACCATCAACTTAACTCTTATTCTTAACTCAGTAAGTACTAAACTTGGTTAGTAACAATCTCAAGCCTCGCGGGTTAGTGTAATTATAACATAAACACAACGAGAACAATATAACCGGTTGCATGCTTTATCTTGTTTTAGTCATAGCAAATAAACAGATAGCACACAAGCCGAGGGACACCTCGTTAGCAAGCAGGTCACGAAAAGGATTGTACCGTTCACCGTCGATCGTTGTTTGACTAATCTTCTTCGGGGTCCCAACTCACAAACCTAAAACATTCATTCAGTTTTAGGTTATTAGTTATTTGTTCCTTACTTAACTCACTCAGTCCCTAAGGACTTCCATTCAATAACCTCTCGAGTCTTTATCACTTAGTCTTACAAACTTAACTTTAAACATTTAAACTTATACTTAATCTTAACTTAATTCCTTAAGTTCTTAGGGTCCCAATCATTACTACCCTACCAAGGGCATACCTCATTACCCATTACCATTCTTAGAATTTGAAATTTCTTTTTTTTTTATTTTTAGGCTCGACCGGACTTACCGACCAGACTTGCCAAGTCCGGTCCATTCCAGTACCTTTTACTGTTGGAAAATTCACTCTGACCGGACTTACATGTCCGGTCCTATGTCCGGTCGATTCCAGAGACTTATAATCCGTACAAAATTCATGCCGACCGGACTTGACAAGTCCGGTCCCATGTCCGGTCCATTCCAGAAACATTTTCCCTCTCACAAAACAAGCCCGACCGGACTTGTAAGTCCGGTCCCCCAAGTCCGGTCGATTCCAGAAACATTTCCCGGTAGTTTAACAGAGCCCGACCGACCTTGCAAGTCCGGTCCTAAGGCCGGTCGGCTCCAAAAACTTGTTTCTAAATTCCTTTTCAACTCCAAACTTCTCCTCATATATCTTAATATGTTATAACCTCATTTGGGCACCTCAAATACACCTTAAGCCCTCCTTAAGATACCTTAAACCATCCACCAAAATCCACCTTAGTCATGATGCATTTTCCTTGTAATAATGCTAACACTTGTAATGTTTTCCTCTAGGTTTCTAGGTGGCGGTTCATACCTAGTGTAACCACTATGCCAAATGTTTTCTTCACCACTATAACATCATCTCCCAAGCATCTCTCTCTATCTAAAACTCTTTTAAACATTTACTTAAGGTTCCTTAACAAGTCTAAACTCCCATCATCATCACATTATCTCCTTCCTAGTTGTGCATCAATATTTGCCTAAGTCCTAAATACCCAAATACATTCTTTTGATTCCTAAATATTCCATGGTGATACCTAAGTCATCATAAGTCATTAAAACATCTTAACTTCCCCTTTTTCATCAAGACAACCCCTAGAACATTCCTAGTACTTCCTTAGTCATTAAATTCCCTTAGGATATCTTAAACACTTAAACTTTCCTTTAAATTTCGCCATGGGTTCTCTAGTATATAATACTTCCTAACACATGGTTTTTCTCCATCAAACAACCAATACCACACAAATTCTCATCACAACACTTTAACACCCAATTTACACTAAAACTTCACCACCATCATATAACTTAAACTTAAAATGCTTGGCACTTAGGCCCTTAAATGACAATAATCTTAACCACTGAATTTCCACATATATATGCCTTCAACCTGCGAATACACTCAACAAGGCTCCCATTGAAATAAAATGCTTCTTGTACTTCACCTTTATATTCTTAAACTATCTCCTTTCTCATTTGCTCCTTAGTCACAAGTTCACAAGTATAGACATTGTTTCTCCTAGGTTTTTATAGCACCTTCCAAATATAAACTAAACACTAAACTCATCATATACCCACATCTCATTCCCTTAAACAACAAAACACCTTAAGGTAAGTAATTTACCTTGTTTTCTCACAAGCTTAAAAGCTTTTCTCCTTAGGTTTTCTTTGTTCAATCTCGGTCACCAATGTGATTCTCCTTGCCAATGTTCTAACCAATATCCAATGACTCCAATGAGTACTAGATAACACATTAACCCTAAGGAACAAACCCTAGGTTTACAAATATGTTTTAAGGTATTAATGTGATTGTTTTACCTTGGTTTCTCAAGACAACTTGGATGTGAAGCAAGAAGGACCTCCTCTCTCCTTTGAAGAGTAGAAACAAGCTAGAACAGGGCATAAACATGGAGTCCCATGAGTATATATTCTCGGTCAAGTGAAGAAAATGGTGGAAACCTAGATTTTCTTACACTTTCTTTACCTTAAGAGAATGGAGATGCCAATGGAGTCTCCAAACTTGAATTTCCTCCTCTAATGGTGGTTTGACTTGGCACCAAAATGAAGCTCTTGAAGTTTTGAAAAGATAGGAAAAGGAGCTTGAGCTAACTAAGAGGAATATGTATTTTGTTTTGGATTTGGAGCTTAAATGAGCAAGTGGTGTGCAAGAGAAGGTGGAGCTTTCATGGAGGTGAGCTCTACGTGAATGGAGAAGAGAAAGAGAGCAAGAAATCGTGGGCAACAAGGGAAAATGAAGAAGTGAGGAGAGAGGTAAGCAAATGTGATATTTATCTTAAAAGGTGAATAGTACTTTATGCTTTATAACTTACTTATTTTGCTTTCTCTTTACTTAGCTAGATAAGTGTGGTGAGTCACACTTAAAAAACCGGCCCCCTTTAGTGAATGAGGGTAGTTTAGTCTTTATTGACCAAATGTCTCACTTATATAGACTTATGTTATAAACTAGCTTAATAAATTCACTATTCATCAAAAACAAGGCACATTGTTGTGAAATTTTTGATTTCCCATTGATAGACCTCCAAATGTGATACTATATAGTACACATATTAATTAAAGTAATGATGGACATTTAGCCATTCAAAACTCATTACAAGACAATTTTTCAAAAACGTGCTTTAAGACTCCTTAAAGCACATTTTGTGTTTTAACTTGTTTTCAAGCTTGGTTTTCTTTGGTAATTGACTTAAAATGACCATTAGGATATTACTAAGGTCTTAGAACAATATTTGGGTACTCTCCCATGTCTCTCCAAGCTTAGAGCACGTTTTTGCTTAAAACTGCTCTTTTGGTGTTTCCTTATATTTTCTTTGATTAGAAATGTTTCTTAATGTTTCTAAGGCATTATTTAGCCTCCTTATATCTTAGTTTATCATTTAAACACCATATCTAAGTTTGGGGTATTTCAACACTTGATATAACAACCTTCAGACTTAAAGGTCTGGATAATATGACAACCTTCAGACTCGAGGTCTAGATAATGTGTTTCAATACATATCGTACATACATAAAGCGAAACGGCTCTACCCCCCCTTAAATAGGGGTACGCCCCGTACCCTATACATATGATGACTACTGAGTAAAGAATGATGGGTACTTCACCCTCATATCATCTTCTAGCTCCCAAGTGGCTTCCTCGACCTCCTGGTTAGACCAGAGAACCTTTACTAGTCGATTAGACTTGTGGCGAGTGTCTCGAGTCTTCGTGTTCCGGATACGTACGGGAGTCTCCACTGATCGCATGGTTGGCTCTAGTGTTAGCCTCTCGGGTTTTAGTACATGAGACGGATGGGGCATGTATTTCTTCAACTGTGACACATGGAATACATCATGCACCTTGCCCAGCTCAGCAGGAAGATTTAGCCTGTAAGCAACCAGGCCCACCCGCTCCGTCATAACATATGGCCCCACATATTTCGGGCACAACTTGCCCTTCTGGCCAAAATGAAATACGCCCTTCATAGGCGAGACTCGCAGAAACACCTGGTCACCTACAGCGAACTCCAGGTCTTGTCGGCGCACGTCAGCATACGATTTCTGCCTATCTTGTTCTACCTTCATGTTTGCTCGAATCTGGTGTACTTCTGCTTGTACTTGCTCCAAGTACTCCGGTCCTAAAATGACCACCTCACTCGACTCATCCCAGCATAAAAGGTGTGCGGCATGGTCTACCGTACAATGCCTGGAAAGGAGACATCTTGATCGACACATGGTAACTATTGTTGTAGCTAAACTCGATCAGATGTAACTTATCAATCCAACTGGTCTGAAAGTCTAGTGCACAAGCGCGTAACATATCCTCAAGAGTATGGATAGTGCGGTCACTCGATCTGACCATCTATCTGAGGGTGGAACGCTGTACTCAGCTTCAGCTTGGTACCAAGCGCTTCCCGTGTAGATCTCCAGTACCTCGAGAGGAATCTGGTATCCCTATCAGACACGATAGTCTTCGGTACCCCATGATGTCGTATAATCTCTTGGTCAAAGAGCTCTGCTAGCTTCGCCACTTTCCAAGTGTCCTTCATCGGAATGAATCGGGCCACTTTAGTTAGTCACTCAACAACGACCCATATCATGTTTAGACCTCTCCGTGTAGGCGGAAGCCCTACAACGAAGTCCATGGAAATATCATGGAACTTCCACTCTGGCACTGTGTTGGAACATGAAGGTGTCGCTGAGATAGTCATTCGTCTTGACGGAGTCACTCGTCTACGATAAAACACAAAGAATGAGATCCATACCGAAATACAACAGAGTCCGCACAACTAAAGAAGCACGAAGGACTCGATCATGTCATTGTGATAATTAAGGAACAATAGTGTCAATGTGCTAACACACCAACAGTCACAAGACTACCTCAGTTGACTCTGAAGATTGCGGTCTAAGACTGACACGAAGTTACTCAGCACACGTCCACTAAGTTGGTTGCGAGAAACTCGAAACTGACCCCTTTAGCCGTTGCACTTAGAGATAGTATAAATAGGCTTGTAATAGTTAGTTTTTCTTCACGCTTTCAGACATAGAGATTGCAAGAGTTTTAGAGAGAAAGCTACATTCTGAATTAGAGAGAGAGAATTAGTACTACATTCTATTTGAGCTTCTAGATAGACCTTCCCTAGGAAGATCCTAGCTCACTACACTTGTCATCGAGTTGATTAGATATTGTATAGGGTAAGTGAGTGAGAAACCAGGAAGTATATTTATCTACGGAGTGAGCATTATAAGTTGTTTTATTTTGGCTAGAAAATAAAAGAACTTATTTTGTGTATCTCATTGAGATTCCCGGAGTCCGTCAAGCTTTTTTGTGTTGTTCCTGAAATACCCCAAACCTTAGTATGTTGTTTAAACACCTAAATATGGTATATTAAGACTAAAAAGAGTCTTAGAAGCACTAGTAAACAAATTTAAACAATAGAAAACACAAAATGTGCTTTAAGGTCAATAAAGGCCAAAATGTGCTCTAAGCTTGGGTTGAGCTTGGTTAAGACCTAATGAACTTACCAAGACCTTATTTATATACTAATGAACATATTAAACCAATTACCAAAGAAAACCAAGCTTGAAAACAAGTTAAAACATAAAATGTGCTTTAAGGAGTCTTAAAGCACATTTTCGAAAAATTGTCTTGTAAATGAGTTTTGAATGGCTAAATGTCCATCATTACCCTTTAATTAACATGTGTACTATATAGTATCACATTTGGAAGTCTATATCAATGGGAAATCAAAAATTTCACTTCTATGTGCCTTGTTTTTATGAATAGTGATTTTAATAAGCTATTTTGTAACATATGTTTGTATAAGTGATTAAATTGACAAATAAAGACTATAATACCCCTAAGTACTATTGGGGGCCGGTTTTCTTAAGTGTGGTGACTCACCACTCTCTTGTTAACATGTTAAGTAAATAAAGAAGACTAGATAAGTACTATTTACTTTAAGGTATAAATATCTTCTTAAAAGCAAAACAAACTCACTTATCTCATTCTCTCATTTCCTTTCTTCATTTCACACGGTTGCAAGCTCTCTTCTACCTCTTCTTCATTCTCCATTACGATTTGCAATAGTAAACACACAAACTCCATCTTTGACCACTTGTATCTCCTAACTCACTTAACCAAATCAAAAACAAACACCACCATTCTCTTCTTCTCATCAAGCTCTTCATTTCTATCTTCTCAAAACTTCAAGACCACCATTTCGGTGCCATGGAGTTCCACCATTGAAGGAGCTTGAGCTTACATTTCTACATATTATTACTCTCCTTTGCTTCTAGGTAAGGAATCTCAAAGAAAAATCATGTTTCCTCCTTGTTTTTACCTTGACCGAAAATGCCCATTAATGGTGCTCTTTGTGTGACTTTGTTCTAGCTTCATTCCAACCTTTCATGGACTAGGTGGAGTCCTCTCTTGATAGATACTCAAACTCTCTTCAAAGACCAAGGTAAAACAATTACATTAGTGTTTTTGAAACAATGTAAACCTAGGGTTTGCAATGAGTTTAAGCTTGGAGCTTTTATACTCATTTCAATGTTTGTATATTGTTTAGTAGTTGACAAGGAATCAAATACCTAGCCGATTTAAACAAGGAAACAAGAAAGAAGTTGTGAGGGAAAAGAGGTAAATGTGCTAACCTAAGGTGGTTTAAAGTCTTAGGAGAAATGAGCTTGTATTGCTTATGAAAAGGATCTAAGGAGCCAATGGGAAGTGACTTAGAAGAATGCTCTTAAGAGCTTAGTAAAAGGCATATGTGTTGTTGAGTGTATTTGCAGGTCAAAGGCAAATATATTGTGGAAATTCAGTGTTTATGATTTATGCATCTTAAGGGCCTAAGAGCCATGTTATTTAAGGGCCTAAGTGCCATGCAATTTAAATTATGCACTATATTGTGATGTAGTGCTAAATGAGTGAAGTTTGTGTATAAAGATGTGTTTGATGGATTTTGGTGTTCATGGTTGTTTGATGGTGAAGACAATGTGTCTTGGTTTAGTAATGTCCTAGGAGAACCTATGTCGAAATTTAGGTAATAAACAAGAAGTTCTAAGGGTTTAAAATGAGTTTTGCAAGTTAAGAGATGTTTAGAATGGTTAAATGTTCAACTAGTGGGAGGAACACGCATTAAGGTGTTTTAAGATGTGAGAAGGGCTTAGGCAATGTTCTAGAGGATTTTATAATGCAAAAGAATGTTTGGGATACACCAAAGTCATTTGGACTTGTGTTAGGATTTATGCAAACTTTGGTGAACAAGGAGAAAGTGTAAACTTGAAGATGGATTGCAAGAATTACATAAGGAGTAAGTTGTGAGAATAGATGCTTGAGAGATGATGTTGTTGTGGTGAGGGAGTATTTTGGTATAAATGATCATCTTAGGTATGAAACACCACTTGGAGACTAGGAGAAAACATTGTAAGTGTTAGGAATTTTGGGAAGAAATGAGTAAAGGTTTAAGGAATTAGAAAATGAGTTTTTATGAGTGTTTAAGGATGTCTTAAGGTGTGTTTGAAGTGCCCAAATGAGGTTAGGGTGTACTAGGGTATATGAGGTGAAGTTTGGAGTTAAATGAGAAATGGAAAACAAGGGTCTGGGGCAGACCGAACTAGCGACCGAACTTGCAAGGTCGGTCGAGCCTAGTTTACCCTACGAGAATTGGCTTCTGGAATGGACCGACCTTGGGGACCGGACTTGCAAGGTCGGTCGGGCTTGTATTTTGTGTACGGATTAAGTTTCTGGAATCGACCGAACATGGGACCGGACTTGGCAAGTTCGGTCGGGCTGAATTTTCAAAGGGAAGAAACTCTCGGGAATGGACCGAACATGCGACCGAACTTACAAGGCCGGTCGGAGTAGAAAATTTTGACGGAAATATGTTCTGGAATGGACCGACCTTGTGCAAGGTCGGTCGGTAAGGTCGGTAGGACCAAAACTTGTAAAAAAAAAACAGAATAGAATGTGACATATGTAGTTAACCCTAGGGGGTATAATGAAGGTAACCTAGCGTAAGTTAGACATTTAAACATGTCAAATAATCATGTTAAACACTTAGTAAATTTGAGGTTAAGTAAGTTAATTAACCGACATTCTTGAATCATGTATAGGAGTGACCTACGATGGAAACAAATCGAGGCAAGGACCAAGGTATGGTTTTCTTGCAGTCTGTTGCCTACCGGTTTACACCGGCTTGTGTGTTGTATGTTTTTCTGTGTGTTTATGACGTTATAAGATTTAAACATGTAATGAGTTTACAGTTGTTCATATTAATGTGATGTTATGATGTAACTCATTTCCCTTGTGTGTGTCTAACGTGACTTACCACCTGTTGTGTATTGGTTGTTAAGTTCCACCGTGAACTTCTAACAAGTGCTAACTGGGAAGTGAGGAATCCGGTTGTCCGGTCATGCATGTAAGTTAAGAGTAGATATCTAAATCAGATTCGACTCTTATGTTGTAACACCCCCAAACACTGGCCTGGGAGTTAGGGGTATTACACGCCGCGTATTATTACATAATAACGCAAGGCTCTAATAAACAGACTTAAACAGATAATCAAATAAGGCCCAAACGAAATCCTTAAATAAAGTATAAGCAAAGAGATGTTAGAACATCCCCAAAAGTCATTACAAACCCACCAAACAGATGTCAAAAGCGGAAGCTAACAAAATATGCCCAAAGGCTCAAATTCAATACAAAGGTCTCAAAAGAAGCTAAATAACGAAGCAACTAAACTCCAGAAGCTGAGGGTAGACGATCCTCGCTAATCAATCTACAAAAGCGTTAGAAGTAGGGGAATGAGCACACAACTATGCCCAGTAGATGACCAACTTCATCAACCAGCATGCTCAAAACATTTACAGAATATTGACAAATCAGAAGGAGTCAAAGAATCCATAAACATGTCAGAAATCAGAAACAGAAGTCCATTCATTAAGGGACTAAACAGAGCAGAAGCAGACAGAAGCAGAAAACAGAGTGGGACACTAGCGATCACAGCATACAGACAGAACGAGCAACCAGCTCGTGAAAAGAACGAGGAAACCTCACTCGTAAACAGAACAGGTGTAAACACCCGTGAACAGAACGGGGAACATCACCCGTGAACAGAAGGATCCTACATAGCGCGCTACGAGACAGCGTAACCAGCCATCCAAAGGCTCAGACACAGAGATAACTAGGTCCCAAAACAGAAGCTTAAATACAGAGAAGCATATGCGCACCAAAGGCACCAGAAAGCACATAGATGGCTTGGAAATCAGATGGGGAATCCAACCCCGCAAACGGAAGTCAAAACGGAGCTCAAACGAGCAAGTTATTGTCAAAACAGAGATATGTCCGAACTTGTGTCCGGACATCAATGTTCGGACACAAGTCGAGACTCAGAAGTCGAAATCAGACAGATGTCCGAACATGTGTCCGAACTACGAAGTTCGGACACAGGTCGAACTTTAAAATAGTAGAGGAGATAGAGGTGTCCGAACATCCAAGTTCGGACGGATGTTCGGACGTTCTTCGGAAATCAGAACGTGCAGAGTCCAAACTTGTGTCCGGACATCAGATGTTCGGACACAAGTCGAAGCCAAAATCACAGAAAACAGAAGGCTATGTCCGAACTTCAAAGCTCGGACAGAAGTTCGGACACAGCGAAAACTTCAGAAAGTTTAAGCGCAGAAGGGCATGTCCGAACTTCAACGGTCGGACAGAAGTTCGGACACGCCAAAAAATACAGAGAACAGAGGCGATTTTCACACAGAACAGAAGCATCAAAACACTGTCAAAACAATATAGGTTTTCAGAAAACAACCTTGGGGGTTTGTAAGCATTAAAACACCATCAAACAGACAACTCGCAACCACAATTGCAAGGCAAAAACACATTTAAACTCAGAACCGGAACGCAACTCCCCAAGGCTGAACACCCAAGCCGAATCCATAAGCCACCTACCTCGCAATTAGCAGACGAAACCCAAATCTGATGCAGAGACGAAAACCTCACAGTCCGAAGCAGCAGAACTCAGCCAACGCAGACCGAAACGCAAAATCAAAACACTGAACCAATAACAAATGCAGAGACAACCCAACTCAGAAAACAGAACTTCACAACCCTGGACTACCATTGACAAACGCAATACAGAACCTCACCTGATTCTGATACAGAATCACAGACGACGCCCACAGCAGGAGAAATCGATCGGGACAGAGAAGCCAACGCTGATTCACAATCAGATTGCAGAGGTAAAATCAGAAAGAGAAAGTTCTCAAAACCTAAAACCTCAAAACTGAAACTGAGTTGTATAATCCATATACAATTCGCAAACCTGATTGCAATGGAGGAGAAGAAGCAAACGCAGAATCCCCAATGGCGCAGCACAACGAACGAACGATCAGAAAACACAACGCAGGAGAGGAAACACTCTGAAGAACAAGAGAGAGAAGAGAGAAGGGTTGAGGGTTTCCAACTGAGCGAGAAGAGGAGCGTAAATGACCGTGAGAACGTGTTTAGAAGTGAGAGTAATTAAGAAGGAAGGAATTGAAATAATAAGAGGAAAAGGAAATAAAATGATTAAGGGATTAACCTCACCAGAAATAAAATAAGGAAGGGAAAAGACTCCTTCGGCCTCATCTTCTTTAATAAGGACTTCCGTGTCCTAAATTCAGAATGGACCAACTTAATGAACCATAGT
This sequence comes from Limonium bicolor, assembly GCA_023374045.1. Classification (NCBI taxonomy): domain Eukaryota; kingdom Viridiplantae; phylum Streptophyta; class Magnoliopsida; order Caryophyllales; family Plumbaginaceae; genus Limonium; species Limonium bicolor. Next base: position 156,348,381 of record CM041782.1, read on the forward strand.
AATGAAATAAAATATAACCAAATCTTGGGTTATAACATATGTTGTTAAGATTGTTCTCCTTAATTTGGCGTTCGATCTCCCGCTAGCTTCCTCCAAAGCTTACCTATTCTGACTTATGATCGGTTTAGTGGGAACATGTGTTTGTGTGGTGTGCTCGGGTCACTATATCCGAACCATCTGTGACTTAAGTTACTCGTTCGAATAACAGAACGGTAATGAGTGTGTGTAACGAGCTTGACATGAGGGTGAACCATTCTCTAGGCTCTTATGTTATTTAACCTTCTTGGTTTGTTATTGTGGAAAGAGTATCCACTGTGTATGTGATGTTGTGCTATGCACTATTGATGCTATGCCACATATTATGTTATGTTATGTTATGTATAAAATGAATGCCATGTTATCATGACAATTAGTTGCGCGTATCCCGGTAGACCGATGGGCTGCGCGTTAACCATACCAGCCAAGGGTGTGCACCCCTCGGGGGCTCCATATTTTTACTGCAGGATGAGGATCGAGGAAGCAGAGTGGCTGTAGGATCTAGGCTACAGATATACTTTGATTTATTTTGGATGTTGAGCTCGGGATGCGCCTGTGCTCCCGTGGCATTATATTTTGATCCGTTGAAATATTATGGCGGTATATGACAGTTTACAGTGAAGGAATGTAAGTAAATACTCGGTATTGTATATGATGTATTTGTGGTTAGTTTTATGCTCGGGAGTCTGATCATCAGACCGGTACACTTGTATTTATTCTGCCTTGTCAACCACGTGGGTGGTTGACGGTGTTGTAGCACCGAAGCGTTTAGTTATTGTTTAGTTATTTATTTCCGCTGCGATTTCATTTAGTTGTGAAGTACGATGTAGGGGTGTTACAAAAAGTGGTATCAGAGCGAAGTATCGCTCTAATGACTAGAATACCGAGCTTAGGGATATACCGAGTTAGGAAATCTAACTACAGTTACCTAAGTGATCAGTTATGGAAAGGTTAACCACTAACCAAGTGTGGAGATACCTTGTTGTCGGGAAACGTTTCAACCGTTGGAACCGATAAGTGTGTAAGCATAATGCTAATAATGTTCGTGTGAATTCAGATGTCAGGTAGACCGAGAGGTAGAGGCCGCGGAAGCGGTACTGGAGATACGGATGACCAGGGCGAGAATACTACGGCTCAGGTTATGGCCGAAGCTGTAGCGGCCGCCGTAGCCCAAATGGTTCCACAACTAGTAGCTGCAATTCAGCAGGGGCAACAACCCGAAGTTCAACCACCACCGCCACCGCCACAAGAGACCAACTGGGTCAAGGCATTGGCAGACTTGAGACCCCCGTCATTTCATGGGGAGACCGACCCACGTAAGCTGGAGGCGTACATCTCCGAGTTGGAGACCGCCTACGAGACCTTGGACGTGCCTGCTGGGGCCAAGGTCCGTCTTGCCGCTTACTACCTGAAGGGTTTGGCACAGAGTTGGTGGAAACTTGTGAGAGAGGACCGGATGGTGGATCCTCAGTTCGGATGGAGGGAGTACACGGCTCTGCTGCGAGCCAAATACTACCCTGTGCATGTTCAAGAGGCCAAGCGCCTGAAGCTGGATAGTCTGAGGCAGGGGGACAAGGTGTCGGTTGATGAGTACTACACTGCATTCACCGGCCTTATCCACCTGTTACCGGACCTGGGATACTCGAACCGGGTGCTGGTAAACCGTTTCTACAACGGTCTCAGCCACCGTCTTCGCTATGGGATGGGGCCAGCTGAGTATACTACCTTGCGGGTAATTTAAATGAAGTGTGATATGAATAAGTGTAATCCATAAGTGAGTATTAATGTGAGTTTGTGAGTATGTTTTGCGGGGCATGACTGACATCCTAAATTCAGGAGTGCTATCATGCCGCTGCCAAGGTTGAGATCACCGTCCGTCTGAGGGACGAGGAGAATGCGCACAAGCGCAAGGCCACGAGCGAGGGCCAGAGTCCGCAGGGGTACGGGGGAGGAAAGAAGAAGAAGAAACCTTATCCCCAGCCCCAGAAGAGTCAGCACCAGGGTGATAAGGGCCAGGCCCAAACCACCACAGCTGAGGAGCCACTGAAGCTCACATATGCTTATGCGGCGAAACCCCTACGCTCTTACCCACCTAAGGGTAATTATCTAATCCTGTGTGATAAGTTGAAGTGTATGTTGATAAGTTGTGAAACAAGTATTGATTGTGTATTGTGATAGCAGCTAGCACGGGCTCTGGACCGGAGCGCCACTATTACTGTAAGTGGTGTAACGGAGACCACCCCGGCAAGGACTGCAAGGGAAACGACGTACAGTGTCGTTACTGCGAGAAGTGGGGTCACCGTGACTATGAGTGTTACCGGAACCCCAACAGCAGAGTCAACAAGCCCAAGGGGCAGTGGAAGGGTAAGGCCACAGCAGCTATTGATGGCCCAAAGATGGCTAACCAGCCACCCACAGATCAGAGACACACTGATTCCCAAAAGGGGAATGGGTCGGGACCTAGCAAGGCTGCCCTGAATGTGGTGGACCGGTCTGAGGCGCCAGGGCCCTCTTCTAGACCAGGTACCGCCTAAACTGTTGAATGTAATAAGTGATTGCATACCGTATTTCATGCATGTGTGTATTAGTGAGTCCAAGTGTACTATCATGTGAGTAAAGAGTTAAAGTATAGTGTAAAAGTCACCTAATTAGATAATTCTAAACTTAAAGGAACCTTCAATATATGTTATCCAATCCCACCCACACCAAACCCTGAAGAAACCACCATCAACATCACCGACTTTCCAATGGAGCAATGTCAGGTTATCCAGCCAGGTATGATACTCTTAAATGGATACCTGACACCGGAAGCACAAATCCACATCATCAGACGATGCGACGAACTTGGAGCAACACCTGGAGGTTTCTACACACCTGAATACCCGAGCGGATCAAGAATGAGATTGAAGATGATGTGCATGGGTAAGGACTGGAATCCTTACACCAAGACATATCAGGAAGTGCGAGCTGAAGACGGAGCAAATGTACCAATGATACCTGAGGAGTTCCTTGCGGTCGTGAACCACGCCGTGGGAATTGCTCAGCAAGTTGAAAAGGATTCAATTCCAAGTGTTAAAGCAGATTTGTGTATTGTGAACTTCTGCCAGAAAGGTGGACGATTAGGTTTACACCAAGATAAGGACAAGTCACCCGAGTCTCTAAGTAAGGGAGTACCCGTGGTGTCTTGGTCCATTGGTGATACCGCAGTATTTATATATGGCGAGTAGAAGCGTGCTGATCTCGCAAAGAAGTTGGTACTGAAGTCAGGAGATGTGTTAATCATGGGTGGGCAGTCAAGGATGCTATATCATGGCATCAGAAAGATCAAACTGAATACCGCACCGTCGGCAGTGATCAATGCCACACACATGAAACCCGGACGTTTGAATTTGACCTTCAGACAGTTTTAAAGCCTTGTATAATTATGTAATGTGTTAAGCCAGTGTATTTTAAGGATATTGTATATGTGTTAAGTTATGTCAACAGTGTAACCCAACGTATGTTGTAAGAAAAGTGTGTTAATGAATAAAGTGGAGTTCTTGAAGTATATCAACCGTGTTGTTACCCAATACTTATTAGTTTGCCAATGAATTAGGCTGTGCTCTCGGAACGGGAGGTACACTGAGTGTCTGCAATGAGGCAGAAGCCGGTAAGAGCGGCACAATCCTCACCGGTACCTTTCCAGTCAATGGCGTGGACGCTTCGATCTTGTTCGACTCCGGAGCCTCACACACATTTATTTCGCTATCTTTTGCGAAGAGGCTGTGGTTAGACGGTGATGAGATGCCAGACTTCCTAGTCACTCTCCCGTCGAAAGAGCGGATCAGGTGTACCCGCTACCACCGAGATGCTGTTGTACGAATCAGAGGTGAAGAGTTTCCGATCGACTTGATAGAGTTCGACGGACTTGGTTTTGATGTGATTGTCGGGATGAACTGGTTGGAGCGGTACAAGGGCAGAATCCTATGTGCCGAGCATCGACTGCTTCTTCGGAGTCCATCTGGGGTTACCATATCTTACCGCCAGAGGCCCAGGGAGCCTTCGACTCAGATCATCACCGCCATGGCTATGTATCGTGAATTACGACGAGGGAGTGATGTATACCTCTGCTATGTCCAGGACATAGAGAGAGATCCAGAGTTTAGCCCAGATGTGTCGGTAGTGTCGGAGTTTCCTGATGTATTTCCTAAGGAACTGCCGGGCATGCCGCCAGCACGGGAAGTGGAGTTTGAGATTGATTTGGTTCCGGGCACCGGACCAATTGCGAAGGCGCCCTATCGTATGGCTCCAGCAGAGATGACAGAGCTCAAGGAGCAGCTGCGAGACCTACTCGACAAGGGGTTTATCCGCCCTAGCGTTTCACCATGGGGAGCGCCGGTCCTCTTCGTGAAGAAGAAGGACGGTAGCCTCCGCCTGTGTATTGACTATCGAGAACTGAATGCAGTTACGGTGAAGAACCGTTACCCTTTACCACGCATCGACGATTTATTTGATCAGTTGAGGGGAGCATCAGTATTCTCCAAGATAGATCTACAATCCGGATATCATCAGATTGCCATCTGTGACAGTGATATTGAGAAGACAGCATTCAGGACCAGATATGGACACTATGAGTTTACGGTTATGCCGTTTGGGTTATCCAATGCACCAGCGAAGTTCATGGACTTGATGAACCGCTTGTTCCAAGATCAGTTGGACAAGTCAGTGGTAGTCTTCATCGATGATATTCTTGTGTACTCGAAATCGAGAGGTGAGCACGAAAGCCACCTGAGAAATGTGTTACAAACATTGAGGAGGAATCAGTTGTATGCTAAGTTTTCGAAATGTGAGTTTTGGTTGAACCAAGTATCCTTCCTTGGACATGTGATTTCTGAGGCCGGGATCGCTGTTGATCCGGCAAAGATAGATGCAGTGCACACCTGGCCTAGGCCGAAGACAGTTACCGATATCAGGAGCTTCCTCGGTCTGGCAGGTTATTATAGGAGGTTTGTAAAGGACTTCTCCAGTGTCTCAAAGCCGATGACTTCCTTGATGAAGAAGGATGCACCATTCGAGTGGACAGTCGACTGTGAGAGTTCTTTCAAGAGTCTCAAGGATGCTCTGACATCTGCACCAGTTCTGACTATACCAGACGGTCCAGATGGTTTTGAGGTCTATTGCGACGCATCAGGTAGAGGTATGGGTTGTGTGTTGATGCAACACGGGAAGGTCGTAGCATACGCCTCCCGACAGCTGAAGAAGCATGAGGAGAACTACCCTACCCACGACTTAGAATTGGGTGCCACTGTCTTTGCACTGAAGATATGGCGACATTATTTGTATGGGGTAAGTGTGACAATCTATTCTGACCACAAAAGTTTAAAGTACTTGTTCACTCAGAAGGAGTTGAACATGAGACAAAGAAGGTGGGTTGAATTTCTGAATGACTACGACATTAATCTGCAATATAAAGAGGGTAAGGCAAATGTGGTAGCTGACACATTGAGTCGCCGAGCACACTCTCTCCATTCGCTAGTCTCTCATACTGGCTTGGTTGAAGAGGTGCGGAGTGCTCAGATGACGGATCAGTATATGGTGGAGATCAGGCAGAAGCTTATTGATGGCACATTCGAGGGTCAGAAGTATGACTTCAGACTCCACGATGATGACCTGATTAGGCTTAATGGCCGACTGTGTATACCGAGGAGTAGCACTGAGTTGAAGGAGCGCATATTGAGTGAATCCCATTGTTCTACTACTTCGATTCACCCCGGAGCTTCAAAGATGTATAAGAGTATGAAAAGATATTTTTGGTGGACTGGAATGAAAAAAGATGTAAGTGATTATGTGTTGAGGTGTCTCACTTGCCAGAAGGTCAAGTTTGAGCACCGACGGCCTGGTGGTATGGTACAGCCAATGCCAGTGCCTGAGTGGAAGTTCCATGATATTTCCATGGACTTCGTAGTAGGGCTTCCGCCTACAAAGGGAGGTCTGAATATGATATGGGTTGTTGTTGACCGACTGACCAAGGTGGCTCGATTCATTCCGATGAAGGACACCTGGAAAGTGGCAAAACTGGCAGAACTCTTTGACAGAGAAATTGTAAGACATCATGGGGTATCGAAAACCATTGTATCTGATAGAGATACCAGATTCTTATTGAGGTATTGGAAGTCCACACGGGAAGCGCTTGGTACCGAGCTGAAGCTAAGTACAACGTTCCACCCGCAGACAGATGGTCAGAGTGAGCGTACCATCCAGACACTTGAGGATATGTTACGTGCATGTGCACTTGACTTTCAGACCAGCTGGATTGACAAGTTACATCTGATCGAGTTTAGCTACAACAACAGTTACCATGCTTCGATCAAGATGTCTCCCTTCCAGGCTTTGTACGGTAGACCATGCCGCACGCCATTATGCTGGGATGAGTCGAGTGAGACGGTCATTATAGGACCAGAGTATCTTGAACAAGTTCAGGCAGAAGTTCGCCAGATCCGGGCTAACATGAAGGCAGCTCAGGATAGACAGAAGTCGTACGCAGATGTGCGCCGACGTGACCTGGAGTTTGCCGTGGGCGATCAGGTATTTTTGAGAGTATCCCCCATGAAGGGAGTATTTCATTTTGGTTAGAAAGGCAAGTTGAGCCCAAAATATGTGGGGCCTTATGTTGTGACAGAGCGGATCGGCCCGGTAGCTTACAGACTTGATCTACCCGCCGAGCTGGGCAAGGTACATGATGTATTTCATGTGTCCCAGTTGAAGAAGTATATGTCTCATCCGTCTCATGTGCTTCAGCCTGAAAGGCTAACCTTAGAGCCGACCATGCGATCAGTGGAGACTCCCGTACGGATTCTGGATACTAAGACTCGAGACACTCGCCATAAGTCTGTGAGACTGGTGAAAGTTCTTTGGTCTAACCAGGACGTTGAGGAGGCCACTTGGGAGCTGGAAGATAAGATGAAGGCGAAGTACCCGTCATTGTTTACTTCTTAGTATTTATGTGTATAGGGTACGGGGCGTACCCCCTTTTTAAGGGGGGTAGAGCCGTTTCGGTTATGTGAGTACGACGTGTATTTAAATACATCGTCTATGTTATGTTGTTATGTTACAGACCGTTGTGTCTGAATGATGTTGTATGGACCTTGTGTCCGATGTTATGTTGTATGGACCTTGTGTCCAATGTTATGTAAGTGTGTTATGTAAGTGTGTTGTTAATGTTGTATGGAAATATTGTTATACGTAATCCCGTGTTCTAACATTTAGGATATGTGGAAGTGTGAACTTTGAGGACAAAGTTCTTTTAAGGGGGGTAGATTGAAATACCCCAAACCTTAGTATGTTGTTTAAACACCCAAATATGGTATATTAAGACTAAAAAGAGTCTTAGAAGCACTAGTAAACAAATTTAAACAATAGAAAACACAAAATGCTTTAAGGTCAATAAAGGCCAAAATGTGCTCTAAGCTTGGGTTGAGCTTGGTTAAGACCTAATGAACTTACCAAGACCTTATTTATATACTAATGAACATATTAAACCAATTACCAAAGAAAACCAAGCTTGAAAACAAGTTAAAACATAAAATGTGCTTTAAGGAGTCTTAAAGCACATTTTCGAAAAATTGTCTTGTAAATGAATTTTGAATGGCTAAATGTCCATCATTACCCTTTAATTAACATGTGTACTATATAGTATCACATTTGGAAGTCTATATCAATGGGAAATCAAAAATTTCACTTCTATGTGCCTTGTTTTTATGAATAGTGATTTTAATAAGCTATTTTGTAACATATGTTTGTATAAGTGATTAAATTGACAAATAAAGACTATAATAACCCTAAGTACTATTGGGGGCCGGTTTTCTTAAGTGTGGTGACTCACCACTCTTGTTAACATGTTAAGTAAATAAAGAAGACTAGATAATTACTATTTACTTTAAGGTATAAATATCTTCTTAAAAGCAAAACAACTCACTTATCTCATTCTCTCATTTCCTTTCTTCATTTCACACGGTTGCAAGCTCTCTTCTACCTCTTCTTCATTCTCCATTACGATTTGCAATAGTAAACACACAAACTCCATCTTTGACCACTTGTATCTCCTAGCTCACTTAACCAAATCAAAAACAAACACCACCATTCTCTTCCTCTCATCAAGCTCTTCATTTCCATCTTCTCAAAACTTCAAGACCACCATTTCGGTGCCATGGAGTTCCACCATTGAAGGAGCTTGAGCTTACATTTCTACATATTATTACTCTCCTTTGCTTCTAGGTAAGGAACAGGGAATCTCTCGTACATGGATATTGAGAGGAAGAAGGTGACTTATGATCAGTTTAGTGGGAACATGTGTTTGGGAACATGTGTTTAGGAACACGGTTGCAAGCTCTCGTACATGGCGTTCGATCTCCCGCTAGCTTCCTCCAAAGCTTACCTATTCTGACTTATGATCGGTTTAGTGGGAACATGTGTTTGTGTGGTGTGTTCGGGTCACTATATCCGAACCATCTGTGACTTAAGTTACTCGTTCAAATAACAAAACGGTAATGAGTGTGTGTAACGAGCTTGACATGAGGGTGAACCATTCTCTAGGCTCTTATGTTATTTAACCTTCTTGGTTTGTTATTGTGGAAAGAGTATCCACTGTGTATGTGATGTTGTGCTATGCACTATTAATGCTATGCCACATATTATGTTATGTTATGTATAAAATGAATGCCATGTTATCATGACAATTAGTTGCGCGTATCCCGGTAGCCGATGGGCTGCGCGTTAACCATACCAGCCAAGGGTTGCTGACCCCCTCGGAGGCTCCATATTTTTACTGCAGGATGAGGATCGAGGAAGCAGAGTGGCTGTAGGATCTAGGCTGCAGATATACTTTGATTTATTTTGGATGTTGAGCCCGGGATGCGCCTGTGCTCCCGTGGCATTATATTTTGATCCCGTTGAAATTACTATGGCGGTATATTGACAGTTTACAGTGAAGGAATGTAAGTAAATACTCGGTATTGTATATGATGTATTTGTGGTTAGTTTTATGCTCGGGAGTCTGATCATCAGACCGGTACACTTGTATTTATTCTGCCTTGTCAACCACGTGGGTGGTTGACGGCGTTGTAGCACCGAAGCGTTTAGTTATTGTTTAGTTATTTATTTCCGCTGCGATTTCATTTAGTTGTGAAGTACGATGTAGGGGTGTTACAGTTCCAAATAAGTTCCACTAAGTCCGTGTTATGCCTTAACTTCAAAGAGAATCGCTTCCGCACATTGAAGTTCAACTAAGTGTCTTTACATTCCAAATACTTTTGTCTTCTTACTTCGATTGAGTCAAACCATCTCATAGACTCACACCTTGAGTTGGTTTGAGTCAGCCATCCAATCCTACACGTGGTATTAGAGTGAGGTTTGGCTGATACACTCCGTTTGAAGATAACCTACAAGATGGCATAATGCTCTTTGGTTTTTGAGGTGGACTCCAACCTCCAGGCAAGACTACAATTGTTTTGCACAGAGTCGAAGTTCCACATCCAGATTCGCTCTATCAGGCCCCAGCTCGTCATGAGGTGCTATAGATAACCAAGACAAACATTGTTGATGAAGAAGCGTTAATGTTTTACCTAAAGATGACTCTATTGGGGGTGCACACCCAAAAGAAGTTTCAAATTCAAGGGGAACATGCAATCTTTCTACAAATGCATGGATTAAGGGGAAACTTGGACAGGGTCGGTTTCCAAAAAGTTTTTTTTTCTCTTGTCTTATTTCGTAGGATTGACTCATTCGAGATTCACGTTGAAAGTTTTGCTATCATCACCAACAAGGGGGAAATTGTTGGAGTATGAAGGTGTTACTGAGATAGTCCTACAATCGAGCAAATCATTGTGTCTGTCCCTGCTGAAAGATCGAGTGAGTCCTTTGGTCGAATGAGTCTCTGTCTTTATTGATATATCGAGTAAGTTCATCCATGTGGGTTCATTTATCAATTGAGAAATTTAAGGAGCAATGATCACTAAACCACAACGGTTATCAACCATAAGACTTGGACCAAAATTCATGCAAGTGTGTGTAAAATTTGAAGCCTTGACTTTCTGATAGTTCGAGAGAGTCCGCCAATCAGTTGCAAAAATTAAAGAGCAATGTTTACTCCCTTTGGCCGTAAATATTGGCTTCAGTAAGCTCAGTCAAGTGAGCCACGTGTTAAATCCAAAAATATAGCAATATGGACATTGAGGTCCTAAAATATCAGAACTGATAGAGTCAGTCAAGCACATCAGACGTGAAAATCATCATTAAACATTGCTAAGTCATCCAATGGCTAGGTAATTGTCCGAAAATTAAGGGCCAAGGCTTAGCAGCGTTCACAAAGAAGTTAGAACCAATTTTAAGTAACTACAAGTAACTACAACGTTCAGAAAGTAGAAATTTTTGAAACAGACTCCCTCAACGGTTCCAGAGGCTTTGCTATATAAAGAGATAGAATTCTCAGTTGCATTTGTGCTTTTCTACCCCAATACTTCCTATGTTAGGAAAAAGTCACCAAGAACAAGAATTTTTCTGGCATTTCTAGTTATGATAGTTTGTACTTTATTGACAGACTCAATCTAGGGTGTTCCTAGGCTTACTACACATATCAAAGAGCTGATTAGATAATGTATAGGGTGAGTGAGTGAGCTTCACTATGTAGATCCTTTCTACTTAGTGGGCAGTGTAAGTTATTTCAGTTTTAAAAATGAAAACAGTAACTTATATTGTGTATTTGTTTGAGTTCGATTGAGTGTATCCACATCTCTAGTGCTTTCACATACTTAATTCGATTGAGTCAAACCATCTCACAGACTAACACCTTGAGTTGGTTTGAGTTAGTCGTCTGATCCTACAATTGGTTGTGTAGAATCGGATGGCTGACTCAAACCAACTCAAGGTGTGAGTCTGTGAGATGGTTTGACTCAATCAAAGTAAGAAGACAAAAGTATTTGGAATGTAAAGACACTTAGTTGTACTTTAATGTGCGGAAGCAATTCTCTTTGAAGTTAAGACGTAACACGGACTTAGTGGAACTTATTTGGAACAACATGGAAAAGCTTGACGGACTCCGGGAATCTCAACGAGATACACAAAATAAGTTCTTTTATTTTCTGGTCAAAATATAACAACTTACAATGCCCACTCCGTAGATAAATCTACTTCGTGGTTTCTCACTCACTTACCCTATACAATATCTAACCAACTCGATGACAAGTGTAGTGAAACTAGGATCTTCCTAGGGAGGGTCTATCTAGAAGCTCAAATAGAATGTAGTACTGATTCTCTCTCTAATTCAGAATGTATCTTTCTCTCTAAAACTCTTGCAATCTCTATGTCTGTAAGCATGAAGAAAAACTAACTATTACAAACCTATTTATACTATCTCTAAGTGCAACGGCTAGAGGGGTCAGTTCCGAGTTTCTTGCAACCAACTTAGTGGACACGTACTGAGTAACTTCACGTCAGTCTTAGGCCGCAATATTCGGAGTCAATTGAGGCAGTTTTGTGACCGTTGGTGTGTTAGCACATTGACGCTTTCATTCCTTAATTATCACAATGACATGATCGATTCCTTCGTGCTTCATTAGTTGTGTGGACTCTGTTGAATTTCCACACGAAACTTGTTCTTTGTGTTTCGTTGTAGACGAGTGACTCCGTCGAGACGATTAACTATCTCAGTGACACCTTCATGTTCCAACAGTTCCCCCCTTGTTGCTGATGATAGCAAACCTCCGTGAATCCCAATTAAGTCAATCCTGGAAAAGATAGAAACACCAAGAACTAGGGGAACCGACCTTGTCGATGTTCCCCCTTAATCGAAGCATATAAATGTCTCAAAGTCCAGAGACTCCTTTGCGGTTCCCCTTTAATCGTTGAGAGACTCCAGACAGGTAGTAGCATAATAAGAAGACAGATAGTAAACATAGGCAGTAATGAGCATAGTCAAGCAGGCAGATAATCATGTATCCGCACAGTCTAGCAGTAAAAAATTAAAAGCAATTCAAAACACAAAAGAGTTGCCCGTACACTTGAAATATCCCAAACTTTAGTTACTTTAATTAATCATGAATTAATTAAATAAAGGTTATTTATGTGAGATTAAGGAATTAAATACCCTTAAATAAGTACAAGAGAATAATATAATATTTAATTATACCCTAAAAAGTCGTTAGGAAACATTAACAAAACCTAAAACGACACTAAGGGGGTTTAGTAAATGAAATATAAACGAAAATAAAACTAATCGTTTTACATCAAAAAACGTGTCACAAAAATTTTAGAAGGGGAAACAAGGTCGTGGACCTTATAATATTATTTGGGTAATTTTAGAGGCGTTCGGAAATTAGTTAAGCAGTCGGAATAAAAGACGTCGCGTTTTTGCCTAAAATGGCGAAACACAAACAATTAGGAATTAAATTATAATTAATTAAATTTATAAATAACAATAATTGTTATTGCTTGAAAATATAAATTTTGAATCATAAAATGGTTAGTCTCATTAAACGGGACATAATGTCACAAACGGTATAGAAAACGGGTCTAAAACGAGTCAAAAACGACACTATAAGTGTAATGTTAAAAAAAAATATAACAAATGGGCCGACCCGCCGACATGACTGGGCCGGCCCAGTCTTCCCCTTTCACTCACGGTAAGGGCTACCCAGCCTTCCTTCACATTCTCATTCACTCACGGTGATCCAACCCAACTGGCAAGAAAAATATATGCTCGTATTCTCTTCATTCTCTAAACCCACAAAGTTCAACCCTAACTACTGGCAAGGAACATACTCGCCGCCCTCCCCCCCTCACTCATTCTCATCTACTCTTCTCCATCAGTTTTATCACAACCCTAAACTGGAACGAGGAACATGCTGCGCCGCGCCTCTATCTGTTTCTCTTCTTCAATCTTCTTCTGAATCATTTTCTCTCGGTCAAAACCATAACCGACGAACTGGAACGAGACGTTGATCCCCTCTTCTTCTTCCTTTATTCCGAATCGCAACTGGCGAAGAACAAGGAGCTGCCGAGTTCGAAGATGGAGACCGCAAAGGGGCGGATTGAGCCAGAAGGAAGCCGAGAGTTAGAGCCACCATGTCTGGGGATTCAAGGTGTAAATCAGTAGATTTTGTTTTCGTTTCTTGTTTTCTGTCTGGTTTTGACCTAGGTCCGAAACCGAAAATTAGGAAGCAAACCTTATTTTTCCCCTCTATGTTTGTCTGCGCATGGAGCCCGAATTTTCTTGCAAAATTTGAACACTTTCTGGCAAATCTTGGTGCGGTAGTGGACAGTGGTAGTACCTACGAATTTTGTACAAACCTTGAACAAACCCTGTTGTATATGTACTTCGAAAGTGAAGTTTTGCTGTTTCGGTGTTCTGAAATTGCTAGAAGAGGAACCATAGAACCGAAAATTAGGATTCCGAATTCATTAGTGTTGATTGACGATCAAAATCAAGAATTAAAGTTTTGAAATCGGTTACTAGGGATTCTGAAAAATTGAATTTGGAGAAAACCAGATTTAGGGTTTGCGGTTAGGATTAGGGTTAGAAATTAGGGTTGGAATTGAGTTAGGGTTTCGACAGTAATATATATATAATTTTTTTTAATCTGGAGTAAAACAAAATAAGGCTTTTTTTGGTTTTAGAATCGAAAATTTAGGGTTAGATTGGAATTTAGGAAAGATTTAGATTAGAACCGGAATTGGGGTTTATGAGGTAGTGTTGGTTAAAACCGAATTGAGGTTTAGCTTTGGAGAACTCAATTGGGTCAAAGTTGAAAATTAGTCAAAGGCTATATTCTGGTTAAGATTAATGTTCTAGTAAACTAAAAAGTTAATTTGGAAATTAAAGAAAGTATGGGGCGGTGGGGTGAGTTGGAGAAAATAAAGAGGTGAAATGAAATTTAAGAAGAATTTAAGTACTTGTGTAAATCTGGGAGTTCATAAATGAATTGGTCAGAATCTGGACAAAATTGAGATCGGTTCAAACTGTAATTTTACCAAAAACAAGATGTTAAAAAAAAAGGGAAATGGTCAGAGAGGTTAATAGAGTTAAATTGAGTTATAAATGAATTGGGTTGTAAATTGAGATTAATTTTGTGATCTCAAATAATGGGCTTAGAGATAGTTTGTGGGTAAAGGATTCTAGTTGTACTAGGCCCTAGTAAGAAGAAGAAAAATAATCTAGGTATTAATTAGGCTTAAACCAAGTTAAGGGGTAAATGGAAACACCTATATATATGGCTACACGAATTCTATGCCGCGGGACATCCGCACCCTACACCGTACACTCCAGTGATTTGGCAGCCTAGTCAGCTGCTGACTGGACTGTTTTGCTGACTGGGTTGTCTTTTTACTATATTAACTTTAAATGGTTGTAACTTTTAATATATAAGTCCAAAATAAAAAAAATTATATCATTATTCACCTAAATTCAAGCTCTTCAAAACAAGACTAGTCATGAATATATTTTGATAACTTAAAAAAAATTATTTTTACATTTATATGATGATACACTAAAATGATAATATGATTCATTAATTTTGTATTATGATTCATTAAAATTGATATTATGATTCATTAAGTAATAAGTGGTGAATTAGATTACAAACTTCGGAACCGATAAAAAATCATTATTATTTTGTAGTCTATTATTATTGTTGTATGGTGAATTTTAAACCTTATATGATGAATAATGTATTTTTCATACATACCAAATATTGTTTTGTGCTATATTTTGATTGCAACATTTATTTTTATATGTTTACAATGATACACTAAAATGAAAATATGATTCACTAATTTTGATATTATGATTCATTAAAATTGATATTATGATTCATTAAAATTGATATTATGATTCATTAACTAATAAGTGGTGAATTAGATAATAAACTTCGGAACAAATAAAAATCATTATTGTTTTGTAGTGTACTATTATTGTTGTATGATGTATTTTAAACCTTATATTATGAATCACGTATTTTTCATACATACCAAATATTATTTTGTGTTGTATTATTGTGTAAAATTTTTTATTCTTATATGTTTGCGATGATACACTAAAATGAAGATATGATTCATTAATTTTGATATTATGAGTCATTAAAATTGATATTATGATTCAATAACTAATAAGTGGTGAATTAGATAACAAACTTCGGAACCAATAAAAATCATTATTGTTTTATAGTGTATTATTGTTGTTGTATGGTGTATTTTAATCCTCATATGGTGAATCACGTATTTTGTGTTGTATTATTGTGTAAAAATGTTTATTCTTATATGTTTGCGATGATACACTAAAATGAAGATATGATTCATTAATTTTGATATTATGATTCATTAAAAGTGATATTATGATACACTAAAATAATGTTATGAATCATAATATCAATTATGATACACTAAAATAATGTTATGAATCATAAGTCTCATTGATATATATGGATATATATATATATATATATAATATATTAATAAAATTTTTAAAATTCTCAAAACATATCCATGTTTGGTCTTGTTTTGAAGAGCTTGAATTTAGATGAACAATGGTATATTTTTTTTACATTTTAGACTTATATTTTAAAAGATATAATAATTTAAAGTTAATATAATAAAAAACAGCCTAGTCAGCTGCTGACTGGGCTGTTGATTCGTTGCCAACTCAGACAGCCACACACAAAATGGACGTGGCCGGTCTGCACCATCGCCCGTCTGATATGGCTAATCTTAAGTGATTAAGTAGTAAATGGTAAGTTGTAAATGATAGTAATAACTTTTAGTAAGTTGATTAAGTGATAGACTAAAATGGTTAAGGAATTGGTCTCATAAAATTAGTTTTAATTTGTGTAAGTATTAAGGTTAATGTATATATATATATATATATATATAATTAGAGGATTAGAACCAAATATGAATTTTAAGATTCATGCGGAACTTAGAAAATGATGAAATTATGATTATGTTAGTGTAGGATTAAATCGGTGGGAACCTATTTGTATAAGATATATATATATATATATATACGTGTGAGTGTGTACATAATAGTTAAACGTTGGAGTTTAAGAAACTATATGTATATAGATGTGGAAATACTAATATATATTTGGATATTTGATGGAGGATTGATGTAATGTTATTAATATCAATAACAATTATAAAGTGTGCCTATGTAGGCACACCGAGGTTAAGTAGATAAGATTCGCATAGCGTGACATTTAATTCGAATGAAGTATATATATATATATATACGTGGATATGAATATATAATCAAAGGATTGAAATTTTGGTTAATGGAATAAGAGATTAGAGTTGTATGACTCATAAGGATTAATATAGGATGCCTAACTTACGAAAACATATGTGTATATAGTTGGAAGTTTAATTAAGAGAGTTACATATGGTAACAGAATGTTTAGGAGATAGTTAAGTTATTAACCTGCCCGACTACTATGTTATAGGATCTAGATAGTCGGAGGTGTTCGACGGGTTAGGTGAGCATCGTTTTAAGAGCTAGCCAATCTCCAGGTGTACGGTATGGTTTTCTTGTGACCTGCTTGCTAACGAGGTGTCCCTCGGCTTGTGTGCTATCTGTTTATTTGCTATGACTTAAACAAGATAAAGCATGCAACCGGACCATTTATTTACTTGTGTGTTTACATAGTGCTAACACACTTGGCTATGAGTTTAGTTACTAACATTACTTAGTAACATTGGTTTGAGATAAGGAATTCACTCCCAAAATTGTTGGTTGGTTAATACCCGAGAAAGGTTTAACCAACACTTCGTCTATAAGACTTTCTACTAACTGGAACTTGGGGGGAGTGAGGAATCCGGGACTGACTCCGGTCATGCATGTTAAGGAAAGGGGGTCGGTATCTGAATCAGATCCGACCTCCGCTTGAGGACTTGTCTTCGGACTTGTTGCCCAGGGTCGAATGTCAACTCAGCTACGTTGGATTTTCAGTCCAAGGTAGGGGGCAGATTAAGATGGTGCGGTAGGATCACCTAAATCCTAAATTTTTAGATAAGTTGTTTATTCAACCAATGAAGTTAATAGCTCATTGGCTAGGGTTACTTTTGACCTGACAAAAATAAACATTGAGATAAGATACAACCAATTATATTTAAAGAACGGTTTGTATACTGAGATTAAGATAATGGTTAAGATTGAGGTAAGTTAAAATGGACCGAGGTTAAGTGGAAATGGAACTTGAGGAGTTAACTTTCTATCTCACTGATTAAGGGAACGTTTTTAAGTCGTTCATTGAGTGTGAACTGTGCTTGTTCATTTGTGGATTGTTGATTTATCGCATTTCTTATTATGATTGTGTATCTAATCAACTCCATGCTATCGACAATTAGTCGTCGTAGCCCCGTTAGCTTGTGGGCCATGAGAGAATCATACCAGCAAAGGTGATGACCCCCTCGGGGGCTACTGTTTATATTTTACAGGTGAATGTCAGAAGGCGACCGTCCTGAGAGTAAGATGGGGTAGACGTATTACGGGTTTAAGCGTGACCTACGAGTTGTGCATGTACTCTCGTATGGCAATTTGAGTTAGTAAGCTGTATAGGATGTAAGGAGTTTGTAAGAGTGTTATGTATTTGGTTAAGGCTTGTAATATATTCAGGTCCATCAGACCGTAGCTAGATCTTGGAGATTTTAGTATGCCTAGTTGGTCACGTGGGTGACTAACGGCGGTAACACCAAATTTTGTAAGAAATCCGCTGCAAGGTTAATATAAGTGAATGGTGGTTTATGAGATAAGTACGATTTTATGATTTGGGGTGTTACAAAAAGTGGTATCAGAGCGTAGTTACGCTCTGATGACTAGAATTACCGAACTTAGGAGGATACCGAGTTAAGATTTGAGTTATGGGTTAAGGGTTGAGAGATAGAGCGAGAGGTACGTTAGTTAGGACTTCCCGGTGTTACCGGATACCCACAGTACCTAAACCCGCCTTCCACGTCCCTAGCTTTGAAATATGGGGAGCAAACGTCAGAGAGAATAAAGCCTTCTCTTACTCGGGGAAAACCCGATCTGGCAGTTAGTTAGTATTAAGAAATACGAGAGACACCTCGTTGTACAACAGTTTATGAAAACTTGAAGGTCCTAATTGGAGCGCAACGTTGAAACGGGCGTTGTCAACGGAATTCTACCAATGGAAGAACGATAATTACCGGCAACATGGGTCGATATGCTACGCAGTCGAGATAACCCGTCATGCCAATAATAAGAAAAGCACTACAAGTGCAATGGAGAGGAAAAGAGAAGCAACAAGGATACCGGACAGCAGTCCGAAGGAGCACAACTGCGGAATAATACCGCAAGTGAGAATAAAGACTACCGGAAAGTCCATTATGAAACGGGAAACTCCAAACTCTATACAACTCGAAAGGTTACAAAAACCTGACCGACATAGCGCAAACGACCATGAAACACATGCAAGATATAACTGGAATAGGACTTCAACGTAGTGCCTAAGGAGAGTCAATACTTAGAAACCACGACAAAATGCGTGGGAACGGGAGCGAGGATTAAGGCATAGGTAAATAACGAGGGGTTCCCTCAGAATGAGGAACGCCCTGATGAGAGACTATACAGTGGAGATAATTAGGAAGCGGCCCAGATTATCAATTATCCAAAACAAAAGGGCAAAGAAGGAGTCCCGAGGACTACCAATTATATGAGATTAAGAGAAAGTACCACTACCGACGTACACAATGCCGATAGCCCATCTTGCATGGCGCACTTGCAATAATAAGTGCTGCCACGATGAAGCTATACGGGAAGCCATTATGGCAAGATAGTAGAATTATATGGTTATAATACGTAATAATAACGGATTACGAACCCTTAAGAACTGAGGAATGAGAACTTGGAAGGGCTTGACGGCCTAACCATAATGAATTAAGTTGGCACACCAGTCAGCGGAGAGCGAGACTTGGCCATATTACTAAACGATGTGAACATCGGCAACTACCCATAACCTAAGACTTATAAATATCAGACCCAGAGAACCCACATCAACGACAAACAACCGACATAGTAGGTAAGTATACCAATCACGAACCTCGACGAGAAGAGCCGAAAATACCGCTCCACAATATGAGCAAAACCCTACCTAAATAATAACCTACAAGGAATGTATTACGAGATACGATGAAGATGGGTGACACAACAACTTTCAACGAGAACGGGATAAAACTCCCAGAATGATCACCAAGAATACCAGTAATAACATTCTTCATTGAAGATGTTCGTAAACCCCGAAAACAGAATCAGGGAAAATAACATTAAGCAATGACCTACCAAGGATCAGAGACATACAATCTCGAAAGAGAGAATCTCAGAGGACTACAACACAGGGTTGCTATAGTTGAGCCAAACGAAACGCATAAACGATGGTTAGTATTGATTGCCTAACGCATAAACACCCAAGTATGATTAATCTGGACGGGTGGCGTTGTCAACGAAAGTTGAACGCAGTGTTGGAATGGAAGCACATGTTAGCCAGGATAAATATCCAACGGAGACACCGTATGGCTGATGCCTAATATGAATAAATTCTAAATCGCTAAGAGATTCAAGTCTATGGGAGCGAGAATATCGTGCAGACACCGAATAATGTCGGATTACCTGAGTGAACTTCCATAGTGGGAAGCAGGATGCAACAGCCTACCAAGAAATCCAATACCACATCAAATGATGTAACCTGACATATAATGGAGTTCAAAGAACTAGTAGTTATGAAGTTAATGTCTAATGAGCTAGAGTACAAATAGTGAACCGACCATCGCCTCTCACTCGAGAGAAAATTAAACACTAAGGAGCTAATGACAAATGAGTTAGCAAAACAATCACAAATGAATTATAAGAGCTCTTATGTATTGCCATGGGACTATTGTTGTGTGCAGGTGGCTATGTGAAATTCAGTGTTTAAATTATGTCATTTAAGGGCCTAAGAGCCATGGGACTATTGTTGTGTGCAGGTGGCTATGTGAAATTCAGTGTTTAAATTATGTCATTTAAGGGCCTAAGTGCCAAGCAATTTAAGGTTTATGCAATTGTATTGTGAATTGAAGTAGTTGGAGTGTAATTGGTGTGTTGTGAATGTCCACTAAGGACGTGATTAACTTGGATTGGTTTGAGGAGAAAATCTATGCATTTGGACATGATAATATAGTAGGGAAGTTATGGCAAAATTTGTATAGAAACCAAGTGTATTAAGTGTTAAGCGAGTTACTATGACCAAGGACTTACTAGGAATCCTTAAAGGATAATTGAGTAAAAATGAGTGAACTAAGGTGTACTTATGAGGTAGAATGACCTATAATTTAATTGTGGAGGAATTGCCAGAATGGGCACCAATGAGAATAGAGAGATAATACGATTGACGGGGGCGGAGAACAAACCACTCCTTGTTGTGAGGCCTTTGAGTGGGATTAAACCCCTCAAATGGGCTCTCACTTATCAGAGATAGAATACTCTTCTATTAGAGAATAGAACCCGTAAACCCTTGAAATTTTCTTGGGATGTTCCAATGAGGTACATAGAGAAGGAAGACTCCACTGACATACTTTACGTCAAATGTCAAGAATCAAAAGGCAGTAATCGTCAGAGATAAACACTGTGAGTGCACAATATGGCACGTCAAGTGACCAACACTCAGAAGAGCTTGTGACTTAATGGACTACCCCTTATTTAGCCAGTTAAATTACTTGGTAAACACTATCATTAATGATGAAAGAACGTGAGAGAGACTAACCTATACATAAACCCAAACTTGAAGTAGAACACCTTCACATTAAGAGATGATGATCTTACGGCATGATACGACAACCGCCATACACCCGAACCTAGAGAACTCCCAGTGTGTTTACACCATGAAGGAACTGAATATAAGACAAGACATTGAAGTGAACGGTTGAGGAATTACGCCATCAATGGGCAACAAAATAGAGGCAAACTACTATAGTAGCAGAGGCCGCAGTTAAGCCAATGACAGAAAAGGAACCGAAGAACCCATGCAGATAGCAAATAATTGAGAATTATGAAGTGTGAAGAGCACGGATTATTAGGAGTAGACATGTGACATGTCTATAAACGTTAGAGGAAACTATAAGGGGCAGTAAGCACTAAACAGTAATTTCAGACCAAGTACCATCCTTAGACCAAAGGTCAGTTGGAAAGAATAATTTAGATACTTGAGAGGACACTAAGAATATGAACATTAGATCTTCAGGGAGACTGGATAGACGAGCTACAACTCATTAAGGCCGTGTATAATTAAAGACAACACGTGTCCATTGAAAGACCAATATTCCTAAACTGTAAGGAGGCAGAAGGATATACAATACTATAAAAGGATAAGAAAGGCAAACTAAGCCCTAAGGTTATCAGAGTCGCGCAGCGGAAGCTAGCAGACTGGTACCTTAAAAGTTTGATGTACCTAATGAACGGGAAAGGAATGATGTACCTCACATCTTCCAGTTGAATGAAATATACGGCTTATCTACCAAATGCCTTAGAGCCTTCAAGGCTAAGCCCGAACCCAGTTGTGAGAGTGATATAAATACCCATAAGAATCCTTGATACGAGACTAAACCATTAACATGGTTAAGACCCTCTGATCGGATCATAATGTGAGATAGACGACATGGAAGCCACAATGCTTCGTGAGAACTAAACATCTTGAACCAATGTTCAAGTATGATATAATGTTGATTACGTGGGCGTAATCCATTTTAAGGGGGGTAGAGCGAAAAACCGCTTAGCGTATGTTTATGTACTGAGTACGTAAACTACGATGTGCATAGCACAAAAGAATTTGAGAATTTGTTTTACATATACATATGTATATATTCTGAGATTAATTATGGTTATTGTGCACAGAAGATGCGAATACCATACGTATTAAGTACATATCTGGTTAACTCCGGTGTGAGTGCAAGTTAAGAGAAATAGTGAAGAGGATTAGACTGACTCAAGAAATAAATGAAATATGAGTCGGTATGAAACTATATACGAGATAAGAATAAGGTAACACTATGAGATATTATTAGATATTAAATATAATATATATATATATAATATATATATATATATATATATATATATATATATATATATATATATATATATTATATGAGACCGAATATGGTAATAGTAGAGGTATGAATCGATATGATTATGAGATATGAGTCGGTATGAAAACCGATGTAGAACTAATAGGAATTAATTCCCTAGGTAATTGCGAGAGGATAATTTAGATGATTGATGGACTGAGTCCACACCTTGGAGATGTATTGATTATGACTAGAATGAATAAAAGATAGAAAATTGGAAATGAGTGATTATTTGATGTTTGAAATGGACGTGGAGTGAAAACTTGATTCCGGGGATCAAGGGAAACCAAACACAAATTGGGGTGGAAGGATAGTTCAACACTGGATGCTGATCACATCAGGTCGGATGACTCTCGAGACTCCCTTGCATGTCACAATTAATCCGTGAAGAATAGATGCATTAGCATAAAGTGTAATTGGAGTGGACGTGTATTTAAATAAAGAAATTTTCTTTACTGGCCTCGTAAAGTATTTTCTTTTACTGAGTCTCGCTCATGAAGCCGAGGACGCATGTGCCTTCGTCTTCTGACCGGTGACATGGGGAGAATGCATCAAAGGGAATTTTGAGTGCTATACATGCTTAAGCATATTGTGTGATACTTGAGTATAAGTATATGACAAACCTAATGAGTTTGTAAGATTATATATATAAACATGATCTATGTGACCTATGGCAAGAGATAAACCGTGTATTCTAATGAGATAAGATGAATGGGAACTTTGGGGACAAAGTTCTTTTAAGGGGGATAGATTGAAATATCCCAAACTTTAGTTACTTTAATTAATCATGAATTAATTAAATAAAGGTTATTTATGTGAGATTAAGGAATTAAATACCCTTAAATAAGTACAAGAGAATAATATAACATTTAATTATACCCTAAAAAGTCGTTAGGAAACATTAACAAAACCTAAAATGACACTAAGGGGGTTTAGTAAATGAAATATAAATGAAAATAAAACTAATCGTTTTACATCAAAAAACGTGTCACAAATATTTTAGAAGGGGAAACGAGGTCGTGGACCTTATAATATTATTTGGGTAATTTTAGAGGTGTTCGGAAATTAGTTAAGCAGTCGGAATAAAAGACGTCGTGTTTTCGCCTAAAATGGCGAAACACAAACAATTAGGAATTAAATTATAATTAATTAAATTTATAAATAACAATAATTGTTATTGCTTGAAAATATAAATTTTGAATCATAAAATGGTTAGTCTCATTAAACGGGACATAATGTCACAAACGGTATAGAAAACGGGTCTAAAACGAGTCAAAAACGACACTATAAGTGTAATGTTAAAAAAAATATAACAAATGGGCCGACCCGCCGACATGACTGGGCCGGCCCAGTCTTCCCCTTTCACTCACGGTAAGGGCTACCCAGCCTTCCTTCACATTCTCATTCACTCACGGTGATCCAACCCAACTGGCAAGAAAAATATATGCTCGTATTCTCTTCATTCTCTAAACCCACAAAGTTCAACCCTAACTACTGGCAAGGAACATACTCGCCGCCCTCCCCCCTCACTCATTCTCATCTACTCTTCTCCATCAGTTTTATCGCAACCTTAAACTGGAACGAGGAACATGCTGCGCCGCGCCTCTATCTGTTTCTCTTCTTCAATCTTCTTCTGAATCATTTTCTCTCGGTCAAAACCATAACCGACGAACTGGAACGAAACGTTGATCCCCTCTTCTTCTTCCTTTATTCTGAATCGCAACTGGCGAAGAACAAGGAGCTGCCGAGTTCGAAGATGGAGACTGCAAAGGGGCGGATTGAGCCAGAAGGAAGCCGAGAGTTAGAGCCACCATGTCTGGGGATTCAAGGTGTAAATCAGTAGATTTTGTTTTCGTTTCTTGTTTTCTGTCCGGTTTTGACCTAGGTTCGAAACCGAAAATTAGGAAGCAAACCCCATTTTTCCCCTCTATGTTTGTCTGCGCCTGGAGCCCGAATTTTCTTGCAAAATTTGAACACTTTCTGGAAAATCTTGGTGCGGTAGTGGACAGTGGTAGTACCTACGAATTTTGTACAAACCTTGAACAAACCCTGTTGTATATGTACTTCGAAAGTGAAGTTTTGCTGTTTCGGTGTTCTGAAATTGCTAGAAGAGGAACCCTAGAACCGAAAATTAGGGTTCCGAATTCATTAGTGTTGATTGACGATCAAAATCAAGAATTAAAGTTTTGAAATCGGTTAGGATTAGGGTTTGCGGTTAGGATTAGGGTTAGAAATTAGGGTTGGAATTGAGTTAGGGTTTCGACAGTAATATATATATATAAATTTTTTTTGAATCTGGAGTAAAACGAAATAAGGCTTTGCTTGGTTTTAGAATCGAAAATTTAGGGTTAGATTGGAATTTAGGAAAGATTTAGATTAGAACCGGAATTGGGGTTTATGAGGTAGTGTTGGTTAAAACCGAATTGAGGTTTAGCTTTGGAGAACTCAATTGGGTCAAAGTTGAAAATTATCAAAGGCTATATTCTGGTTAAGATTAATGTTCTAGCAAACTAAAGAGTTAATTTGGAAATTAAAGAAAGTATGAGGCGGTGGGGTGAGTTGGAGAAAATAAAGAGGTGAAATGAAATTTAAGAAGAATTTAAGTACTTATGTAAATCTTGGAGTTCATAAATGAATTGGCCAGAATCTGGACAAAATTGAGATCGGTTCAAACTGTAATTTTACCAAAAACAAGATGCTAAAAAAAGGGAAATGGTCATAGAGGTTAATAGAGTTAAATTGAGTTATAAATGAATTGGGTTGTAAATTGAGATTAATTTTGTGATCTCAAATAATGGGCTTAGAGATAGTTTGTGGGTAAAGGATTCTAGTTGTACTAGGCCCTAGTAAGAAGAAGAAAAATAATCTAGGTATTAATTAGGCTTAAACCAAGTTAAGGGGTAAATGGAAACACTTATATATATGGCTAATCTTAAGTGATTAAGTAGTAAATGGTAAGTTGTAAATGATAGTAATAACTTTTAGTAAGTTGATTAAGTGATAGACTAAAATGGTTAAGGAATTTGTCTCATAAAATTACTTTTAATTTGTGTAAGTATTAAGGTTAATGTATATATATATACATGTATGTAATGGGCCAACACTATAAATTAGGAGAATATATATATATAATTAGAGGATTAGAACCAAATATGAATTTTAAGATTCATGCGGAACTTAGAAAATGATGAAATTATGATTATGTTAGTGTAGGATTAAATCGGTGGGAACCTATTTGTATAAGATATATATATACATATACGTGTGAGTGTGTACATAATAGTTAAACATTGGAGTTTAAGAAACTATATGTATATAGATGTGGAAATACTAATATATATTTGGATATTTGATGGAGGATTGATGTAATGTTATTAATATCAATAACAATTATAAAGTGTGCCTATGTAGGCACACCGAGGTTAAGTAGATAAGATTCGCATAGCGTGACATTTAATTAGAATGAAGTATATTGCAAACAGTGAAATTGATATACTAAAATCTATGAAATTAAACCTAGAAAGTAGCAAATCAATAAGTCTCTGTCGGGTTGCAAAAATCCCGGTCACTATAGTATAGAAAGTTAAGCAACCAGATATCGAACCGCGAGACTTGAATAAATAAGCCTAAGTCCTAAGAAAACTGGAAATTCAGGGGGTTGTGAATTGTTTTTGTGATTGAATTGAATAAATGCAAATCAAAGTTCAAATAAACAATTAATGAAAGTGAATGATGAGTTTGATAAAGTGAGTGGAACTCCGGGTTCGGGTCGTTCTTTACTGGTTGAATCTAGTAACATCTACAATTCAATTATGAGAAACGGAAAGGCCAATTCTTTCTATCTCTTCAGTGCTAAATCCTAGTTCATTGAAGAGCTCACCTATCAGAACATGTCAACTCTAATCTAGCAGTTGGCAAAACACATATAGGCGGAATAAGCGCGAAGAATTGTTAACGTTTGTAGAAAAGATTATCTATCCGACTAATCTCTCCCCAAATCCCCAGGTTAATTAGAACTCCCTATTAGTCACCTTGTCTGATCCTAATAGGTTTCGTAGAACAACTCTATAAACTCGCGAAATTAATAGAGAAGATGAATGATAATCATTAACCTGGAAACAATCCGTTACAGTCTCATAATCAAATTGCAGAATTCTTAACTACATTGTATCCATTACGAACAACCCTACCCCAGAGTTAATCCCTACTAGCCAGACATTGCAAAGAAGTAAATAAATACAATCAACATGGAATTCATCTAAAGGAAGAAAAACCCTCGAGTTGAACGGTTATCCAGAATCAATGGCTGCAGGCGCAAGGTTGAAGATGATGGACTGACTCCCTTCTGCTGAAGCTCCTCCTCAATGCTGATCAAATGCTTGATGAATGGGGATGAAGATGAAGCTGATGCTGATGGTGTGGGCAAATGGAAGGAGCGTAGTTTTTCAGCGTGAGAGTGTTGTGATGTGGTGATCGGTCATGAATGATCTTCCTCTCATCTAATTAGGTCATTAAATAGAGTTTCCTTCCTCTTTCTCCCTTCAAAACGCCGAACTTCTGCTGAACTTTTAGTCGTGTCCGAACATTGGTCCGACCTTCAATGTTCGGACACAATGCTTTGAGCGCTCCAATTCAGAAAGTTTCGACTTGTGTCCGAACATCCAAGTTCGGACACAAGTTCGGACATGCACCGTAAGCTAGAACTCCGACTTTTCTCATTGTGAATCTCGACCCATGTCCGAACTTCGATGTCCGGACCGAAGTTCGGACATTTCATCAGGCACAGCGCACGCACTCTCGACTTGCGTCCGAGCTTGGAAGTTCGGACTCAAGCTCGGACATACCTTCAAAATCCTCTAAATTCACCGTTTTGACTCCAATTCGACCCCCGTTTGTTGCATCATTTCCCTTGTGAGTTAATCTACTGTTTCCTCAGCTTTTCTCTGCATTTAACATAGATAAAGCTATCAAGCCTTAACAAACAACAAACCGAAGGAAAAACGTAAGATAAGTGTGGAATATTATCAATGCGCGTATAAAAATTAGGCATTAAAGACCAATAAAACCGTTCATATCTCACACTCATCAAACCTCCTCACACTTAACCTTTGCTTGTCCTCAAGCAAAGCAGGAGTAAAATATCTCAGAATGCCTCAGGACCAAACCTTGGGGATTGCACAAAATAAAAAGTTAAGCCACAAAAACCACCCCAAGAATCGATCTGCTCTTAACTGCATGTCTCTTAAACAATGAAGCACGCTTTTAAAAACAAAAGATTATGAAGAAGTCAGATCATGAAATCAAAATGTAGAGTAACTCAGAACCTTCCAACCTTTTCTCTTCTCAAACCCGTGGATGACAAGGGGTGTGAAGTTCTGCCATATTCCGCAGAACCTTTCAACACCACGTACTCATGATCTAATTAAAAGATTTGCCATAAATATAAGACTTTAAAGAGCTTTTCTTTTTTTTTCTTTCGCATACATATAATTTTTTCGCGCAAATAATTCATCCCCCAGACTTTTCTCTCCATTCTTGTAACGGTATTGGGTCTTTTATCCCAGATCAGACGACCTTAGGTAAATGGGTGATGAAGCACCCCTAGGACTTAATAACCGGATGGAAGAGGCCTGTTTTTGGTTCAGAAAATAACTTAGATTAGAGGAGTACCTTGCCTTTATCCTTCATTCCAGACATTCTCATCATTCCCAAGGTTCCAAGTTAAACCGGTTCTAACTTCACAACTAACTTGTCCACAGATATTTAACAAAATCCAGTCATTTGAAAATATGATATGAGAGCACACAGCTTTGAGCAAACCAACCCTAAAGGTCATTACCGGACTCAACTCCACAACTAAAGATCCACCCAAGTATTCAACACTAAGAAGCACTCTAAGGGAATTACCCCCACATAGCCCAAAACCAAACAAAAATTAGGGCGGGAATAAATGACTGACACATTTAGAAAGATCTCCCCCTTCCTCACACTTAATGAGGAGCAATGTTCGCATTGTTCAGAAATTTATCACAAGAAGGAGATCGGACTAAATGTCTCAGACTCACAAGGGTGAAATGAACAGTGACAGAGTTATACACGTTAAAGCACGGGCCGAACATTAACCAAAAAGGAAAAGAAACTGAAAACTCCCCTGATTTCTTTTGTGATGCTTTGAGGAAGAGGGTCTTCCTCACACTTAGTGTCCTGGTAGGGGAGAATGTTTCCTCACACTTGCTTCCAAGCTAGTGTCCGGCATGGAGTCAGCACAGTAAAGCATGCTTGCACACATTCAACAAACAAAACAGAAAAGTATGCTAGAGCATCGCATTAGAGACAACAGTATTCAGAGTTAAAGAGTAGAACAAACTAAAATTGAAATAAATTAAAAATACAACCCAATCGAAATAAAAGAAATAAGTCTAACACAACTGAAAGTAAATTGACAAAGAAGTCCAGAGATGGCTTCTAAACAAATGTAGCACAACCAACGACATAATCACTGTGGGGGCGGGTAGTACGCCTGCCACTGCTGAAACTGAGCGACCATAGCCTCATAGTCCTCCTGTGAGCGGCGCGCCTGCTGCTGAAGAGTCTCGATCTCCGCCTGATAGCGTCGATCCATCTCCAGGAAGCGGGACTCCAGCTGGTCAAACTCATAGCGAGTGACATACTCGCTCCCAGGGGCTGGCAGTGCAAGATATGCCTCCTCCTCGTCAGGTGTAGCAGTAGGAGCGGGCTCTGATGGTCCCTCACCCGCCTCTCGTTGGCGCTTCTGTGGTCGCGTTGCAGTCTTCTTCCTCCATTCCCCCTCTCTAACCTCAAACCACATCTTCTTCAGAGCTCCCACATCAATAGGAGACCGCGCATGCAGCCCCGCAGACGGAATGGTAACCATCTGCCTCTTAAGGATGTGGCAGAGCATGACCGGATAGCCTAGCTTGTGGCGGTCCTTGTGCTCCATAATATGCTGCATGTGTAAGAAGATCACCCACTGCAAGTAAGTAATCTCTGCAGCCCCAGCAAATGACAGATTCAGCACCGCCTGAAGAAGTAGGAAGTCAGTGTGGTTGAGGTCCGAGCTCTGACGTGGTACAACGTTCGCAGCCAGTAGTGCGAACAGGACTCTCTCCTGAGGGCTCTGAAGCGAATCAGCAGGGACGACCTACTTTGATGGGTCATCCCCTCTGCGTCGTCGTGGTCCCTGAACCATGAGGGGGGTATAGTGGTTAATAGCTGCTACTTTGAAATCATTGGGGTTGAGGTGCTGAGGAGCTTCGGGGGCGGGATGAGGGAGGTCCAGATAGCGAGCAATCTCGAAGGTGGAGACCGTCACTCTCTCACCGTCTACAAGTGATTTGATCTGCCCATCCTGGTAGATCGCATTTGCATAGAACATGCGCACAATTCTTTCAGAGTACGGGCCCCCCATATCCAAAATCTTGCCCCAGCCAAATGGGTTTAATATCCCCCTCAGTCCCAACTGCCGCTCCAACTCCGGCACCACACACCGCTCAGCAATTATGTCCATCTCTTTGGCGAACCACTCACGGGCTGCATCATTTCTAAACTCCTCTTGCTGACTTCGGCGTCTTGAACTCTCGCCAGTTCTAGCAGCCCTCTTTCCCCGGCCTGTGATTCGGCTCAGCATCTGCTCAATAAGGGTAACCAATGTCAAATAAAGGAAGGCATGGAAATAGTTCTAAGTGTGCACATAATTACCCAAAATCCGACAGAGTCTCCCCTAAAAATAAAGTATTCTCCACAACAAAGATTTATCAGCTTTTTTTTTCATTCGCAACGAGAACTACTACCAATGACCAGCAGAGATCTAATTCACAGAAAATCGTATATTTCAATCGGTGTGACACCATCTCAGTCAATGGTTTTATTTCAGTCATGCAAAATCCACAGATTCAAAATAACATCTAAATATCTACCCACAGTTCAACCCACAGCAGAAAACGAAAGTAACTCATTCAGATTTAGTCCCATTCACTTTTTACCAGTTTAGCCATGCACAATAAAACCACACACTCAAATGTCTACAATGAAACCACAATAATGTAGTTGTAAACATCTCTATCTAGCAACTCAAACCATCGCAGGTAATGAAACTTTTACAAGTAGATTCAGTCCAGCAAACTCTACTCAGACATCACCTTCTTGTCTAATTTTGCTTCAGATTTCGAAACTCAGCATAAGCATAACAAGAGAAGTTGTGGAGTTGAGAAAATACCTTGTTCAAGTTGAATGAGGGATTAGAAACACGACAACTAAAGGAATCTGCAAGATTAGACTCGAAATTCCCCAAATGCGACAGTTAGGGTTTCGGATTGTGCAGGCTCGAAAATCGGACTTATTTGGGGGATTTCTTGTCGATTTCGTGTGCTAGGGTGGTGGAGAACTCAAAACCGAGCAGATTGGTAGTAAGAATGTGGAATTTGGTGTGATTTGAAGGAGTTGGGTGAGATTGGAGAAGAAGGGAGTAGAGGGCGCCGCGGCTGTCGAGAGGTTGAAGAAAGAGTTAGGGAAAATTTAGTCCGTCGCGCCCTCTTTAAGTTCCGAAATTTCGAGTTGTCCGAACTTCATAGTTCGGACAGAAGTTCGGACATACATACCTGGGCAACGCTTCGCATCGTGTCCGAACTTCGAAGCTCGGACCGAAGTTCGGACATCTCGTATTTCCGTTTCGCCAGACTCTCGTGTTGGGTCCGAACTTCGATGTCCAGACCGAAGTTCGGACATATCGTTTTGCACAGTCCTCAGACTCTCGAACTGAGTCCGAACTTCAATCTTCGGACTGAAGTTCGGACATCACCAAAAATGCACCAATTTGTTTCTTTTTGAGCTCCCAACCACTGTAACAAAAAAAAACATTATCCTAAAACAAAACAATAAACAACATAATAGCACAAAATAAAAGTACCGAAAACACTGGGTTGCCTCCCAGTCAGCTGCTCTTCTTTAATGTCTTTAGCTAGACAATTTCTACTTGATCAATCAGAGGAGGTGTGATGAGCAGCTCGACAACAGCCTACAACGAATTCCTTAAGCCTTCTCAATTCTTTTCGCGTTCGCCAAGAGAATTTCTTTTTCACGTTCGAACTCGTCTCTTGAGAATTCATCTTTGCTGTAGGATTGGATTCACTCTCCAAAAAGAATATTGCCTGCAAGGGAAAAAGCTTATGATCAGTACCAAGATAACCTTTTAAACGAGCACCATTTACCTTAAAGGTTTCACCAGCCTTATTCTCCAGCTCGTATGCTCCATAGGATGTAACTCCCACAACTCTGAAGGGGCCTGACCAATGTGACTTTAGCTTCCCAGGGAAGAGACGTAGCCTAGAGTTAAAGAGCAGCACCAGATCTCCCACTTTGAAGTCTCTCTTTTGAATCATCCGGTCGTGGATCCTCTTGGTGCGCTCTTTGTAGATCTTTGAACTGTCGTATGCCTGGTCTCTCAATTCCTCCAACTCAGAAAGCTGAAATCGTCTCTTCTCTCCAGCATCACACAAATCAAAGTTAAGAGCCTTTAAAGCCCAATAAGCTCTGTGTTCTAGCTCAACTGGGAGATGACAAGCTTTCCCGTATACCAGCTTAAAGGGGGACATCCCAATGGGAGTCTTGAATGCAGTTCTATAGGCCCACAGAGCATCATCAAGCTTGACAGACCAATCCTTCCTAGAGGAGTTGACTGTCTTCTGAAGAATCCATTTGAGCTCTCGGTTACTCACTTCTGCTTGCCCATTAGTTTGGGGGTGATAAGGTAAAGCAACCTTATGAGTCACCCCGTACTTAGTCATCAGAGAATCAAAAGCTTTGTTGCAAAAGTGAGAACCTCCGTCACTGATGATAGCTCTTGGCACACCAAATCTGGTAAAAATGTTCTTCTTCAAGAATTTTACCACAGTTCTAGCATCAGCAGAAGGGCAAGGGATTGCTTCGACCCATTTGGAAACATAATCTATAGCAACAAGGATGTAGTGGTTTCCGTGAGAGGAAGGAAATGGGCCAGTGAAGTCAATACCCCAGACATCAAATAATTCTACTTCAAGGATTCCCTTCTGCGGCATCTCATGCCTTCTTGAAGTGTTCCCCATCCTCTAGCAGTTATCACAGTGAGCACATAAGCGGTGGACATCTTTGTGTAGAGTGGGCCAGTAAAAACCACACTCTAACACTTTAGCAGCTGTCCTAGTAGGACCGTGGTGACCACCTGCCTCACGGGAATGGCAGAACTCAATCACACTGTTTACCTCGTCATCAGGGAGACATCTGATTAAGCCATCAGCACAAACTCTGAAGAGATAGGGGTCCTCCCAAACATAATGACGGGTCTCAGACAGAAACTTCTTCCTCTGGTTGTAACTTAGATCATGGGGAACCAAACCAGAGGCAAGATAGTTAGCCAAGTCAGCGTACCATGGCTCTTTGACTTTCCCAATTACAAAGACCGTTTCGTCGGGAAAGAATTCATTTATGGGGACCCCGTCATCTGGAGTCTCAAGTCTCGATAAATGATCTGCTACCCCATTCTGCTTCCCTTGCTTATCAACCACTTCCAAGTCGAACTCTTGGAGAAGCAGGATCCATCTTAGGAGTCTAGGCTTAGAATCATTCTTTTGGAATAGGTACTTTAAGGCAGAGTGGTCGGTGTGAGCAATTACCTTACTTCCCAGCAAGTAAGGCCTGAACTTGTCAAGAGCGAACACCACAGCGAGTAGCTCCTTTTCAGTGGTGGTGTAGTTCTTTTGCGGCTCCGTCAGAGTCTTACTCGCATATGTGATAACCCTCAATATTTTATCCTTCCTTTGACAGAGTGCAGCACCAACAGCAAAGTCACTAGCATCTGTCATGACCTCAAAAGGAAGGGTCCAGTCAGGGGGCACCACTATGGGAGCCGAGATGAGTTTACTCTTGATAATCTGAAAGGCCTTCAAGCATTCTTCTGAGAAGTGAAATTTTACATCTTTCTGCAGAAGATCAGACAAGGGCTTCACAATTTTTGAAAAGTCCTGGATGAACCTTCGATAGAACCCTGCGTGACCCAGAAAAGATCTAACTCCTCTGACTGAAGTGGGAGGAGGAACCCCTCAATGACTTCCACCTTCGCCTTGTCCACTTGAATACCGTCTTTTGAGACCCTGTGACCGAGCACTATACCCTCATGTACCATGAAATGGCACTTCTCCCAATTTAAAACCAGGTGGGTCTCCTCACATCTGCCTAGTATCTGATCCAGCTGATCAAGACACACATCAAAACTCTGGCCATATACCGAGAAGTCGTCCATGAAGACTTCTATGCTTTTTTCAATAAACTCGTTGAAAATGGCCATCATGCACCGCTGGAATGTGGCTGGTGCGTTGCAGAGACCAAATGGCATCCTCCTATAGGCAAAAGTGCCATAAGGGCAGGTGAAGGTGGTCTTCTCCTGATCCTCTGGCGCAATGGGGATCTGGAAATACCCGCTGTATCCATCAAGGAAACAGTAGTACTCCTGCCCAGCCAGCCGCTCTAACATCTGATCGATAAATGGCAGCGGGAAGTGGTCCTTCCTTGTGGCTTCGTTTAAACGCCTGTAGTCGATGCACAT
The DNA here is from genome assembly GCA_023374045.1 of Limonium bicolor. Lineage (NCBI taxonomy): Eukaryota > Viridiplantae > Streptophyta > Magnoliopsida > Caryophyllales > Plumbaginaceae > Limonium > Limonium bicolor. Next base: position 156,382,147 of record CM041782.1, read on the forward strand.
CCTCCAGCCAGTGGTCTGTCTTTGGGGCACCAGTTCTCCCTTATCATTGGACACCGCCACAATTCCTCCTTTCTTGGGAACGACTTGCACAGGAGAAACCCAGCGGCTGTCAGAGATGGGGTAGATGATGCCCGCATCCAAGAGCTTTAATACCTCAGCTTTCACTACTTCCTTCAGGTTGGGGTTTAATCTCCTCTGGGGTTGCCTCACTGGCTTGATACTGTCTTCCATGTAGATTCGGTGAGTGCAGAACCCTGGACTAATCCCTTTAATATCTGCCACTGACCACCCCAATGCTCCCTTGTGCCTTCTTAATACCTCAGAAGTCTGCTTTCCTGCGAAACAGACAGAAGAAGAAATAATAACCGGCAGGGCGCTACCCTCTGCCAAGAAAGCATATTTAAGGTTTGAAGGGAGAGTTTTTAATTCAAGAGTAGGGGGTTTCTCTACTGAAGGAATGAGCCTCTGAGTAGGCCTGTCCAGTGGCTCCACAGGAGGAGCATGAGGGCGAAAATAGGTTCGTCCCTGGTTAAGCTGCTGGACAACAGTAGCTACCTCAGTGCTCTCCTTGTCATCCTCAATCGAGTGGCATAACACCTGTTCTAACAGATCAGAATTCTAAACAGGAAGGAAGAGTCATCAGTACTTTCAGCGACAAATGCATCATACTCATCAGTATAGTCGACATCAATAGAAAGCACAGCATGGGAGGAAGCATTTGTTCTCATCATCTTAGTGATATCAAAACTAAGCTCCTCATTATTAAATTTAAGGGTGATTTTTCCTTTGTCAACATCAATGACAGTTTTAGCAGTTCGCAGGAATGGTCTACCCAAAATTAATGGCACTTCCACATCCTCATCCATATCAAGAATAACAAAATCAGCAGGGAAGAAGAAGTTACCAACACCTACCACAACGTTCTCAACCATACCACGAGGTTTGATTGAGGAACGATCAGCCAATTGCAAATTAAAATTGATCGGGATAAGCTCACCAGCATGAAGCTTCCTAAACATTGAATACGGCATAAATTTATACTCGCTCCAAGGTCGCAGAGTCCGTACCCACAGTCCATGTCTCCAATGGTGCAAGGGATGATGGGCTGCCCTGGATCTCCACACTTCGGAGGGAGCTTCTGCTGGATGGCTGCAGAGCACGTCTCTGTCAGCTGAACAATCTCCCTTTCCTTGAACCTTCGCTTGTTAGAAATCAAATCCTTCACAAAGCGAGCATAGTTAGGCATCTGCTTGATAGCATCAATCAAGGGAATATTAATAGTAAGCTTCGAAAATACACTCAAAAATTTCCCAAATTGATCATCAAGTTCTTTCTTTAATCTATTAGGGAAAGGAAGTTCCTTAGGAACCACCTTACCCTTGGAGTTTTTAGCATTAAAGAATGAGAAGGGGAAGAAATAGGAGCCTGGGTCTCCTCAACAACTACCTCAGGAGGGGCTGAGGGCCCTGACGGTGCACCAGTGCTAGAAGAAGGGCGACCGGTCTCCTCGTCAGCTTGATCCTCAGCCACTTGATTTCTATTCATTATTGCTTCCCACTCTTAAGTAACTGCGGCCACCTCTTCAGAATCTGAACAGTCCTCAACTATCACGGTTCTGAGACCGTCACTGCCTTCAACTGAGCTTTAGGATTGGGGTCTGGTTGGGAAGGCAGTGATCCAGACGGTCTCTGCTGAAGGAACTGAGTCAACTGACTCATCGTTCCCTGCATCTCCACCATGGCGTTCTAGTTTCTGCTGACCAGCTGCCAGATTCTGATTTATACGGTCGTTGTTCTTGAGAGGCCATCAGTTTATCCATCATCTCCTTCAGATTAGCATTGTTCGAGCTCAGTGATGATGGCTGAGCTGGACTGCTGTGGCCTAAACTGATTGTATGGGGGCCTAACAAAACCGGGTGGTCCTCCCTGACTTGCCCTCTGAGGCTGCATCTGCTGTGAGTTGAGGGCGTTATTTGGATTACCGTACCTCAGGTTTGGATGCTGGTTCTGCATCCAAGGCTGCCTGTTGTACTGACCAATTACATTTGCCTCCTCAGTCTGCCTCATCTCAGCAACCATCGGGCAGTCGTCATAATCATGGCTGTCTCCGCACTGAGAACAGCATACCTCATTTGGACCAGTAGACACCTTCTTGACGGAGTGCACAGATGTCTGTCCCATAGTGAGCTGCTCGAGCATCTTCGCCATGTTACCCACTGTAGTACTTAAGTGGGCCTGCTCAGCAGCAATTTGCTCCATCATAGGATCTGGAGTCCGAGAGGAAGTCTGCCCAACTGTGAAAACTCTTCCACCACTGTTGCTCCACTGGCGGAGCTCCTCGCAGTAGGACTCCATGGCTGACATAAATTCTTCTCCACTTTTAGCCAGCAAATTTCCACCTAGTGCAGCTCGGACCTCGCCTCTATGCTCATCTCTCAGCCCTTGGAAGAACCCCTGGGCCAAGGATGTCATGTTCTGACCATGATGAGGGCACTGGCGGAGCAGCTCCTTGAATCTATCCCAAGCTTCGCAGATTGTCTCACTGCCGGACTGTCTGAAGGCGGTCAGGTCAGCGATCATCTGTCTGGTCCGGGAGATGGGGATATACTTCTCATAAAACCTCTCCGTCATCAGCTCCCAGGTAGTGATGATACCTGGTGGTAGACGGTGGAACCACTTCGATGCTTCCCCTGATAGACTGTGCTGAAATAGGCACAGCCGAGCATACTCCTCCAGCCCCTGAGACATCCCCAACGAATCCAGATGGACTAAGAAACGATGGACATGGTCGAGCGCATCAGCCGGGTCTGCGCCTGAGAAGGTCCCTGCTGGATGATTCCTGACAGCATTTGTTTGATGGCTCGGTTTCAGCTTTTGCCATTCTGCTGTTAATTCTGCTGTGAGGTTCGGTAGAGTCACAGGTCCTCTTCTAGGAGCAGCTGGCGGGCGATTAATTCTTCCCAATGTGGACTGCTCATTATTTACCGGTCCGTTGGCAGCCATGGTGAAGGTGAGTGCTCTTCTCGCCCTACGAGCGGTACGGTTGATCTCTGGGTCTAAATTGAATCTTGGTGGGCCTCGAGATCGGGTGCCGTGCATTCACCAAACACCTGCACAGTTACACAAATAAAACACGAAGCTTTTAAGTTAGTGTTGTATGAACAGAACAACAATTGAAAAATGCGTATAAACAGCTACGAAAAATGCTGAATGTAAAAATAGAACACAATAGTAAAACAGAGAAAAATAAATAACGCAAATAAAATAAAGTAAAAACAATTGACAACCAAGGCAAAGGACTTGACAAAGTCAAGTCCCCGGCAACGGCGCCATTTTGCAAACAGGTAAATTGATATACTAAAACTAAATTAAACCTAAAATAAAATCAATAAGTCTGTCGGGTTGCAAAAATCCCGGTCACTATAGTATAGAAAGTTAAGCAACCAGATATCGAACCGCGGGACTTGAATAAATAAGCCTAAGTCCTAAGAAAACTGGAAATTCAGGGGGTTGTGAATTGTTTTTGTGATTGAATTGAATAAATGCAAATCAAAGTTAAATAAACAATTAATGAAAGTGAATGATGAGTTTGATAAAGTGAGTGGAACTCCGGGTTCGGGTCGTTCTTTACTGGTTAAATCTAGTAACATCTACAATTCAATTATGAGAAACGGAAAGGCCAATTCTTTCTATCTCTTCAATGCTAAATCCTAGTTCATTGAAGAGCTCACCTATCAGAACATGTCAACTCTAATCTAGCAGTTGGCAAAACACATATAGGCGGAATAAGCGCGAAGAATTGTTAGCGTTTGTAGAAAGATTATCTATCCGACTAATCTCCCCAAATCCCAGGTTAATTCGAACTCCCTATTAATCACCTTGTCTGATCCTAATAGGTTTCGCAGAACAACTCTATAAACTCGCGAAATTAATAGAGAAGATGAATGATAATCATTAACCTGGAAACAATCCGTTACAGTCTCATAATCAAATTGCAGAATTCTTAACTACATTGTATCCATTACGAACAACCCTACCCCAGAGTTAATCCCTACTAGCCAGACATTGCAAAGAAGTAAATAAATACAATCAACAGGAATTCATCTAAAGGAAGAAAAACCCTCGAGTTGAACGTTATCCAGAATCAATGGCTGCAGGCGCAAGGTTGAAGATGATGGACTGACTCCCTTCTGCTGAGCTCCTCCTCAATGCTGATGAATGCTTGATGAATGGGGATGAAGATGAAGCTGATGCTGATGGTGTGGGGAATGGAAGGAGCGTGTTTTTCAGCGTGAGAGTGTTGTGATGGTGATAGGTCATGAATGATCTTCCTCTCATCTAATTAGGTCATTAAATAGAGTTTCCTTCCTCTTTCTCCCTTCAAAACGCCGAACTTCTGCTGAACTTTTAGTCGTGTCCGAACATTGGTCCGACCTTCAATGTTCGGACACAATGCTTTGAGCGCTCCAATTCAGAAAGTTTCGACTTGTGTCCGAACTTGGATGTTCGGACACAAGTTCGGACATGCACCGTAAGCTAGAACTCCGACTTTTCTCATTGTGAATCTCGACCCATGTCCGAACTTCGATGTCCGGACCGTAGTTCGGACATTTCATCAGGCACACAGCGCACGCACTCTCGACTTGCGTCCGAGCTTGGAAGTTCGGACTCAAGCTCGGACATACCTTCAAAATCCTCTAAATTCATCCGTTTTGACTCCAATTCGACCCCCGTTTGTTGCATCATTTCCCTTGTGAGTTAATCTACTGTTTCCTTGGCTTTTCTCTGCATTTAACATAGATAAAGGTATCAAGCCTTAACAAACAACAAACCGAAGGAAAACGTAAGATAAGTGTGGAATATTATCAATGCGCGTATAAAAATTAGGCATTAAAGACCACTAAAACTGTTCATATCTCACACTCATCATATATATATATTATATATATTATACTCAAGGATTGAAATTTTGGTTAATGGAATAAGAGATTAGAGTTGTATGACTCATAAGGATTAATATAGGATGCCTAACTTACGAAAACTATATGTATATAGTTGGAAGTTTAATTAAGAGAGTTACATATGGTAACGGAATGTTTAGGAGATAGTTAAGTTATTAACCTGCCCGGCTACTATGTTATTGGATCTAGATAGTCGGAGGTGTTCGACGGGTTAGGCGCATCGTTTTAAGAGCTAGCCAATCTCCAGGAGTACGGTATGGTTTTCTTGTGACCTGCTCGCTAACGAGGTGTCCCTCGGCTTGTGTGCTATCTGTTTATTTGCTATGACTTAAACAAGATAAAGCATGCAACCGGACCATTTATTTACTTGTGTGTTTACATAGTGCTAACACACTTGGCTATGAGTTTAGTTACTAACATTACTTAGTAACATTGGTTGAGATAAGGAATTCACTCCAAAATTGTTGGTTGGTTAAACCCGAGAAAGGTTTAACCAACGCTTCGTCTATAACTTTCTACTAACTGGAACTTGGGGGGGAGTGAGGAATCTGGGACTGCTCCGGTCATGCATGTTAAGGAAAGGGGGTCGGTATCTGAATCAGATCCGACCTCCGCTTGAGGACTTGTCTTCGGACTTGTTGCCCAGGGTCGAATGTCGACTCAGCTACGTTGGATTTTCAGTCCAAGGTAGGGGGCAGATTAAGATGGTGCGGTAGGATCACCTAAATCCTAAATTTTTAGATAAGTTGTTTATTCAACCAATGGAGTTAATAGCTCATTGGCTAGGGTTACTTTTGACCCGACAAAAAAAACATTGAGATAAGATACAACCAATTCTATTTAAAGAACGGTTTGTATACTGAGATTAAGATAAGGGTTAACATTGAGGTAAGTTAAAATGGACTGAGGTTAAGTGGAAATGGAACTTGAGGAGTTAACTTTCTATCTCACTGATTAAGGGAACGTTTTAAGTCGTTCATTGAGTGTGAACTATGCTTTTTCATTTGTGGATTGTTGATTTATCGCATTTCTTATTATGATTGTGTATCTAATCAACTCCATGCTATCGACAATTAGTCGTCGTAGCCCCGTTAGCTTGGGGGCCATGAGAGAATCATACCAGCAAAGGTGCTGACCCCCTCGGGGGCTACTGTTTATATTTTGTAGGTGAATGTCAGAAGGCGACCGTCCTGAGAGTAATATGGGGTAGACGTATTACGGGTTTAAGCGTGACCTACGAGTTGTGCATGTACTCTCGTATGGCAATTTGAGTTAGTAAGCTGTATAGGATGTAAGGAGTTTGTAAGAGTGTTATGTATTTGGTTAAGGCTTGTAAGTACTAACGTTCGGTATATTCAGGTCCATCAGACCGTAGCTAGATCTTGGAGATTTTAGTATGCCTAGTTGGTCACGTGGGTGACTAACGGCGGTAACACCAAATGTTGTAAGAAATCCGCTGCAAGGTTAATATAAGTGAATGGTGGTTTATGAGATAAGTACGATTTTATGATTTGGGGTGTTACAAAACTAGACAGGATTCACCGCTTTCCCCTTTTGCTTTCATTAGAGGGAAGTCGTATCAGCCACACCAAGTCAGTCACAGAATTCATGAACAATCCATAAACAGTGTTTAGAACTTAAAAACGACCAAAGTTCTATTAGCACACACACACACATACACAGGGTAATATATGGGTCGGGGATGGGGTTAATTGAGGCTTGAAGGTCAAAGAGTCCGTCCTGTATCGAAGCCACAACCGTCTCGAGCACAGTTAGTATCTCCAGCATCTTTGAGTTGCTCTGGGCCAACTCCCCGCCGGAGTAACGAGTTGGTTGATCTTCTCCATGAGTTGAAGGAGTCTATTTGAATCGGCCGTCTCTTGATGAGTGGAGGGTGCAGGCGTGACTAGAGTGCTCGGTGGAGGCAGCAGCTGGGATTTGTCGATCGTGGTGAGCCTATTGAGATATCAGAGATTTATGGTGTCGATCTCCTCAATGAACTCTGTCATCGATTGCTCCAACGGTACCTGAAAGTATTTAAACACCCTGGGGAGCCAAAAGACATATCCTAGGGAGTGCTTAGGAGTATCAACGGAGTGAGCCATATGTTTGAGAATTAAATAGGCCAGATCGAGAGGGTGACGATGCAGAATGCAGTACATGATTGACAAATCAAGGGAGTTGACTAGTTGGTTAACTTCCTTTCGGGGAAAAATATTTTTAATGACTAGTGTGAAGGAGTTGGTAGAGAATTGAAAGATCGCCCCTTGGTATTGAAGATCCCACTTTTCTTTTGGAGGAGAAAAAGCGATACAGTTTTGTGTGTGGGACTCCGGGGATTTCAAGAAGGACTCATTTTTCATAAACTTTTAAACCAGTGTGAGGGACTCCGAGGATTTCAGACAATTTTGAAAGATCAAAGAAAATGGCAGTGGGTTTTACGAAAGACTGGGCCACTCTATTTCTAAGAATAAGATTTTGATAAAAATCAATAGTCTCCTACAAGAACCACTCCGAAACCTCCGAAAACAGATGTGTCCAACCCTGTGCCTCTAGCATTTTAACCAAGTCACCAAGATGAGTAGAGAGTGCCCAGGTGAAATCAAGAAATTTACCTTTGACAAGATTGTGGTCCTCAGCACGACCAGAGAGCATGTAGCTTTGCGCGAATGGGTCGATCTTGGAACTGTGACGTTGTGGCTTCGGAGGATTCTGAGTCCTTGTTGAAGTCGCACCGGTGGAGGTTTCGTGACTTATAGTAGGCGCTGCAACGCTTGAACTGAGGAGGACTCACCGGTGGCAGAAGAGACTGTGGGGGACGACACAGGTGGGGGTTTGGTACTGGAACGTAGGACACGTTAGGCTGTGGGATGTTGGACTACGGATTTTCGTTTGTGGGGTTTGGGCTTTGGGGATGGTGGCAGAGTTGGGGTTGGGGATTTGTCGGGATGTGGTTGGGGGGAGTGGATGGGTTGTTCAGATTTGTCGGGTTCAAGGTTTTGCTATGGTGGTGGTGAGGGAGATGACTATGGTTTGGCTAGTGGTGGGTCAGTTTGGAGTGGGGTGATTTCCACGGCATCGGTCTCAATGTCCTCTGCTGGGACGGCTGATGGCGGTGCTTGTTGTGGGGAGGAAGTGTGGGTGGAGTGCGGTGGGGTTTCTATTTTTATAGGGGATGGGTTGTTGACGGTGGCCATGGGTTGTGGGGTTGCCATGGAACTTAGATAGGCTTGAAGGCGTATCGGGTCTTGAAATATATCAGCGGGGATTTTAACGCCGTTTTAATTAATTTCGGCCATGGTAATGTTGGTGATGGGTTTAGTGGAAATCAGAAGGTGTAACGGGCTTGGGAGTGGTGAGGCTAGTCATAGGCTGAGAGAGTTGATGGATGGCGTAGAGGATCTGGTTGCGTGTGTCAGTGGTCTATAGCTTAGGCGTGAGAAATCAAAGGCGGGGATTTCGCGGATCAGGTGGAGATCGATGACATGTGTGTAGTGACAGACGCATAGAGTCAAACAAGCATATAACACAGATCACAGATATATTCACAAACATGGACAAACTTAGTGAGACTAAGGAACATACCTGCTTACAATTGCATCAGGAGCAAGGAGATACGACCGTCTAGGTAGACGGAGTCAACCCAATTGCGGATCGAAGTGCCTCAAACCTTGCTGTAGGCAGTGGTTTAGTGAAAATATCTGCAAGTTGATCTTCCGTGGGGACAAAGTCAAGCTGGATTAATTTTTTCTTGACACAGTCCTTCAAGAAATGAAAGCGAATTTCAATGTGTTTGGTTCTTGAGTGTTAGACTGGGTTTTCAGATATTTTGATTGTGCTTTTATTATCACAGAAGATTGGAATTTGTGCTTGGGTAATGTGATAGTCTTGGAGTTGTTGTTTCACCCAAAGAAGTTGAGAGTAGCAGGCCGCAACAGAGACATACTCAGCCTCAGCTATGGAGAGTGTGATAGAGTTTTACTTTTTAGAGGACCATGAAACAGGACAACGACCAAGGAATTGTGCATTACCTAAAGTACTCTTTCAATCTTGAAGAGAGCCAACCCAATCGGAATTACTAAAACCCGATAAATCAAAAGTAGGGGAACGAGGGTACATAAGTATAGGGTACTTGTACCTTTGAGGTATCGAAAGATACGTTTGACTGCCTTGAGATGAGACTGTTTTGGGGCTGCTTGAAAGTGGGCACAAAGACAGACTGCGTGAAGGATGTCTAGGTGATTGACGGTAAAATAAAGGAGGGACCCTATCATTCCTCTGTATTCTGTGGCATTGACACCGACTCCGTCATCATCAAGGTGGAGTTTGGCAGTCGTACAGCTAGGAGTGGACATACTTTTCACGTTTGTAAGGTTGTACTTGCCAAGGAGTTCCTTGATGTACTTCTATTGGTGGATCTTGATCCCGTCTTTCTCCTGTTGAATTTGAAGTCCTAGGAAGAACTGAAGTTCGCCTAACTCATTCATGGAAAACTCTTTTTTCATAAGGTTAGCAAAATGTTCACAGAGGGAGTTACTTGTAGATCCATAGATGATATCATCAACATAAACTTGTACTAGCAGTAATTCATGTGATGAATGAAGAATGAATAGAGTTTTATCTACGTTACCTCTTGAGAAACCATTTCACAAGAGATATGAAGAGAGTCTCTCATACTAGGTATGCGGTGCTTGTTTAAGTCCGTACAGGGTTTTACACAGTTTATGTACGTGGTCGGGATGGACAAAGTCTATGAACCCGAGGGGTTGCTCGACATAGACTTCCCTGTCGATATAGCTGTGAAGGAAGGCTGTCTTAACGTCCATTTGATATAGAGTAAAACCTTTGAACGTAGCAAACACAATGAGCATTCGAATTGCTTCAAGACGGGCTACTGGTGCAAAGGTTTCATCATAGTCAATCCCTTCTTCTTGATTATACCCCTGTACTACCAAACGAGCTTTATTCCTGTAAACTTGTCCTGCATCATCAAGCTTATTACGAAAGACCCATCAAGTGCCAATAGTTTGTTGGTGCGTGGGTCTAGGCACTAACCCCCAGACCTCATGTCTTTGGAGAGAGTTAAGTTCCTCCTGCATAGCAGTGACCCAGTCGTTATCGAGTAGCGCTTCTTTGACATTTTTAGGTTCAGTACTCGAGAGGAAGGCACCAAAGGCACAAAGATTTTGCAAGGCTTGAAGACAGGTTTGGATGCCTGAGTTAGGATCAGTTAGACTGTTTTCAGGAGGGTGGGCTGATTTTTGTTAAAATTGTCGATGAGGAGGAGAGGGTGTTTCAGTGGAGTCGAAGTCCAGTTCACGAGAGTTGAGTGGGTCAGAGGTATGATCAGAGTCGTTTGAGGTGTGACTTTCTTTCCCTGGGGTATTTTTATTGTGAGAGGATGATGTGCCATTAAGACTACTAATTGGGACGGTGATGAAGTGTGAATCAGTAAGAAAGTCATCAGGAGCAAAATCAAGTTGATCAGAAGATGAGCCAACGTTGTTGAACTCATCGAACTTAACATGGGGACTTTGCTCTAAGCATTGAGTTCTTAAATTGATGACACGATAAGCTTTGCTTTTAGGAGAGTACCCAAGAAATATACCTTCATCACTCTTGGGGGAGAACTTACCCAAGTTTTCCTTACCATTGTTGTGTATATAGCACCGACATCCAAAGCGTCTAAGGTGGGTGAGATTAGGTTTACGTTGTCGTAGTAGCTCATATGGTGTTTTGTGCAAGAAGGAGTGGATCAAGGCACGATTCAATACGTAACAAGCTGTATTGAATGCCTCTGCCCAGTAGAACGGAGCCAGTTGACTATCAATAAGTATGGTACATGCCATCTCGACCAAGGTCCTATTTTTGTGTTTAACGACTCCATTTTGCTCTGGAGTTCTTGTAGATGACACTTGATGATGGACTCCGTTTTCCCTGTCAAAACTCAGTTCCCTGGTCAGTTCTCACTGTTTTCAATGTAAACGAAAATTTGTTGACCAGAACTTTATGAAGTTTCACAAACTCAGTGAAGGTTTCATCTTTGGTAGTCAAAAAAATTACCCTGGTCCATCTAGAATAATCATCGACTATGACCAAAATGTACCTCTTACCACTTTGACTCTGAGTACGCATGGGACCAACAAGATCCATGTGGAGTAATTCTAATGGGGAGTTAGAAGAGAGAGTGGACTTACTCTTGAAGGACGACCGAGTGTGTTTACCTTTTATACTAGTTGCACAGACTGAGTCTGTGTCGAAGTTTGTGCCGGGTAAGCCAACCACTAAGTCCTTACTCTTTAGTTTATTCAATAGCCGATGGTTTGCATGACCGAGTCTGGTGTGCCAAAGTAGTTGATTGTTGGAGTGAGCATTCAGACAGACTTGGTCATCCGAGTTGATTGAGTTCAAGCACATTTTGTAAAGGTTTCCTTCTCTGTGTTTGATTGCTAAAATGGTCTCTGAGACTAACTCTCTCAAGGCTGATCTCAACAGAAAAATCTTTGAGTTAACCGAGGAACTCAAGAGTTCAAAAGGGCTTATGCATGCTTTGAGAGATGAAGCTGAGGAAGACAAGACTATTTCCTGCTCACTTAGGATAGATCTGCAAGACTCTAGGCGACATGTTGACTCCATGTTTTAATTATGTTATTGATATTAGATGATGTGGTACATATTATTGAACAAATATGAATGATTTTAAAAAAAATAAGCTTATATAAAGTGTTAAAAGCAAAAAATTGCTAAAAATATATATATATATAAACGGGTGACGAGTTCACCCATTTCACCCGCGGGTGATGGGTGAAACGGGTGACGGGAGAATGAAGTTGTGGGTGACGGGTCGGGTCGGGTGATGCGGTGAAAAACGGGTGACTGGTCGGGTGGAGCATCACCCGACTCGAACCCGACCCGTTGCCATCCCTACTCACCACCACCACCACAGCAAAACCCTAAACCCGACAAATCTGAACAACCCTTCCACTCCCCCTAACCATCTCCCGACAATTTCGCAACCCCAACTCCGCTGCCATCCCCAAAGCCTAAACCCCGCAAACGAAAATCCGCAGTCCAACATCCCACAGCCAAACGTGTCATACGTTCCAGTACCAAACCCCCACCTGTGTCGTCCCTCACAGTCTCTTCTGCCACTGGTGAGTCCTCCCTAGTTCAAGAGTTACAGACGGTGCCTACTGTAAGTCACAACACCTCCACCGGCACGACTTCGACAAGGACTCAGAAGCCTCCGAAGCCACAAAGTCGTAGTTCCAAGATCGACCCATTTGCGTAAAGCTACATGCTCTCCGGCCGTGCTGAGGACCGCAATCTTGTCAAGGGTAAATTTCTTGATTTCACTTGGGCACTCTCTACTCATCTTGGCGACTTGGTTAAAATGCTATAGGCACAGGGTTGGACACATCTGTTTTTGGAGGTTTGGAGTGGTTCTAGGAGTCTATTGATTTTTATCAAAATCTTGTTATTAGAAATGGAGCGGCCCAGCCTTTCATAAAATCCACTACCATTTTCTTTGATCTTTCAAAATTGTCTGAAATCCTCGGAGTCCCTCACACTGGTTTAAAAGTTTATGAAAAAGAAGTCCTTCCTGAAATCCCCTGAGTCCCACACACAAAAATCTATCACCTTTTCTCCTCTAAAAGAAAAGTGGGATCTCCAATACCAAGGGGCGATCTTTCAATTTTACACCAACTCCTTCACATTCTAGTCATTAAAAATATTGTTCCCTGAAAGGAAGGTAACCAACTAGTCAACTCCCTTGATTTGTCAATCATGTACTGCATCCTGCACCGTCACCCTCTCGATCCGGCCTATTTAATTCTCAATCATATGGCCCACTCCGTCGATACTCCTAAGCACTCCCTAGGATATGTGTTTTGGCTCCCTAGGGTGTTTAAATACTTTCAGGTACCGTGGGAGCAATCGACCACAGAGTCCATCGAGGAGATCAACACCATAAATCTCCGATATCTCAACAGGCTCACCTCAATCGACAAATCCCAGCTGCTGCCTCCACCGAGCACTCCAGTCACGCCTGCGCCCTCCACTCAATAAGAGACGGCTGATCCAAACAGACTCCTTCAACTCATGGAGAAGATCGACCAACTCATTACCTAGGGGGAGAGTTGGGCCAGAGCAACTCAAAGATGTTTGAAGTGGTGAGGCTTTGATACAGAACAAACTCTTTGACCTTCAAGCCTCAAGTAACCCCAACCCCGACCCATAGATTACCCAGTGTGTGTGTGTGTGGTGATAGAACTTAGGTCGTTTTTAAGTTCTAAACACTGTTTATGGATTGTTCATGAATTCTGTGAATTCCCTATAATGAAAGCAAAAGGGGGAAGCGGTAAATCTCGTCTGGTGTATGGTGTTATACCCAAAATTTAACCCCCGGAAGAGAGTCTCTACTAATAGGCTAGTTTGGTCAAGTAGCAAGGGTTCCCAGTTCGATCGGCACATTTCAGAGTACCAGGGACAGCTTAGTCATCTCCAGGGGCATTTTCATATTTTTTCAAGGCTCCTAAGCCCCCTACGAGCTTGCTCTCTCCTCCGACAGTGGCTCAACTCAACTCAAAATGCTTTGGAATTTTAATCCATGGTACATGATGACATTTTGGGCATAATGGCGTTGGAATTTTGATTTTTCGAATTTCCAATAATTTTCTAGCAATTTATGATTGAATCTGACAAGAAATTGAATTTAAAAATATTCCAATATCCAAAAAATTCAATTCTACTTTATAAAAATCAGAAATACCATCCTTTACCCATGTTTAAAATTTCATAGTCAAATTCCTTTTTGAAGCTCTTGAGCTAAAACGTCGGTAAATCTCGGTTTTTACCGGATTTTTCTATCTTTAAGGAAGCTTATATAAGGAACCTTATCCCTTGATCAAATCAGAACTTGAAGAATCCTAACACTTCAAAAAACTCAACCTTCACAACCTCCCCACGTTTTTACACATCCGAGCCCCAAAATTCTATTGAAATCTCAAAAATCACACCAAAACACTTTTTCCAATTCCCACAACATCAACAATCACCAAACCTTCACCAAAACACCATCAAGGCGTGAAGAACATCAGGAACAACAAGGAGTCAGAAGCTCGGTTCGAATTTCTTCCAGATCTGCCATCAACGAAGCCTTCAAAGAATCCTGATGTGAAGAAACACCTCGAATCCAGAGGTAAAACAGGTTAAAGTTCAGGTTTCCCGACTCTCCTCGACTCCATTAACTCTTTGTTGAAATTTGGAATCAAACCGAGCCTTTTCGGCTCCTGAGTCAGCGTTTTCCTTTGTTTCTGCCTGATAACTTGTGCACTAAGTTTCGTAGTTAATTCAACTTCAAATTGAAAACTTTTGACTACTAACGTTTTGCACATCTTTCAGCTACACGTCCATAAATTTTGAGCCGAAAACATCGTCGGGAACCACCAGAAAACCCCTGTCTGTGGGTGGTCCGTGACCTCGGACCTATGGTCCGGGACCACGGACACTCACAGACGGTGGCGGGATTTTAAAATTTTCAAAATTTAGGTTTTTTTAAACAATGTCCGGGCCCACGGACGTCCTGTCCGTGGCCCCGGACTTTTTCAAAATTTTGTTTTCTCTTAAATTCGACTTTTTTGAGTAATTAGGTTAACTGAGGTCCGTGGGTTCGGACAGTAGGTCCGTGGCCAAGGACAAAAATAAATTTGACCTAATTCTGCCTCCGAAACCCTAGCTTAGGTAATTTCACTTTTCACATTAATTTTCTGTTAAAAAATGTTAAAAATATAAACTAAATCAGAAGTGCGCACTTAGGTTAAAATGACTTGTAATAAGCCGTAATTAAACTAAGTAGAGGAAAAACGACTTCTTGGGTAATGAAAGTAATTGAACCCTAAATAAGTCAAATACCAAGCCCCCAAACCTGAACTCTACCTTTCCTAATATACCCTAGGTTAAAATTAGGTGGCGACTCATAATAGGTTCCAGTGAGCTAACTTAGGTTTTAATAATTAGTGTTATATGACATAGTTATTAAAGTTGGGTTATAAGTGGACCTAAAACCCGATCAGATCCAAATCAACTCAAATCAACATAGGATAGGGTTTGAAAATCGAGGCTCACAGACTGGCGACTCTGCTGGGGACAACTTCTTAATTTTAAGAAATAAGGCTTAACTCGAAAATGTTTATTTATGGCTTTATTACTCTGTTTGTTTACTTTCATGCGCACTTTAGTTTTCTGCACCTTTGCATCGTATGAGAGCGAGGGTCCACGCAAACCAGTTCTACCCCATGACCCATTTTAGGGTCCCCTGTCAGGGACTCACACCTTTTAGGTGATGTGAATAAGCGGAGGAAAAGAGGAGGATGTCGTATAACCACATCCCCTTAATACCTGGTCTTTAGCCCCAAGCGCTTTCCTGGCAGTGTCCTTACCAACCCATGTTTGGTCTTTCAAAGACCCGACCGTAGACGCACACCTTTAGGTGATGTGAAAAAAGTGGGGAAGCTCAAAGAGAATAGCGTGCAAGCCCTATTCCTTTGTGGTGACCTGGGCCCATGCCCCAAGTACCTCTCCGAATCGATCCATACCCGGTTTGATTTAAACGTCTAGTGAGGACATGTTGAATTTGTGTGGGCTTTGTTTGCTTGTATGATCGGCCCACTACCCAGCCTAGAGATTGACAGAAAATTCTCCTACAACAACCTAGCCTAACCCGAATTGGCAGCTCTATTTGTTTACGGCCCAGAGGCCCTATTTGGTTTAATGTGTGAGTCGTTCGGGCTTCGGCCCAAAAGCCTAGACTTAGGTGATTTCTCTTCCGGCCTAATATGAATTATACAATTAGTTTTAGGCCCATAAAAAGAAATCCACCTGAACTTGTAATAACTCACAAGCCTTGAAAATAAAATTTTTTTCGGCTTAGCAACCATCTTCTCTGACCTAAAAAAGTTAGGCCCATTTGTGATTTAGGGACCATTCCAGCCCATGTGCTTTACTTTAGGCCCAAACACATTCCGGCCCAAGGGCTCATTCTAGTCTAGGTAGACTTCTTATCCGGGCCCTAGCCCAAAACCCTAGATCTAGGTGTCACCTCTCAGGCCCAATCAAAGCCATCTATTTAGATTTCAGTCCAAATTCCAATTCACAGTCTGAAAAATACTCCGGCCCAAACACCACATTTTTTGGGTATCCTGGCTCACTTACTTTCAGTCTAAGCCTGTTCCAGTCTTCAATCTACCTTGTGAAGCGTCATTCTCATCCATGTATCATTCAGCCCACTTCCCTTTGTCAGCTAATGATGGAAACTTTGAAAACAGGTAGGTGTGGAGGGTGATTTTTCGGTATGAGGGGGGGTCTATATAAATATGATCTGACTGAAAAGCCGAGATCCTAGAAAATGCCATTCTGTGGAGGGTGAAAACCCGTTATCTGGCATCTCTCAAATACCTATTAAATCGTCCGTCTTTCCCAGAAAGCATAAGGGGAATGCTAGTGAGCACTACACCCGCTCTCGATGGGCTCCACACGGACTTATGCCCTAAGGGCGGAAATTGACTAGAGTCGCCACCTAGTTTGACCTAGGAACTAGGAAGGGATGAGAAGGGTTCTTAGAACCGTTAGTTGACTATGGGATTGTTGCCTATGGATAGGACTTATCTGGTCATGTCAGGGATTCTGTGTTGGGTTCGCACTGGGTTACACCCCTCAGAAGTGGCAATGACCACGACTTCAGATTGGTGCCCGAGGAAACCTCGGTCTCCAATTGTCGGGATTGCCTTATTTCAAAACCTTATTAGAGAGATTCAGTTAAAGCCCAAGGATAGGATTAGGACAGGAGGAGAGAAAGAGAGTGGATGAGGCGAGCTTTTCTGCCAAGCTAGCGCCATGAAGAAGAATTGATGAATTTGAATGAGTACAGAATGAAAGATTAGGAGTCTGATTTTGAGAGTTGAAGAAGTCGGGAGTTTGTGGGAGTCAGAGGGATTTGAATGTTTGACAGACATGAATATCACCTTGGAGTTGGGAAATGGGTTTTTTGGATTGGAATGGGGTCGCACCCTAGATGGGTTGCCTACGTACTCAACTTTCTGTTGAGATCAGACCTTACGTAGTTCAGGATTTTTGGGTTTTGGAAGTTTTGATGTTTGAGGAGTTTGAAGATATTTGAGGTGTTTGAGATTTAGAAGGGTTCAGAGTTTCAAGAAGTTTCAGGTTTGGGATGCTAGTCTGTGAGACGCTCGGGTCTATGAGACATTTGAAACCTTGAGATGTTGAAGTCTGTGAGACGCTTGGGTCTGTGAGACGCTCGGGTCTGTGAGACGCTTGGGTCAGTGAGACGCTTAGTGGTGTGAGACTTAGGTCTGTGAGACGCTCAGGTCTGTGAGACATTCGAATCATTGGAATGACTAAGTCTGTGAGACGCTCGGGTCTATGAGACGTTTGAAACCTTGAGATGTCGAAGTCTGTGAGACATTCGGATCTGTGAGACGCTCGGGTCTGTGAGATGCTCTGGTTGTGAGATGTTCGAATCATTGGGATAACAAAGTCTGTGAGACGCTCGGGTGTGTGAGACAATACGGGGTTGTTTGGAGGTGAGATGGCTGAGTGAAAAATGGCATTTTGATTAATGTGGGTTGCCTACGTACTCAACTCCCTGTTGAGATCAGACCTTACGTAGTTCAGAATTATTAGGAGATGCTTGAATCCTCCTGGGATGTTTGAAGTATGGGATGTTTTAGTCTGTGAGACGCTCGGGTCTATGAGACGTTTAGAGTGTAGGAGAAATTGGAATAAGTTGAAATTGAGTTGAAATCGAAGTTGAATCGGGGTTGAATGAATGTTGATTTGAACTGGAATTGAAATGAATTTGGATTTGAATGAGTTTGAAATTGAATTGGGTTTGGATTTGAATGAGTATGGAGTTGAAGTGAATTTGGATTGGACTTGAATTGAATTGAATTTGGGCCCGGATTGGAAGACGGGTCGGGTCAAAGTTCGGGTTGGTCAAAGTTGAAATAATCAAATTTTGGTCAAAGTCAATGCTTAGTCAAGGTCAAAGTGGGCCGGTGAAGTTGGGTCAAAGTTAGCTTGGTCAAAGCTCAGGTCAAAGTTGGATTGGTCAATGTTGGGTCGAGTCAAAGTTAGACTTGGGTCGGGTCAGGGTCAAAGCTCGGGCCTTGGTCAAAGTTGGACTCGAGCCTTGGTCAAGCTTGGGCTCTTGGCTTGATTTGGGTCTTGGTTGGGCTTTTGGGCCTTATTCGGCCTTGCTTGGTGTTTTGGGCCTGAATTGGTTTTTGGACCCGAAGTGGGCTGATTTTTGGAAGTAGATGAGTTGAAATGATTTATGTGGATGTTTTGAGCTTGTGACTGATTTTGGACTTGTTGGGCCAAAGTTGAGATTTTGGGTTTGGGCCTCAAATTGGGTTTTTGTTTCGGATCTCTGAAAATTGGGTCAAATAGGCCTTATTGATTTTGGACTAAATTGGGCCTTTAGACCAGATGGGCTTTAGGGTCTTATTTGAGATTGGGCTGAAAATTGGGCCACATGGGTTTGATTTGGATTTTTGGGCCTTATTTAAGATTGGACTGAAAATTGGGCTTGATTTGTGAGATATTAACAAGTGAAAGAGATTGATTTATTGGTTTATTAACTCTTGATTATGGGTGTGTTGAAGGCAAAGGAGGATTCCACCCACATAAAACGAATGAGAGACTCGCTAGGCATGGGGTGGTTTCGCATCCTAAGCCCTCCTAAAATGGCCTTAAGGGCTTGTTTTTTTGAAGTTTTTGTTCTTATATGCATATAATGGTGGTTAAGGTATTTTCTGAAGTTATAGGAGATTATTGCCCCACGAAACGAATGAGAGACCCGTTAGGTGTGGAGCGATAATACATCCAAAACTTTTCTATCAGTAAAAAGGTTCTATAGGGTAAATAACTAGGGCTTAGATAGAGGTCAGGATTAACGAATCAATCAATTGCAGGGTTGTGAAAGAGCATAGAAGCGAGATAACACGTGTACATGGAGCATATACAATGGAGCAAAAGCGACAAAAGCATAACAGGGGCAAAACAGAACCGCTATAAAAATTGAAGATGATGTTAAGACAACGAGAATAGCATAACAAAGCAAGACTTTGCAATTAAATGAGTTGGTTTCAAGTGAAGACTAGATTAGAATCATGCTTTGAATCAATTTCACAAATCAAATCTATGCACAAGGAGAAAACAGCGATGCTAGAGAAATATAAACATGTTGGTCATGATCAAGGAGAGACGTAGGTGATAGGAAACCAACCTACGGGGTGGCCCGCCCCCGGTTTACCACTCAACAAACATAAGGAATAGAAATCCTAGTCAAATGCTCATAGTCCCGCCTTAGACATGTGTAACCCGAAGACAATCTCAGCTCAAATCCGAATCAACAATGTTAGCACCATCATGACGCCCAGTGGGGAAGTATCACACCCGAGAACATCCGTAAATTTGATCCTCGATCCAGCTCCAAGTGAACATGTGCAGCCCGAGCCTCATTAATTTTTGTATGTACCTCCGTCATATGACAAAGTAAAGGAAATGAACATATCGAGGCAAGCAACATACACAAGTATATAATGGACATGTTGTACATTTAACGGGCAAGAGGGAATAGATGGCAATTAGTGAACAACAGTAACAACTACCAATGCGTTTAAGCTAAAGAAATTCAAGCTAGCAAATTCAAACAGTAATGATAAAAAATATAGGTGAAAGCCTAATTCTGAAATTGATAAGGCATGGAAGAATATCAAATTAATAGTTTAACACTAACTGTCATCACTATTTAATCCCAAGAACTAGCAAAGCCGCATCAGCTCATTTGCATTTTAACTGCAAGTGTTCGAACTAATCAAAATAAATAAATAAATAAATGAATAAATAAATAAATAAAATATAAATATGAATACAAGGGTGATTACTGAATAAATATGTACGATCAGCCGCTTTGGTCGTGCTATGTACAGAAAAAATGAAAACTCGTATGAAATTGAATGATGATATACCCAACCCGTTCACACAATCAACAAAGATACAAAGCGAAATTAAAATAAACTAGATGCTTGACACTTATAAGCAAACCAAAATTATGAAACCATTCAAACACATATTTGTTGGGCAGCAAGAGCAAACACACGTTTTATTTTGAATTTGACCAAAACAAACGTAGGAAACCTAAATCGCTCACAAATACGATCTGTGAATACGAACGTCTACTCGCACGTATGAGGGAAAGCAAAATTACCGTAGGTGAAGAGAACTGAAGGGAGGGGCAGGCTGTATGTTCCTTTGTCGTCGGTTTAGGTAGCAATATACCAGAAGTAAGAGAGTGATGAGAGCAGAGACGTGTATTCCTTGTTCGCGAGCTTCAGATGCAAAAATGCCGTGAGCCGAGGTGAAGAGCAACTGAGGAGAGGCTTGTGTGCATTCCTTGTGTTTTGTTTTAACTTAGGGATTTGTATCAAAGAAAACAGAGGGGTCATTGATGAAGGAGAAATCTGATGAAGAATGTGGAAGATGGTGCCAGTAGAAGATAACGAAATGCGATTTACTTTATTGTTAAACATGGGAAGGCCAAGTCAAACAGGAAGCTACTCAAATGGATTTTTCAGGGACTGGTCGAGAAAATTTCAAACTAGGGATCGAATTCTTTGGTGGTAGTGTGATGTCGGGAGATCTTGGTTTCCGTTTTGGGATTTTCAAAATGAAGTTGGGAGAAACACAATCGAAGTTGGCAGGAACAACAACTAGTGTTTTCCGTGGGATTGCAAAAGTGCCCAGTGAAAAGAATGACAAAAGCACAGAGCCATGTATGTGTTTGTTCGACAGTTTGGGAGAGAATGAAGAAGATGTAGAGCCATGTTATATGTTTCAGTTCGACAGTTGAAGAGAATAAAAAGGTACAAAGCCATGTTTGCTACAGAGAATGAAGAAGGCACAAAGCCATGTATGTTTTGCTCAACATTTGGGTTGTAAAACTAACGGAAAGGAAGATAACGAAGATGGGTGCATGGCGTGGATGTTTCTTGCTTACCAGTGTCGGTGAAGAGGAGATGAGGCAGGGGCACGTATTCGAGTTTGTCAATAACGTGAAGAAGAGAATGAACCACAGAGCATGTATGCTTTAGCTCGCCAGTTGGGTTGGACATTACCGTGAGTGAGAGAATGAAGAAGACTGTGAGCATGATGTTCCTTGTTCGACTGTTGGGTTTGCAAAATTATCGATCGTGAAGAGAGCACATGGAAGGGGAGTATGTGGGTAGTGGGTTTATATTTGCCAGTTTGGTGTGCAAAATTACACAAAGTAAGAATGATTAAAGAGGTGAAGTGCTGGAGCTCTTTGTGCCAGTTTGGGTTGTACATTACCGGTGGTAAAGAGAAATGAAGAAGGCGTGGAGTAGTATGACCTTGTCCGCCTGTTTCAGTAGCAAGATAACAGTGGATGAAGATATTGAAGGAGGAGCAGAGAAGATACGTTTCCTTGCTCTTTCGATGAAGGAAATGGAGGCGCAAGGCTATGGAATCCCATGTACGCTGGTGGAGGAAATGAAAGCAGTGCAGGGTTGTATGTCCTTCCTCGCCAGCAGGTTGCAAAACCGTGAGTGAAGAGACTAGAAGAAAGGAAACAACATGTACGTTCCTCATTTTGCCAGAAGATTGCAAGAAAGGAAAAAGCGTGAGTGAGGAGATTTGAATAGAGGCATGTGTGTCTTGTTTTCAGTGTTTTTGGAAGACAAGAATGAAGAAAACCAGTGAAGAAGCTAGCAGGACTTGTGCTCCCGAGATGAGAGGCGGCTAAAGTGTGTGGAAGAGACTGTGTTGTGCTTGCTTCAGGTTTAAATGATGAACAGTTGATGTCGTCCATGGTGGTCGTAGCATGTCGAGGCAGTGAAGAGCTGGAATGTGTTCATTGTTATGGAGATAGAGGTGATGGATGAGGATGGCCGAGCTGATTCCGGTAAAAAAAAAGCACAGAGTATTCTTCGTACTCGATAGTGAACAGAGGAACATAGACACTCTGTATTCTCCGGCCTCGCCTTCCTTTGCCTTCAACTTTCTTCATCACGTGATTTTTCTTTTTTTTTTCAAGGTAGCCCGTCACACTCGTCTTCTCTGCTCACCCGTAACAGATAGTGAAGAGAGGAGCAGGAATGTTCCATGTTCTCCAACTGGGTTGCAAAAATGCCCACCGTGACGTGTGGGGCTTGTACGTCCCTTGTTCTCCAGTTTCGTGAAGAGCATGAAGAAGGAAGTGCAGAGCTCGTACGTTCGTCGTTCTCCAGTTATGATGAAGCAAAAAAAAACAGAGGCGCAGCATGTATGTTGCTTATTTGACAGTTTAGTTGCAAAACTGAGGGGAAGGAAGAATGAACAAGGTGTAGAGTGTATGTATCTTGTTCGATTGTTTGGTTGCAAAACTAGCGTGAGTGAGATGAAGAGAGGGCAGACAACTTGTTTATGATTTGGGTTGCCGAGAAACGTGAATGAGGAGAAGCATGAGGTGTAGAGCATTGTGCTAGTGTTCACCAGTTGGAGTTGCAAAATGTACCGTGAAGCAAGAAGGTGTGGAGCTGGCTTTTTTTTGTTTGCTGGTGAAGATAATGGGCGAAGCAGAGCATGTCTTCCATTGTTAGCTTGCTGGTTTTGCTAAATTACGAGAGTGAAGAGGATTGAAACAAAGCGGTGGAGCATGGACGTCCGTCTTCGCCAGTTTCTTTTGCAAAACTACTGTGGGATATTTTTGTGTGTCGGCTTCCGTTCCTCTAGCCCAGGGTTTTTGTGTTCTTGGGATTTGATGTGAGGACTGGCGGCGCTCTCCCCTAGGTTTTCCTTCCCTTGTCTTGATATATAAAGCCGAGATCCGGCTCAATAATGAAGGGCCAGCTACTTATTTGAAGGGCTAGATCGGGTTGGGCCTCTGTAGGACAAAGATAGGAAGTATAACTCGTTTGGGCTGACTGGTGGAGGAGGGCCGTGGCCCAGAAGACAAGTAAAGGGGTTTGTCAATCTGAAATATAAAATAAAAATGTCCCCTTTACAAGGCTTGAACTCAAGACGTTTAACCATGAGGAGACCATCGCAACCATTTACCATTGCAAACTACTTGTATGTTTAATGCAACACATTTGACAAAACGTTTAGATGAAATGAATCATTTAATCACAAAACAATAACTAAAGACGACCGAAAATGACATTGGTTCAAATGCTTCGTTTTGGTACGCGCAATGAGACATTTTGAGATAGAAAGGCGACAAATTCTCTTATTTATTTAATTGTTTGATTTTTTTTTAGATTTTCTTTATGGGATGAGAATTTTTGGTGTCTACAGTAGGCCCAGATCCCAGATATGGCAGAAAGAAGAAATCCGATCAACACGGATGCCCAGTTGGCCGCTGTGCAGCAAAGGTGCAAGGTCTTGGAGTCCATTGTCAAAGAATTGAGGAGTAAGGCTAATCTCCAGGAGACAAATCAGCACACTCTGGAAAAGCTTGCGGATGAAAATCTTAATCGTAGTTACATCAAGATTGACTCCGTTAGGGCCCAAGATTCTCTAACACATGTGGGGAAAGATGTTCCGGACAACCAACTAGCTGTAGAGGTTAAAAAGGGTTTTTAAAAGGATCGAGCGCATAGAGAAAGCCAACAAACCAGCTGGCTTCAATTATTTCTCTACGGCGTCATATCCCGAAGTTGATCTCCCCCCAAAGCTGAAGCTGCCCACACTCGCTTTGTACAAGGGTTCCTCGGATCCACAAATTCATTTGGCTATGTTCGACCAGGAAATGTCCATCCTAGGGCTCAATGACATGCAAAAAGCCAAAGTTTTCGCACGCTATCTAGACGAGACTCCTCAACGTTGGTATCTCACTCAGAAGATGAATACGAAGACCTACGAGGAGGTTTGTGAGGCTTTCCTAAATCATTTCGAGTATGCTAAGAACCTCGAGGTCACCAGAATCGATCTTGCAGGAACTCGATAGAAAGACGGTGAGTTCATGTCTGACTTCATCAAACGTTGGAGGAGAAAGGCTGCTGCCATGCCTACCAAAATGGACGAGCAAGAGCAAATCAGCATGATAATTGAGAACATGCGAACAACACAACCATGAGCTAAAATTTATGTACTTTCCAAGTTTTGACATGTTGATGGACAAGTCGACATTCTAGAGGAAAGGATTCATAAAGAAGGGTTGGAGCTCGAGTGCTCAAGAAACTCCAGTAGTGGCTCCAAATTCTCTAAGCCAGGACTAGAAAAGGCTTATTTTCAGATGGTAGCCTGCGCTCAAAGTGGTTTCCCAGAAGTGAATGTGGTTCAACGACCTAGAGCTCCACATCAAAAATTTAGGATGGTACCCTTACCACGCCGAGACTCATCGCAAAGGGAATTCACTAACTTTGGCCGAACACCAAGTCAGGCATTTAAAGAGCTTCAGAGGAGAAACTTGCTACAGCCCTTGGCCCCTCGGCCAGGAACCACTCATTTGGGGAGGCATCTTAATCAATTTTGCCACTACCATCAGTTGCCTGGCCATTATGCTGACAATTGTCGAGCATTGAGGCACAAGATTCAAGACCTCCTCGAGCAAGGAGTCCAATTTTTCTAAGTATGCAGATCGTTTTATTTAGGTGATTCATCATTGATTATGTTTTCTTGCATCTTCAAATTTTCCTAGTAGCTTATTTTCATAGTTAGTTTTCAGTCTCCTCATATTGTAATTTTACGTTTCTTTCATGATTCATAAATAAAATCATTGTTCCATTTTCATAATTTCTGTACAAACCATTTTTCATTCATTCATTGAAAAAAACAAAAATGTTTTTCAAGGAAAGGGATCACGGAGTAATCATTTCCCTGACTATGGAACAAAACGTTTTATCTCTTGTTTCTAAAAGTTGAACATGCCACGCTAAAACCACAACTCACCCCTAAGCATCCAAACAAACCACATAGCGGTTCGAAGTCCACATTTCCCAAATTGTCATCGTAAACCCTGGATTAATACTAGGGGCAATCTAAGTTTAAGCTCGTCATCTTTATCTTTTTTGTTTAAATGTGCGAACGAGTTTCCGAGTGAAAATCTCACGAGAGTGTTGAGTGGAAAAAAAAACAGCGAGCGAGCGTGTCATTTTTACACGACTCCGGTGAGACCACTTTCAAAGGTGAGGTAAACTGCATAACTCCGACCGAAGGAGATAATTTATAAATTTACTCTTAGACCTGCGAAAAGTACAAAGAGCGGATACACAACTATCAGGAATGACGAAGCACCTAGGTACAACACCACATAGCCAAAAGCTTACAACCCTGATATTAAACCCTAGGCACCCCTACTGAGCCTTTCTTATATCCCTTTTTGATATTACAAAGCTCCACAAAACAAGCCAGCGCGTGATGAATAGCTGACTAGGTGACCAAAGGAAGCAAGGAGCCTGAATCTTAGATGACATTTTCATCAGTCCAAAGAAGCAATGCCGCTGTCAGCATGACGAAGTGATCCGCAAATGGTCCCAGAGTGACACAGGATCTAAAGAGCTCACATCAAAACAACTCTTGAAGCCCAAAACCGGGAAACATAAGAACCCCGAAGGCAAAGTCAAGAAAAGATAAAACAAAGAGGCAAATCCGAAATACCTCGAGGAAATCCGAATGACAAAAAGAGGAGAAATGGTGTAAAGGATGACTTCAAAAGTCCAAGTCCAGAAGCTCGAAAACAACGTCAACACTTAGCAGCTAGACGATTTCAAGACAAGGAAGTTGATTCCGAGAGAAGACATAAGGTGCAACTTTGGTCACCCCTTTGGCTCCACATACCTAAAATATCCCTCCATTGTCCCGTTATCTTTCATCACACCCCATGGCCACGTTATAAGCTTTAAAGACTTCCGACTTTATAGTTATGTGTCCAATCATGTGAAAGTAACAGATCAAATGCGTAAATCCATCAAATGTCGAATTCAATAGTCTAGAAGTTGTGACCGTAAATGAGAAATGAATGCAAACACCAAACACGTTGAGTGTTGGTTAGGAAGCACCACATCAAGACATAATCCTTGACCATGTGAGGATGAGACTAGTTCGCATGTTTAATCAATGAAAATACTGGGGGCAATCAATCAGAACGATCGATTGCCATAAACTCTAGCTCAAAGTCCTAAGGAAAAATACAGGGGGCAATTGTTGGTTCCAACAATTGCCATAACAACACCAATTGAGACCTAAAGCTTGAGCACCACCATCCCACCACAGGCACACATAAGCTCTTACCTCCACATCAAACACCTCAGACCCATATTAAGCCTTTACCTTCACATCGTACACCACAAGTCCATCAAAAGTCCTGACCACCACTCAAACACGACACACTCCCACCAGCGGCATGTTTATCCTCTAAGAAACAAATTGCAGATCTGAAATTCTTAGTTAGGAAATGATTATTTCACTTTCCTTTTTCAGTAGAGTTTTACTCAAGCATTGCCACGTTTGACACATTTTCCAACATTTTCTTGCTTTGAACAATTTTCAATTCTCATCATTACCATGTTTGGCACATTTTTCAACAGTTTCTTGCTTTGAACAAGTATCTTACATGCACTGTGATTGCATTTTACAAACTTTTGCATACATCTCATCATCGCCACGTTTGGCCCTTTTACAATTAGTTTTCATCACATGCATTTGCACGAGACCATTATCTTTCTAACTCATTTTTAGTTCGAGACCCAAAATCAGTGCGAGACCCTGCATTTTCGTCATTCAGTGCGAGACCTAGCATCTTCATTTAGTGCGAGACCTAGAATCTGTGCGAGATCTAGCCTTTTCTTCATCCATTTAGTATGAGACTTTAGTGCGAGACCCATCATCTTCATTAGTGCGAGACCCATCATTTTCTTCAGTGCGAGACCATGCATCTTCTTAGTGCGAGACCCTAGTTCAAGACCTAGAATTTTCTTCAGTGCGTGACCTAGCATTTTCATTATTCAGTGCGAGACTGAGCGTCATCATCCAGTGCGAGACTAGTACGAGACCTAGTATCATCTTCAGTGCGAGACAGAGCGTGATCTAAGCTGGCGGGGTAGAGGAAATAAGTCCCCATCTCCATGTCAACTTTTTGGGAGAAACAACTAGTGTGCAGTGGCAATAAGTCCCCTTGGTAATCTTGAAGTTATCCCAACACCCCAGTTGGTGGGCAGAGGCAATTAGTCCCCATAGTATACCAACCAAGAGCATTGGAACGGGTTTCGGTCCCCAGAAGCATCCGAGCATCATCAGCATATCATATCATATTCTTCTGCATGACATCTACATTCGCATTACAAGTCCCCGACACCTTAGAATGTTCGGCATACTTTATTTCATTATAGGTAGTCAACACCTTAGAATAGCTTGACATCATTTCATTCATTATAGGTAGTCAACGCCTTAGAATAGCTTGACATCATTTCATTCATTATAGGTAGTCAACACCTTAGAATAGCTTGACATCATTTCATTCACTATAGGTAGTCAACGCCTTAGAATAGCTTGACATCATTTCATTCATTATAGGTAGTCAACGCCTTAGAATAGCTTGACATCATTTCATTCATTATAGGTAGTCAACGCCTTAGAATAGCTTGACATCATTTCATTCATTATAGGTATCAACTCCTTAGAATAGCTTGACATCATCTCATTCATTATAGGTAGTCAACACCTTATAATAGCTTGACATCATATCATCCTTATAGGTAGTCGGTGCCTTAGAATAGTCCGACATTACTTCATTTTTACCTTTAGGTGGTCGACGCCTTAGAATCGCTTGACATTCTTCTACTTTACTCATAGGTAGTCAGCGCCTTAGAACAACTCGACACGATTTGTCGGTTTTCAACTGCATGCGGGGTCTTTTAAGATCTAAAATTTTGGGGTATCACTCAAGTATCAACTAGCCTTTTCATTTCATTACAAAGTCTAGTTGATGGGGGGCAATCTGTTATACCCAAAATTTTAATCCCCCAGAAGAGAGTCTCTACTAATAGGCTAGTTTGGTCAAGTAGTGAGGGCTCCCAGTTCGATCGGCACATTTCAGAGTACTAGGGACAGCTTAGTCATTTCCAGGGGCATTTTCGTAATTTTTCAAGGCTCCTAAGCCCCCTCCGAGGCTTCTCTCTCCTCTGAAAGTGGCTCAAATCAATTCAAAATGCTTTGAAATTTTAACCCATGATACAGGATGACATTTTGGGCATAATTGCGTTGGAATTTTGATTTTTTGAATTTCCAATAATTTTCTAGCAATTTCTGATTGAATCTGAAGATAAATTAAATTTTAAAATATTCCAATATCCAAAAAATTCGATTCAACTTTAGAAAAATCAGAAATACCATCCTTTACCCATGTTTAAAATTTCATATTCAAATTCCTTTTGCAAGCCCTTGAGCTAAAACATCGGTAAATCTCGGTTTTTACCAGATTTTTCTATCTTTAAGGAAGCCTATATAAGGGACCTTATCCCTTGATCAAATCAGAACTTGAAGAACCCTAACACTTCAAAAAACTCAGCCGTCACAACCTCCCCACGTTTTTACACATCTGAGCCCCAAAATTCCATTGAAATCTCACAAAATCAACACTAAAACACTTTTTCCATTTCCCACAACATCAACAATCATCAAACCTTCACCAAAACATCATCAAGGTGTGAAGAACATCAAGAACAACAAGGAGTTAGAAGCTCAGTTTGAAGTTCTTCCAGATCCGCCATCAATGAAGCCTCCAAAGAATCCCGACGTGAAGAAACACCTCAAATCCAGAGGTAAAACAAGTTAAAGTTCAGGCTCCCGACTCTCCTCGACTCCATTAACTCTCTGTTGAAATTTGGAATCAAACTGAGCTTTTTCGGCTCCTGAGTCAGCGTTTTCCTTTGTTTCTGCCTGATAACTTATGCACTAAGTTTCATAGTTAATTCGGCTTCAAATTGAAAATTTTGACTACTAACGTTTTGTACATCTTTCAGGCTACACGTCCATAAATTTTGAGCCGAAAACACCATCGGGAACCACCAAAAAACCCTTGTCCGTGGGTGGTCCATGACCTCAGACCTATGGTCCAGGACCACGGACGGGTTGTCCATGGCCACAGACACCCACAGACGGTGGTGGGATTTTAAATTTTCCAAATTTAGGTTTTTTTAAACAATGTCCGGGCCCACGGACGTCCTTTCCGTGGCCCCAAACTTTTTTAAAATTTTGTGTTCTCTTAATTTTGACTTTTTTGAGTAATTAGGTTAACTGAGGTCTGTGGGTTCGGATAGTAGGTCCATGGCCACAGACGAAAACAAATTTGACCTAATTCTGCCTCTAAAACCTTAGCTTAGGTAATTTCACTTTTCACATTAATTTTCTGTCAAAAAATGTTAAAAATATAAAAAAAATCAGAAGTGCGCACTTAGGTTAAAACGACTCGTAATAAGCCGTAATTAAACTAAGTAGAGGAAAAAGACTTCTTGGGTAATGAAAGTAATTGAACCCTAAATAAGTCAAATACCAAGCCCCCAAACCCAAACTCTACCTTTCCTAATTTACCCTAGGTTAAAATTAGGTGGCGACTCATAATAGGTTCCAGTGAGCTAACTTAGGTTTTAATAATTAGTGTTATATGACATAGTTATTAAAGTTGGGTTGTAAGTGGACCTAAAACCCGATCAGATCCTAATCAACTCAAATCAACATAGGACAGGGTTTGAAAATCGAGGCTCACAGACTGGCAACTCTTTTGTGTTTTGAATTGCTTTTAAGTTTTTGCTGATGTACTGTGCGGATACATGATTTTCTGCCTGCTTGACTATGCTCATTACTGCCTATGCTTACTATCTGTCTTCTTATTATGCTACTACCTGTCTGGAGTCTCTCAACGATTAAGGGGGAACAACAATGGAGTCTCTGGACTTTGAGGCATTTATATGCTTTGATTAAGGGGGAACTTCGACAGAGTCGGTTCCCCTAGTTCTTTGTGTTTCTGTCTTTTTCAGGATTGACTTAATTGGGATTCACAGAGGTTTGCTATCATCAGCAACAAGGGGGAAACTGTTGGAACATGAAGGTGTCACTGAGATAGTCAATCGTCTCGACGGAGTCACTCGTCTACGACAAAACACAAAGAATGAGACCCGTGCCGAAATACAACAAGTCCGCATAACTAAGGAAGCACGAAGGACTCGATCATGTCGTTGCAATAATTAGGGAACGGAAGCGTCAATGTGCTAACACACCAACGGTCACAAGACTGCCTCAATTGACTCCGAAGATTGCGGCCTAAGACTGACGTGAAGTCATTCATCACGTGTCCACTAAGTTGGTTACGAGACACTCGGAACTGACCCCTCTAGCCGTTTCACTTAGTGATAGTATAATAGGCTTGTAATAGTTCATTTTTCTTCACGCTTTCAGAATAGAGATTGTAAGAGTTTTAGAGATAAAACTACATTCCAAATTAGAGAGAGAATCAGTACTATATTACATTCTATTTGAGCTTCTAGATAGACCCTCCCTAGGAAGATCCTAGTTTCACTACACTTGTCATCGAGCTGATTAGATATTGTATAGGGTAAGTGAGTAATAAGCCACGAATAGATTTATCTACGGAATGGGCATTGTAAGTTGTTTTATTTTGGCCAGAAAATAAAAGAACTTATTTTATGTATCGTTGAGTTTCCCGGAGTCGTCAAGCTTTTCCGTGTTGTTCCAAATAAGTTCCACTAAGTCCAAGTTACGCCTTAACTTCAAAGAGAATCACTTCTGCACATTAAAGTTCAAGTAAGTATCTTTACATTCCAAATACTTTTGTCTTCTTACTTCGATTGAGTCAAACCATCTCACAGACTCACACTGTGAGCCTCAATTTTTAAACCCTACCCTATGTTGATTAAGTTGATTAGGATCTAGTCGGGTTTTAGGTCCACTTATAACCTAAGATTAATAACTATGTCATATAAGATTAATTATTAAAACCTAAGCTAGCTCACTGGAACTTATTATGAGTCGCCACCTAATTTTTACCTAGATCAAATTAGGAAAGGAGAGTTCGGGTTCAGGGACTTGGTATACAACTTATTTAGGGTTCAATTACTTTCATTACCCCAAGAAATCATTTTTCCTCTACTTAGTTTAATTACGGCTTATTACGAGTGGTTTTAACCTA
This sequence comes from Limonium bicolor, assembly GCA_023374045.1. Taxonomy (NCBI): domain Eukaryota; kingdom Viridiplantae; phylum Streptophyta; class Magnoliopsida; order Caryophyllales; family Plumbaginaceae; genus Limonium; species Limonium bicolor. The sequence goes on from CM041782.1 coordinate 156,413,334, forward strand.
AGTCCGCGCATTTGATTTTTTTTGTATTTTAACATTTTTGACAGAAAATAAAAGTGAAATTAAAAAAACCTAAACTAGGGTTTCAGAGGCAGAATTAGGTCAAATTTTGTTTACGTCAGTAGCCACGGACCCCATGTCCGAGACCACGGAACCCAGTGAACCTAGTTTTACAGAAAAGTTGAATTTTAGAGAAAACAAAATTTTGAAAAGTCCGGGGCCACGGACACGTTGTCCGCGGGCCGGACATTATTTAGAAAAACCTAAATTTTGAAATTTTAAAAATCCCGCCGCCGTCCGTGGGTGTCCGTGGCCACGGACAACCCGTCCGTGGTCCCGGACCACCCACGAACAGGGGTTTTCAGGTGGTTCCGACGGTTGTTTGATTCGGCTCAAAATTTATGGACGTGTAGCCTGAAAGATGTACAAGCACGTTAGCAATTGAAAGAATCAATTTGAAGTCAAAATTAATACGAAACTTAGCAAACAAGTAACAAGGCAGTAACTAAAACAATTAGTAACACAGAGGCCAAAAAGAGTTGGTTTGGACCTAAATTTTGAGGCGAGACTAATAAGGTCTTAGGGTGTTAGGATAGTGGAATTTCTACCTGTTTTACCTTTGGGTTTACAATGATCCTTCACACCGGGATTCGTCGAATGCTCCGTTGATGGCAGACCCGAACGGTTTTCGAACCAAGCTTCTGGTTGTTGGTTGTTCTTGCTGTTCTTCATGTTTTGGTGGTGTTTATGTGGGGTTTTGATGATTGTTGAGGCTTTTGGAATGGGAAACCTAACTTAGATGGTGATTTCGGGTGAATTTCGGTATAATTCGGGTGGCCAGGTGTTGAAAAACGTATGAGAGAGAGGGGAGGCTATGCTTTCTGACTTCCTAGGGTTCTTGAGCTTGTGAGATTCTCCTTTGATCAAAAGATTTATCCCTTTATATAGACTTCCTTAAAGATAAAGAAAATCTAGTAAAAATAAGATTTTTTAGCATTTTAATTAAGTGACTTCCCAAAGGAAATTTGCTGTGAAATTTTAGCCATGTGTCAAGGATGGCAATTATGATTTTTCTGAAGTGGAATCGAATATTTTAAATGTTGGGATATTTTTAAATTCAATTTCTCGTCAGATTCAATCGAAAATTGCTAGAAAATTATTGAAAATTCGAAAAATCAAAATTCTAACGTCATTATGCCCAAAATGTCATCCTCTATCATGGGTTAAAATTTCAAAGCATTTTGAATTGATTTGACCCTTCTTTGGAGGAGAGAGAAAGCCTATAGGGGCTTAAGAGCCTTGAAAAATTACAAAAATGCCCCTGGAGATGGCTAAGCTGTCCCTAGTACTCTGAAATGTGCCGATCGAGCTGGGAACCCTCGCTACTTGACCAAACTAGCCTATTAGTAGAGACTTTTTTGGGGGGGGGGGGTTGAAATTTTTTGTATAACAGATTGCCCCCGTCAACTAGACTTTGTAATGGAAAAAAAGGCTTGGATCTTAAAAGACTCCACATGTAATTGAAATCCGACAAGTTGTGTCGAGCTGTTCTAAGGCGCTAACTACCTATGAGTAAAGTGGAAGGATGTCGAGTGATTCTAAGGCGTCGACCACCTAAAGGTAAAATGAAGTAAGTAATGTCGGACTATTCTAAGGCGCCGACTACCTATAGGGATGATATGATGTCAAGCTATTCTAAGGCGTTGACTACCTATAATGGATGAGATGATGTCAAGCTATTCTAAGGCGCTAATTACCTATAATTAATGAAGTGATGTCAAGCTATTCAAAGGTGTTGACTACCTATAATGAAATAAAGTTTGCCGAACATTCTAAGGTATCGGGAACCTGTAATGCAAATGTAGATGTCATGCAAAAGAAGATGATATGATATGCTGATGATGCTCAGATGCTTCTAGGGACCGAAACCCGTTCCAATGCTCCTGGTTGGTATACTATGGGGACTTATTGCCTCTGCCCACCAACTACGGTGCTGGGATAACTTCTAGATTACCAAGGGGACTTATTGCCACTGCCTACTAGTTGTTTCTCCAAGAAGTTGACATGAAGATGGGGACTTATTGCCTCTGCCCCGCCAACTTAGATCACGCTTTGTCTCATACTTGTCTCGCACTGAAGATAATACTTGGTCTCGTACTGGTCTCGCACTAAATAATGACGCTCGGTCTCGCACTGAAGGAAGTGATGGGTCTCTCACTGATGAAGATGGTGGGTCTCACACTGAAGGAAATGATGGGTCTCACACTGATGAAGATGGTGGATCTCGCACTGAAGTCTCATACTAAACGGATGAAGAAAAAAGCTGGGTCTCGCACTGATTCTAGGTCTCGCACTGATGAAGATGGTGGATCTCACACTGAAGTCTCGTACTAAACGGATGAAGAAAAAGCTGGGTCTCGCACTGATTCTAGGTCTCGCACTGAATGACAAAAATGCAGGGTCTCGCACTGATTTTGGGTCTCGAACTAAAAAATGAGTTAGAAAGATAATGGTCTTGTCCAAATGATGAAAACTGATTACTAGAGTGCCAAACATGGCAATGATGATAAGATGTATGCAATCAAAATATATGAAAGATACTCGTTCAAAATAGGAAACTGTTGGAATAGGTGCCAAACTTGGCAATGTTGAGGTGTTATGCAAAAGTTGTAAAATGCAACTAAAGTGTTTGTTGGAAGCTTGCCAAAAACAAGGAACTGTTGAAAATGTGCCAAACATGGCAATGCTTGAGAAAAACTCTGCTGAAAAAGGAAAGTGAAATGATCATTTCCTGACTAAAATTTCATATCTACAATTTGTTTCTTTAAAAATGAATATGCCATTGGTGGAAATGTGTGGTCTTTGTTGTGGTGTTAAAGGCTTTTGCCGGTGTTCAAGATTTGTGATAGACCTGGGATTGGGCTGTGATTTTGGATGGTGGTCAGGGTTATGGCGGGCCTGAGTTTTTGTGGAGGTAAGGCCAATGACGGGCTTGAGAGTGTGTATGTGGTGGTTAGGGCTTATGTGTGCCTGTGGTGGGATGGTGGTGCTTAAGCTTTGGGTTTCAATTGGTGTTGACATGGCAATTGTTGGAACCAACAATTGCCCCAGTATTTTTTCCTTAGGACAATCTGAGCCAGAGTTCATGGCAATCGATCGTTCCGATCGATTGCCCCCAGTATTTTCTTTGATTAAACGCGCGAACGAGTCTCGTCCTCACAGGGTCAAGGCTTATGTTTCGATGTGGTGCTTCGTAACCTACACTCAGCGTGTTTGATGCTTGCCCTCATTTCTCACTCATGGTCATAACTTTTAGACCATTGAATTTGACATTTGATGGATTTACGCATTTGATCTGTTACTTTCACGTGATTGGATGCACAACTATCAAGTCGGAAGTCTTTAAAGCTTATAACGTGGCCATAGGGTGTGATGAAAGATGACGGGATCATGGAGGGATATTTGATGTATGTGGAGCTTAAATGGGTGACCGAAGCTGCAACTTGTGTCTTCCCTCAGATTCATCTTCCTTGTCTTGAAGTCGTCTAGCTGCTTCATGTTGACGTTGTTTTCGAGCTTCTAGACTGGACTTTTGAAGTTGTCCTTTACACCATTTCTCTTTTTGTCATTTGGATTTCTTCGAGGCACTTCAGGTTTGCCTTTTTGTTTTATCCTTTCTTAACTTTGTCTTCAGGGTTCTTGTGTTTCCCGGTTTTGGGCTTCAAGAACTGTTTTGATGTGAGCTCTTTAGATCATGTGTCACTCTGGGACCATTTGCAGATCACTTCGTCATGCTGATAGCGGCGTTGCTTCTTTGGACTGATGAGAACGTTATCTGAAAGTCTGACTGCTCACTTCCTTTGGTCACAGAGTCGGACATTCATCATTAGCTGGGTTATTTTGTGGAGTTCATAATATCAAAAAGGGATATATGGAAGGCTCAACGGGGGTGCCTAGGGTTTAACGTCAGGGTTCACAAGCTTTTGGCTATGTAGTGCTGTACCTAGGTGCTTCGTCATTCCTGATAGTTGTGTATCCGCTCTTTGTTACTTTTCGCAGGTCTAAAAGTAAATTTACAAATTATCTCCTTCGGTCAGAGCTATGCTGTTTACCTCACCTTGGAATGTGGTCTCACCGGAGTCGTGTAAAAATGACACGCTCATTCGCTCATGGTTTTTCCACTCAAGACACTTGATAAGTGAGAAATACATAGACATTTAAGGGTTTAATCTACCTTATATTTACTTACTTCCAGGATAATATTACTCACTTATCGTATGTTTTTCCTAAGATTTATGTTTTGATATGAACAGATACATTTTATGTATAAAATGCAGTAAAAAGTCTTGGAATCACATAGTTTACTTCACAAGCTTTCCAACGCAACAAACGGCGTGTGAAACGGAGCTAAAATGAAGAATCTAAGCCCAGTTGAAGATTGCAGAAAAATGAGGAAGAAAATACACCATGTCCGTGGAAGTTTGGCCGGACAGAGGGCGGACAGGACAAACACGTCCGGGGAAATATGGTCGGACAGAGGGCGGACGCATGGCTGTCCGAGGAAGGAAGGCCGGACAGAGGGCGGACAAGAACAACATGTCCGTGGCATGTCCAGGTAAAAAAGAGCGGACAAGAGTATGTCCGTGGTGTGTCCGAGGATAAAAGGCCGGACAACACTGCAGCTGCGGTAGAGACGTCCGTGTAAAAATGACTGGACAAGAGATAGAGACGACCGGGGATTTAAACAAGGACGCCTCTAAATGCAACCCAGATCGTAACGGGCAGACCGTCTTCCCCATTTTTGTTGCGGTGCCTGCAAACACATCTATCTACCTCATCACCAATATCAGGCGCCAGCAGTCCTTAAATCCCTTAAATCCCTCACGCGTTGTCAGTTCTGCTTTCATCATTCATCCTTTCTTCTATATAAACCCACTGCTACTTCATCAGAAAATGCGCACGTTGGTTCACCATAACTCAACTCTCTGAATCACTCACGTTCACTTCCAAAACACACTTCCTCCAGAGAATTCCATTTTCCTCCATACATCCACATTGCCACTTCATTTTCTTCATTTCCATCACCCCAAATAAGCCCGTGCGAATGCAGAGAGTTCTTTCTTTTCTTTAACTTTACTCTGTTTTAATGCCTGTCGTACTTACGATGTCTGTTTGTATAATTATGTGTGAGTAATAACCTTAGCCTCCCGGGTTGGGAAGCAAGACTATTTTATTAAATCATATTACGTAGACTTTCTACTATAATCAGTTCAAGCAATATTTTGATTCTCGTCCTTAATACGCTTTAATATTCAGGCCATTTATTAAAGTGATATTTGTAGTTCTCTTGTCAAAATGCGGTGCTGAGACAAGGTCCTAGACAAAAGAAGTCAAAACGGGTTAATGACTAGAAGCGTGGCTCGCCTATAGGTTAATCTGTCTCCAATAGGAATTGTTAATAAAGCGATTAATTTATAATAACTTGGGCAAGGATTGCAGCTTGTTATTTAAGTTAATCAGGGTTTATTGTACAAGGACCGGTCAACGAACTAATTAAAATTCCTGAGTTTATTGCTAAAGTGGTGGAAGTTTATAGTAATATAATTGGATGAAATAGGTGAGCAGAACAACCCAGGGTGCTTCCTTAAAACCAAAAGAGTTTTATAACTGCTATTATTATCCTGTTTAAATTAATTGTTCTTTTTACTGTTTTGTTTACATTAAGTGTTAAATCACAATCTCCCTAAAAAAAGTGATGAGTTTCTATTCAATAGTCTAATTAGAATTCTCAGTTAATTTACCCTATCAGTTAAACCACAGCAAGGTCCCCAAGAGTTCGACAACCCCACAATTCCACTATTCCGCAAAACGATAGGTACACTACCTAAGTGGTAGAAGTAGTCACATATTTCTACAACAACACTCTCGCGAGATTTTCACTCGGAAACTCGTTCGCACATTTAAACGAAAGATGAAAGATGAGAACTTCAACTCAGATTGCCCCCAGTATTGATTTGGGGTTTATGACAACAATTTAAAAGATGTGGATTTGGAACCGCTTCGTGGGTTGTTTTGGATGTTATGGGGTGAGTTGTGGTGTTTGGTTAGGCATGTTCAAATTTTTGGAAACAAGAGACAAGTCGTTCCATTGCATATTCAGAAAATGATTACTTCGTGATCCTTGAAAGACGTGAGTGCTTTTTTTAAGTTTTTCGAATTAATGAATAATGCTTTGTACAAAAATTACCAAAATGGAACTATGTTTTATTCAATGAAAAATGATGTTGGAAATTACAAACTCAGGAAAACTACCGAAAATGATCAAGGAAACTAACTACTACAAAAGTTGAAAGACGACTAATCAATAAAAGAAATGCACTTAATGAGAAGAACACTAAAAAAACAACATTTCTGATGATGCTTGGGCACGCGTGCTCTGCACTCTCCACCACGTTCTTAGAATTGGAGCCCTTGGTCAATCAGATCCTGGATTCTGTGTTGTAGGGCCCTACAGTGGTCAGTGTCGTGACCGGGTAGCTGATGAAAGTGACAAAATTGATTAAGATCCTTCCCCAAATGAGTAGTTCCTGGCCTCAGAGCGAGCGGTTACATCGGATATCTTCTTCAAAGCTCTTCAAGTGCTTGTCTTGGTGTTCGGCCGATGTCTGTAAACTCTCTCTGTCAAGAACTCCGTCGGGATGGTTCTACTGTCCCAACGCTCTAACCAGGTCCTCTTGACTGTCGATCACTGTCTTCCTCATGTTGCCTGGTTCTCTTACGGGTGCAGCTTTGGATGCAAGTTGCTTCTCCCGGTTTTCTGATCACTTTCCTGAGTTCTGTAGCAATTTCTTTGACATTTGCCTCCGAACCTTGGACCTTAATGGAGCCAACTTCAATGTAGTCATAAATGGTGTTGAGAAGCCTGTCCACTAACTCATCCCGAGCTTGACGTTCGGACTGGAGGGAAATAGCTTTTGCTTTCAACTCTTCGATAACGGCGACGTAGTTAGATTCCATGGCGTCCATGGCAACACTATGTCTCTGCTCCATGGCATCAATGGTGGCCATGTGCTTTTGTTCTAGAATTGCGAGCTGGGCTTCCATGTTGATTGGACCACACTTAGGACTTGGGTCTACCTGTTTCCAAGGTGTCCATCATTAGATAACAAAAGGAAGTGGGTTGAATGATATGGGGATGAGAATGACGCTTCACAAGGTAGATTGAAGACCGGAACAGGCTCGGACTGAAAGCAAGTGAGCCAGGATACCTAGGAAGTTTGGGGCGGAGTATTTTTCAGACTGTGAATTGGAATTTGAACTAAAATCTGAATAGATGGCTTTGATTGGGCCTGAGAGGTGACACCTAGATCTAGGGTTGTGGGCTAGGGCCCGGATAAGAGGTCTACCTAGACTAGAATGAGCCCTTGGGCCAGAATGTGCTTGGGCCTGGAGTAAAGCACATGGGCTGGAATGGTCCATAAATCACAAATGGGCCTAACTTTCTTTGGGACAGAGAAGATGGTTGCTAAGCCGAAAAAGATTTTATTTTCAGGACTTGTGAGTTATTTCAAGTTCAGGTGGATTTCTTTTTTTATGGGCCTAGAACTAATTGGATAATTCAAATTGGGCCAGAAGAGAAATCACCTAAGTCTAGTCTTTTGGGCCGAAGCCCGAATGACTCACATATTAAACCTAACAGGACCTCTGGGTCGCAAACAAATAGAGCTGCCAATTCGGGTTGGGCTAGGTTAATGTAGGAGAAGTTCCTATCAACCTTTAGGCTGGGTAGTGGGCCGATCATACAAGCAAACAAGGCCCACACAAATTTAACATGTCCTCACTAGACGTTTAAATCCAACCGGGTATGGATCGATCCGGAGAGGTGCTTGGGGCATGGGCCTAGGTCACCACAAAGGAATAGGGCTTGCACGCTATTCTCTTTGGGCTTCCCCACTCTTTTTACATCACCTGAAGGTGTGCGTCTACGGTCGGGTCTTTGACTGACCAAACAATGGGCTAGGTAAGGGCACTGCCAGGAAAACGCTTGGGGCTAAGGCCCAGGTATTAAGGGGATGTGGTTAGACGACATCCACCTCTTTTCCCTCGCTTATTCACATCACCTAGAAGGTGTGAGTCCCTGACAGGGGACCCTCAAACGGGTCTCGGGGTGAAATTGGTTTACGTGGACCCTCGCTCTAGTATGATGCAAAGGTGCAGAAAACTAAAGTGAGCATGAAAGTAAACAAACAGAGTAATAAAGCCATAAATAAAAATTTTTCGAGTTAAGCCCTCTTTCTTAAAATTAAACAAGTTAATATTAAGAATTTTATCCCAAGCAGAGTCGCCAGTCTGTGAGCCTCGATTTTTAAACCCTACCCTATGTTGATTAAGTTGATTAGGATCTAGTCGGGTTTTAGCTCACTGGAACCTATTATGAGTCGCCACCTAATTTTTACCTAGATCAAATTAGGAAAGGAGAGTTCGGGTTCGGGGGCTTGGTATACGACTTATTTAGGGTTCAATTACTTCCATTACCCCAAGAAGTCGTTTTTCCTCTACTTAGTTTAATTACGGCTTATTACGAGTCGTTTTAACCTAAGTGTGCGCTTCTGATTTTTTTGTATTTTTAACATTTTTTGACAGAAAATAAAAGTGAAATTAAAAAAAACCTAAACTAGGGTTTCAGAGGCAGAATTAGGTCAAATTTTGTTTACGTCCGCAGCCACGGACCCCATGTCCGAGACCACGGACCCCAGTTAACCTAGTTTTACAGAAAAGTTGAATTTTAGAGAAAATGAAATTTTGAAAAGTCCGGGGCCACAGACACGTTGTCCGCGGGCCCGAACATTATTTAGAAAAACCTAAATTTTGAAATTTTAAAAATCCCGCCGCCGCCCGTAGGTGTCCGTGGCCACGGACAACCCGTCCGTGGTCCCAGACCATAGGTCCGAGGTCCCGAACATCCCATGGACAGGGGTTTTCAGGTGGTTCCGACAGTGTTTTTGACTCAAATTTTATGGGTACGTAGCCAGAAAGATTATAAGTACGTTAGCAATTGAAAGAATTCAATTTGAAGTCAAAATTAATACGAAACTTAGCAAACAAGTAACAAGGCAGTAGCTAAAACAATTAGTAACACAGAGGCCAAAAGAGTTGGTTTGAACCCAAATTTTGAGGCGAGACTAATAAGGTCGTAGGGAGTTAGGAAAGTGGAATTTTTACCTGTTTTACCTTCGGGTTTACAATGATCCTTCACACCGGGATTCGTTGAATGCTCCGTTGATGGCAGACCCGAAAGGTTTTCAAACCAAGCTTCTGGTTGTTGGTTGTTCTTGCTGTTCTTCACGTTTTGGTGGTGTTTATGTGGGGTTTTGACGATTGTTGAGGCTTTTGGAATTGGAAAACGAACTTAGATGGTGATTTCGGGTGAATTTCGGTATAATTCGGGTGGCCGGGTGTTGAAAAACATGAGAGAGAGAGAGGGGGGAGGCTATGCTTTTTGACTTCCTAGGGTTCTTGAGCTTGTGAGATTCTCCTTTGATCAAAAGATTTATCCCTTTATATAGACTTCCTTAAAGATAAAGAAAATCTAGTAAAAGTAAGACTTTTTAGCATTTTAATTAAGTGACTTCCCAAAGGAAATTTGCTGTGAAATTTTAGCCATGTGTCAAGGATGGCAATTATGATTTTTCTGAAGTGGAATCGAATTTTTAAATGTTGGAATATTTTTAAATTCAATTTCTCGTCAGATTCAATCGAAAATTGCTAGAAAATTATTGAAAATTCGAAAAATCAAAATTCCAACTCCATTATGGCCAAAATGTCATCCTCTATCATGGGTTAAAAATTTCAAAGCATTTTGAATTGATTTGACCCTTCTTTGTAGGAGAGAGAAAGCCTATAGGGGGCTTAGGAGCCTTGAAAAATTATGAAAATGCCCTTAGAGATGGCTAAGCTGTCCCTAGTACTCTGAAATGTGCCGATCGAACTGGGAACCCTCACTACTTGACCAAACTAGCCTATTAGTAGAGACTTTCTTCGGGGGGGGTTGAAATTTTGGGTATAACACACACCTTGAGTTGGTTTGAGTCAGCCATCCGATCTAACACACTGGCATCGGATGTACCATACCTCCAGGCTGTCGGTACTCAAACTTGACCTTCTGGCAAGTGAGACACCTAAAAACATAATCAGTCACGTCTTTCTTCATCCCGGTCCACCAAAAATATCTCTTCATACTCTTGTACATCTTTGAAGCTCCGGGATGAATAGAAGTAGAAGAAGGGAAAATTACATCGCCCACCCATGACGTTTGGCAAAATTACACAGCCCACCCACGAGGTTTCAAAAATTACACAACCCACCCATGTGGTTTCCACAATTTTACATCCAGCAACTTTTTTAATATTTGGTCAACTTAAAAGATGGTTAAATGATATCCAATTTTGATGAAACTTACATGAACGATGCTAAGGTGTTTATATTTTTGTTAATGCCAATTCCAAAGTTTGTTAAGGTATATATGACCTGTGGGACCCAATGAAACATGATACATGTTCATCGGGTCTCACGGATCATATATGAGCTTAAAAAACATTGGATTTCACGTTTTACTAAAATATAACACTTTAATATCGTCCATGTAAAGTTTCATCAAATTTAGATATCATTTAACCATCTTTTAAGTTGATCAAATATTAGAAAAGTTACTGGATGTAAAATTGTGGAAACCACATGGGTGGGCAAAGTAATTTTTGAAACCTCGTGGGTGGGCTGTATAATTTCGCCAAACGTCATGGGTGGCGATGTAATTTTCCCAGTAGAAGAATAATGTGACTCGCTCAATATGCACTCCTTCAGCCCAACACTACTTCTTGGAATGCAGAGTCGGCCATTCAACTTGATCAGATCATCATCATGAAGTTGGAAATCGTACTTCTGACTCTCGAATGTGCGGTCAATAAGCTTCTACCGGATCTCTTGCATATACTGGTCAGACATCTGAGCATTCCGTACCTCATCAACCAAGCTAGAGTGGGAGATTAGCGAATGGAGAAAGTGTGCTCGGCGACTCAAGGCATCAGCTACAACATTCGCCTTCCCTTCTCTGTATTGAAGGTTGATGTCGTAGTCATTTAGGAATTCGACCCATCTTCATTGCCTCATGTTCAAATCTTTTTGAGTGAACAAATATTTCAAACTTGTGATCTGAATAAATGGTCAAACTCACCCCATACAAATGATGTTGCCATATCTTCAAGGCGAAGACGATGGCACCCAATTCTAGATCATGTGTAGGGTAGTTTTCTTTGTGTTTCTTCAACTGCCGGGAGGCGTAAGCAACGACCTTCCCGTGTTGCATCAATACACACCCCATGCCTCTACCGGATGCATCGCAATATACCTCAAACCCTTCTGTACCGTCTGGAATGGTCAGAACTGGTGCAGAAGTTAGAGCGTCTTTGAGACTCTGAAAGGAACTCTCACAGTCGTCTATCCACACAAATGGTGCATCCTTCTTCATCAAGGATGTCATCGGCTTCGAGACACTAGAGAAGTTCTTCACAAGCCTCCTATAATACCCTGCCAGACCGAGGAAGCTCCGGATGTCGGTAACCGTCTTAGGCCTAGGCCAGGTGCGCACAACATCAATCTTGGCCAGATCCATAGCGATCGCGGCCTCAGAAATGACATGACCAAGGAAAGAGACTTGGTTTAGCCAAAATTCACACTTCAAGATCTTCGCATATAGCTCGTTCTCTCTCAACGTCTGTGAAACACTCCTCAAGTGATTTTCATGTTCACTCTTCGACTTAGAATAAACAAGAATGTCATCGATGAAGACAACCACTGACTTGTCCAACTGATCTCGGAATAAGTAGTTCATTAAGTCCATAAACTTTGCCAGTGCATTAGATAGACCAAATGGCATGACCGTGAATTCATAGTGACCATATCTAGTTCGGAATGCGGTCTTCTCGATATCACCCTCTCGAATAGCAATCTGATGGTAACCGATCGTAAGTCGATCTTGGAGAACACAGGTGCTCCATTCAATTGATCAAATAAGTTGTCGATGCGCGACAATGGGTAACGGTTCTTCACCGTAACAACATTCAGCTCTCTGTAATCGATGCAGAGGCGGAGACTACCATCCTTCTTCTTCACAAAGAGGACTGGTGCTCCTCATGGTGAAACGCTCAGGCGTATAAATCCCTTGTCGAGTAGGTCTCGTAGCTGCTCTTTGAGTTCCGTCATCTCAGCTGGAGCCATACGGTAGGGCGCCTTCACTATCAGACCAGTGCCCGACACCAAATCAATCTCAAACTCAACTGCCCATGCTGGTGGCATGCCTGGGAGCTCCTTCAGGAAGACGTTAGGAAACTCCGACTCGACTGGCAGATCTGGGCTAAACTCTAGATCTATCTCTATGTCATGGACATAGCAGAGGTATACATCATTCTTTCTTCAGATCTCTCGATACATCGCCATGGCGGAGATGATCTGGGTCGAAGGCTCCCTGGGTCTCTGGCGGTATGAAATGGTAACCCCAGTCGGACTCCAAAGAAGCAGACGGTGCTCGGCGCATAGGATTCGACCTTTGTGCAGCTCCAACCAGTTCATCCCCACAATCACATCGAATCCAAGTCCCTCAAATTCTATCATATCGATCGGGAACTCTTTGTTCTTAATTCAGACGGTGGCATCTCGGTAATAACGGGTACATCTAATCCCCTCCTTAGACGGGAGGGTGACTATAAAGTCAGGCATCACCTTCGCATCTAACCCCAGCCTCCTCGCAAATGAGAGTGAGATAAATGTATGTGAGGCTCCCGAGTCGAACAGAATCGATGCATCAATGCCATTCACTGGGAAGGTACCGGTGAGGATAGTGCCGCTTTTGCCGGCCTCTGCCTCAGTACACACACTCAGCGTACCTTCCATTCTGAGTGCGCAGCCTAATTTATTTCATAAACTTTATAAGTATAACGGTAATAACACGAGTGGAATACTAAGTAATCAACACTGCTTTATTCATTAAAACTATCCTTTACACCATGAGTTGTATTACATTATGACAACACCACTTAATGTATAACATACTTAATGCATCACATGCTTAACGTGCAACGGACTTTATGTATCACATGGTTATACATGGTTTAAAACTGCCTAAAGGTTAGGTTCAGGCGTCTAGGTCTCATGTGCGTGGCCTTTATTACTGCTGGAGGTGCCATATTCAGCTTGATCTTTTTGATACCGTGATACAGTATCCTCGACTGTCCACCCATGATCAAGACATCCCCTGACGTCAATACTAACTTCTTTGCGAGGTCAACACGCTTTTGCTCACCATAAATGAACTCAGTGGTATCACCTATGGACAAAGATACCACGGGTACTCCCTTACTAAGAGACTCGGGTGTTTCATCCTTGTCTTGGTGTAAATCCAATCGTCCGCCTTTTTGATAGAAGTTAACAATACATAAATCTGCCTTGATACTCAGAATTTGCTCCGATTCAACTTGCTGAGCAATTACCACGGCATGATTAACGATCGCAAGAAATTCCTCAGGTATACTTGGTATAGTCGCTCCATCTTCAGCTCGTGTGTCCTAATATGACTTGGTGTAAGGGTACCAGTCCTTACCCATGTACATCATCTTCAATTTCATTTTTGATCCGCTCAGGTACTCCGGTGTGTAGAAACCTCCAGGTGCTACTCCAAGTTCGTTGCATCATTGGATGATCTGGACTTGTGTTTCGGGTGTCAGGTATCCATTTAATAATATCATACCTGGCTGGATAACCTGACACTGCTCCGTCAGGAAATCGGTAATATCGATGGCGGTCTCTTCGGGGGTTGGTGTGGGAGGGATTGGGTAACATATATTGAAAGCTCTAAAGTTTTAGAATTATCTAACTTGGGTAAGTTGTATGTCATACTTCAATTTATTGGTCATATAGTCATATATCCTATTGGGGTTCTGGTAACACTCGAAGTCTTGGTATCTCATCTTCTTGTAGTAGAAGCACTACACTTCCTTCCCCTTGCAGTCCACGCCGGGGTGGTCTCCGTTGCACCACTTATAGTAGTAGTGGCACCCAGATCCAGAGCCCATACTAGCTGCTATCACATCATACTATTAATACTCAATTCATAAAGTTAACAATACAAACTTCATTCATACTAGGGAATAAGTCGTTACCCTTTGGTGCATGAGAGCGCAGGGGCTTAGCCGCAATGGCATAGGTGAGCTGCAATGGCTCCTTGGTGTTAGTAGTCTTGCTTTGGCCCTTGCCGCTCTGTTGCTGGCCTTTCTGGGACTGGTGGTAGGATTTCTTCTTCTTCCCTCCACCGTACCCTTGAGAACTCTGGCCGTCACCCGTAGCCTTGCGCTTGTGCACTTGCTCCTCGTCCCTCTATTGGACAATAATCTCAACCTTTCTAGTGGCATGATAGCACTCCTGAAGTTTAGAGTGTTAGTCATGTCCCGCAAGAGGTATGTACACTTACTTACAATATAAACTTGTTCACATCAAGCGGTATTTTTAAATACCTGCAAGGTGTTGTAGTCGGCTGGCCCCATGCCATCACATAAGTGGTGGTTGAGTCCGCTGTAGAAACGGTTCACCAGAACCCGGTTTGAGTAGCCCAAGTCCAGTAACAGGTGGATAAGGTGGTGAAGGTGGTGTAGTTGAAATACCCCTAAATTAATTTAGGGGATTTCTTTAATTAAACCATAAATAATACTATCAATTATTAAATTATTGTATGGAATTATGAATAATAAATTATTATATTCTTATATGGAATTATGGAAATTAAATAATAAATTATTTAATCCTAGAGAATACAATTAAATATTGGATTACTATATATTATTATATAGTATTATGAATTTAATAATAAGATCTATAAGTCAATAAATCTTGGAAAAATTTCTAAACACTCCAAGTATATTATAAAGATTTTAGAAAGAGTTAGAACATTAAATTGAATCATAAAAGTCAATATAAAATCATGGAAGCCCTAAAGCTTATTAAGCCTTGCTAGGGTTGACTTTTTGAGAATGGTCAAACCATCCCATGAAACCTATACCAATAAAAAGGTTATGGAAAACCAAGAAGATTGATAAAAAGAACGTCAAAAACGGATCGTCCTAGCCAAAGTTATGATAGAATGAAGTTTAGGGTCAAAAATTTGAAGAATGCTGACGTGGCTAGCGTTTTCCTGACTCAGACATGTGTCCGCCACGTCAGTCTCGCCGGAATTCCCAGCAAAATCAGCTAAGTATTCTCATTTTCACTTGATCAGTGCCCTAAGTTGCGACTTCAATATCTTCGTTGTCCCTTGGTATTTTTGAGTGTCGTCTTCTTCATTCTCTTCTCCTTAATCTCCTCTTTGCAACCATAGCTCACACTTAACCTAACTCTTCCTAAATCCGCTGGAAATTTGATCCAAAGTTTCCTCTTCGCAAAACCGTAACCCAGATTCCCAGAAAACGTGATCGGTAAGGTACTTTCATTTGATCATAACTTATTCGTCTTTCATCCAAAATTCGAGTTCTTTAGCTTGTTGTGTAGATCTATTATCCTTCTACAATTTTCATGTTAACGACCAAGGCTGATTCGTAACCATTTGGGAGAGCGAGGTGCCTAAAGTTCCAGATTCACCATCACATAAAATCATAGGAAAAAACGCAAGGTAAAGTCGTAACTTTAGGATTAGATTTCTTTCTGTACATAGCGAATTAGGGTAAGTTCTTGTTATCAATATGTAGATCTATGTCTCATCTTTCAATTGAGCCAAATAACACGTCCTAAATCGACCTGTACTGTAATTTATAGAGTTGCGAAGTTGACTACCCGAACAGCTCGTAAAGGTCGAATTTTTCCAGAAACCCGAACTCGATTCTCCTCATTCACACAATTCCGCTGAGTTTTTGATTAAATTGTTCCGATTATGTTGTTCGCCTTTGCATTACCGATCTAACCCATCTACCAATTTGACCTATAACGCATTGTATAGAGAATTTCAATTCGGAGGTGTAAACCCTAAACCGAAACGAACCCAGTATCGAATTTGTAGAGCACGGCATTATAGCTAGTGAAATCGGTATCATTAGAACCGCAATCAAATTTCGAATTCAATGAAACAAGAATCAGTCGATTTGGTTCTGTGAGTTGAGAGGAATCATAGAATTAGTACTCGACATTCGAATTCGATTTGCTGATGAACTCGCGTTTCAGTGGCCGTCCGATCGTAGGTTTTAGAAACGGACGGCCGAGATTAAAACGCAGAAGTTTAAATGTTTTAAGTTTTGTAATAATTCCAGAATTAAACCCTAACTTGTCGAATTTATTTAATGATCTTCCCGAATGTATTTTGACTTGAAATTTTAACCATAGATTCCTTATAAAAAGTAGTTTATTGTGATGTAAATTAATATTGGTTTTTAGTTTTTAAACGTAAGTTATGATTTTGCAAGTTATGAGTATTATGGAATTATTTGGATAATTTAAAAAGATATTTTTATGAAATAAAAATTTTATTATATGTCTAAAATATTATAGTTACTATATATTTAATTTGGGGAATTTGGACAAGAGGAAATGGGTTTAAAAATTGTATTTATAAGGTTTTTCATAAGTTATCTCATAATACAAGGTTTTTAATGTAACATAAATTAAAGTATAGTTTATTAATAAACTTTTTAGGTTGGGAAAATGTGAGAAGACTAAATTAACAACTAGTAACAATATGTTTATAAATATTTTTGGGTATGGACTTTTAAGTGAAGTAAAAAAAATTGTTTACATATATATATGTACTTATATGGGAATAATAAAATAGAAACTTATGTTAAATCAAGGAACTAAACTAATCTACATTTTTTATTATATAATATGGAAGTTAACACTCTTAATTCAAACTAAGGATATATATATATATACACATATATAAAAAGGAATAAATAGTAACTTAGGTTTAAACAAGGAGTTAAATAAATCAACACTTATATTAACTAAATACTATAGAAGCTAATGTTCTAAAATGGAACAAAAGAAATACTTTATAAAACATACTTGGAACGCATATAAATGTTGAAGTTAATAGAGATAATTTAAATACAATAACCTACATAAAGGATGACTTAAATAAATTCTAATACATGTACATGCATATATATAGATATATATTAAATAAATAAGGGAAAATACTTTATTTTATAAACCATATATCGGTTGTGGATATGTCTTAAAGTTATTAAATATAATTAAATACAATAAAAATTTCTTAAAAATGTTCTGGATAAATCTTAATACATAAAGATATATATTATATATATATATATATAATAAATACAAAAAATAGATGAAGGAAAAATTCCTAGTGGGAGATAATAAAGAGATATATATATATAGATATATTAAACTTTAGGATTTAATCGGGGGCAGTAAAATAGTCAACGATACTAGGGTTTAATTACACAACGTAAACGTAACACGGTCTTGGGCTAACCTACTGAGCCCAATTCTATGAACTCCAAAAGCCCACCTAAACAATTCAAAGAGAGTTTGGGCCACTCTCAGGGTTAAATCCTAAATCGTTCCAGTTTAAACGAAATGGGCCTAACAAAAGATTAATTAATGAAACCTAGCCCAAATCCTTGTGAGAGAATAATGGTAAACCTGGAACTGGAAATCAGTAAGAATAGAAGGTGTTTAGTTTATAAGTCCCTTAACTAATCAACACTTGAAACACCTTAATTATAGGTTACTATTGGGCGATCACTCATTCGAGTTAATTACTGTTCTTCACATACCAGGTACGATTTCTCGTACTCCGATACTTTTACTGACCGACTTATGAGACGTTTTCAAAAAACGTTAACTGAGTTTGAAGGAATTTAAAAAGAAAACTGTTGTGTGGCTAACTCAACTTGATGTGACTAACTAAGCCTTGAATGTGAAACTTACATGGTTATTGGTTCCTTCTATTGGGTTATTTCATTAGACATTAACTTCCTAGGGTTTACGCTTCTGCACTCTGTAGGACTGAGTGTTTTGGTATTGCTCTGGTGTAGTTAGTGATCTAGTGGAAGTATGGAAAAGGACAATCTTGGTAATTCTTCCTTTGACTCTGGATATTGTTTCATCCATGAGCTGAGTCTTTTGTTGTGATGTGCGCGCGTCTTCACCGGTAACAGCAGGGGGCTGTATATCCCTCGTCCACAAGGATATTTATATCAGACATCAAGGGGCTGTATATCCCTCGTCCACCAGGACATTTATATCTGACAGCAGGGGGCTGTATATCCCTCGTCCATATGGACATTTATATCTGGCGGCGGGGGCCATCTCTCCCAATTGGTGTTATTCCACTCTTGAGTTGTTGGTTCTTGGATCCCCTCTTTCATTCCTAGTCCTTGTGACTATTTGAGTCTTTCTACTCCTGACTGGAACTGAATCTAACATAAGCAATGGATGTTCACTAACTCATGGTGTGACTTTGATTGACTAACTTTACCTTTCTGTTATTTATCTTATTCCTTATCTTGTCCACTTGACTTGGTGATTTCTAAGTGCCTTGTTCCTCCGTTTTGTTTTAAGTTGTTTGACTACAAGTTATTGCTGATTTAAGAGATATGTTTAAAGGTTTTGTTTTGGAGAATCGTACCAGTTCCATTCCAGGGAACTGACTCACCCCTCCCGGGGTGGGCTGCTTGGTTTTATCTTGCAGGTACGAATTATTATATAGGTGGCCACGAATAGAATGAGTGATTGGGATGGGATTAGGTTTCGTGGAGAGTTAATGTAATTTCTTACTGTTATGTTTTGTTAAGTTTTCTTGAGGTTCAGACCGTGGCTTTTATAATCTTTTAAGTTGTAATTGGTGAGGTTTGGTGTCGGGTGTTTGGAACCCGATGGTCTGTTACGCCTTTAGTATTTTATTTCCACTATAAATATGTTAAATAGGGGCGTTACAGTAGTAGTCATCAACCGACATCTTATCTCCCTGCCTCAGACTATCCAGCTCTAGGCGTTTCGCCTCTTGAACGTGCACTGGGTAGTATTTGGCTCGTAACAGAGCCGTGTACTCCCTCCATCCGAATGCGAGATCAGCCACCTTCTTGTCCCGCACCAGCTTCCACCAATTCCTTGTCGAACCCTTCAAGTAATAAGTGGCAAGACGGACCTTGGCACCAGCAGGAACATCTAAGGTCTCGTAGGCGGTCTTCAGCTCGGAGATGTACGCCTCCAACTTAGCAGGGTCGGTCTCCCCTTTGAATGATGGGGGTCGTAAATCATCCAACGCCTTTACCCAGTTGGTTTCGCGTGGCTGTGGTTGTGGTTGGTTCTGACCTTCGGGCTGCTGCTGCCCTTGCTACAACGCAGCGACTAGCCGAGGAACCATCTGAGCCACTACGGCCGCGACAGCATCAACCAACATCTGTGCCGTAGGGTTTCCTCTGGTTCTCCTCTTCCGCGCCCGCGACCTCGTCTGCGCCCACGACCTGACATTTGAATTTACTTAAATGCACATTAGCATTGTGCTTACAAACGTATTGGGTTAAGTGACCATAACGCCTTTCAAGTGACAAGGTGAATCCACACTTAATTAGTGGTCAACCTTTGTATTTTCACATAATAGTTCACTCTTGTAACTATAGCTAGATTTCCTAACTCAGTATATTTCTAAGCTCGGTAATCCGGTCATCAGAGCGATACTTCACTCTGATACCACTTTTTGTAACACCCCAACTATAAACTCCACACTTAACAATTAATTGTAACGGAAATATAACATAAATACTAACTCAAAAAGACGGTGTCACACGCTGTTAGCCACCCACGTGGCTAACAAGGCTATTACTTACAAAATGTACCGGTCTGATGGACGAGATTTCCGAGCATAAGAAACAACATTTCTACAATCTTCCATGTTTACACTAAACTGAGTGATAATGTACAAAAGATCACATTTCTAGTCTAGTTCTACCCAAAATATACAACCTCGAGTGTACAGGCACACCTCGGGTTCACTGTCCAAAAATAATCAAAAGAATTTATGTTTACTCCGATGCTAAAGCGACTCCGCTTCTTTAATCCTCATCCTGAAATAAAATATGGTGCCCCGAAGGGCTCAACAACCCTTGGCTGGTATGATTAACGTGCAGCCCTTGGCTACCGGGATACACGTAACTTATTCTCATAATAAACATGGGATTCATTTAGCAATCAACATACATAAACATAGCAATATTCATTGCATAAGAACACACATACAACATAATCAGGAACAAATCTCTTGAGGAAACGAACCACAATAAAAGTTAGTCAGATTTGGTGAGCCTAGAGAATGAATTCATTCTCATGTCGAGCTCATTACATAACATGTTAACGTTCTGTTTATCGAACAAATAATTTAACTTAAGATGTGTCGGATGTAGTGGATCCGAACACACCATACACATATTCCCCCTAACCCCGAACATAAGTCAAGACAGGAGAGTCATTTAAAAGACTCGCGGGAGATTGAATTCCAAGAAGGAAAACAACCGAACAAGGAGAATGTTAAATCTGATCCAGATATCAACTTCCATACATACACGCGTGACCGAACACCCAGATTTCTCACCCCCCAGGTTATACTTTGGTTAGAAGCTCCCTTTGATGGAACTTATCACATTGTGTCACATTGTAGTAAATCAAGTCGAGTTAGACACACAAGGGAGGTAAGATACATTCACACGCATCAATCCACAATTAACACATGAATATCCATAGTTAGAACGTTCCGTAGGTTGGGATGTTAAAACCAAATACCATTCTCTTATGTGGTCCTAACGTTGGTTAGCTAAAGGGGTTAGCACATACTCGAGGTTATTCAATATCGGCGACAAAACACGCCACATAAAACAATTACTGTAAACTCATTACATGCTTTATCTTATAAGGTGGTAAACATCCAAAAAAACAAATAAACACACAAGCCGGTGTAAACCAGTAGCAAACAAGTTGCAAGAAAACCATACCTCGGTCCTTGCTGCGTTTGTTGTCCACCGAATGCAGCTCCTGTAAATAATTAATCATGTCGGTTAACTATCGTTCTCACTTTCCGGTTAACTAATTATTTCACATTTCCATGTTGTATACTTTCATACTTAAACACATAGTTGTTCACCCTCCTAATGGTCATTATAAGTCACCAAACATGTCCTAACAATCATATAATATCATTACCATTCAAATCCCCATTTTAAAATCTCATTGTCAAACATTCTGGTGCATTTCTGTGTAGGTCCAGGTTTGTCTCCGGGTTGTAAACCTAGACCAATATAGTCGGTCACTCTCTGCCTTGTTTTTAGGTTGGTCCGGGTTTGTGTACTAGTATGTAAACCCGGACCAACACTGGCGAGGTACATATTGTCTTGTTTTTTAGGTGGTCCGAGTTTAGTTACTTGTTTGTAAACCTGGACCATCCTCCCAAGTAACATTCTACCTAATTTTTAGGTTGGTCCGGGTTTGTGTACTTGTTTACAAACCCGGACCAACACTGGTCGGTTACATTTGACAGTTTTTTAACTCTGTTTCAACTCCAATATTTTCCCTATTTCTTCTCCAATCTTCCTACATCTAATCTACCATGTTTTAACACTAATTTGATACCTTAAACTTCCTAGTTCATTGCCTAAAGTCCTTACTCAAACCTTGGTTAAATTCACATAATTTCTCACTCTTATTTTTCTAGAACTTGCACTTAGTTTTCCTAGGTTCTAAAATTACAAATTTTGCTCACAACTCTCATTTACTTAGTTGGTTCACAGCTAATGCATTATCAGTATGCCACTATCATCATTTTCATTCCAAGTTTTAACCAACAACATAACTCACTTCCAATCTAGTTCTAAGGTAAACATTCAAATAAGTTGGTCTCTAAATCCACCTAGTTGAACCCTAGGTCACTTCTACTTATAAAAATACTTAAGACATCTAGATTCTACACAAATTTTGACAAATTTTCCCCACAATTTTAACATTCTTACACACATTATTCAGCACACATAATTCAATTTGATAACCATACTCAATACTAGACACTTTAAACTCATCCATTCCAGCACATTCTCCACAAATATAATAAGGCACTTTAAACTTGAATAACTTGGCTCCAAGGCCTTTAACACATCAACATAAAACTGTAGCCTCAACGTAAAACTTAAACATCAGCATAAGCTACAATATTTCCAACTACTATCAAGCCTTTCTTGATAACGACCACACCAACAAAACAACATAAAAACAAGAGGAGTATTAAGGCTAGCACATTAACCTTGTTTCAAGTCTTTCTTTCATTTTTCTTCTCTTCCTTTGATCTTGCTTTAAACCGGTCACAATGGGGGTATTTTCTAATTTCTACATACCATGCCCAAGAGAATATAATAAGCACTAAGTCAATCACTTAAGCTATTGTCATAACCCTAGAATGAGAGAGTGTTTAAGGCATTAAAAGAGGGAATTACCTTCTAACCTCAAGGTGAAGTGTTTAGGCAATTAAACAAGCAAGCTCCAGAACCCTTTTGAAGATGAAACAAGGATAGAACAAGGAGGGAACATGGAGCTCAAAAATCTGGAAAAATTGGTCACAAGGAAAATCTAGGAAAAGAAGGTTTTTTAAGCTTTTCTTACCTTAGGACCAACAAGGAGTGGAAATGGTTTTCTTCCCTTCAAAAATGAGCTGCAGCCATGGAGGTCAAGTTTGGAGTTTGGAGCTTTTGAGAGATGGAAAACAAGCTCCAAGATGAGGGGAACAAGATGGTGTATTTATTTTGTTGTTTTTGACTTTGTTTAAGGCTTGAAAATGGAAGAAGAAGATGAAGGTGGTGGAGGGTTTATGAAATTTCCATTTCAGTAGAAAAGAGCAGAGGTGAGCTGCTATGGAAGAAGAAAATCGAGAGAGAGGGAGGGAATGGAAGAGAGAGAGAGAGAGAGAGAGAGAGAGAGAGAAGAGAAATCAAAAAGCAAATGTACTTTATCCCTTTATGTTTTTGTCTTTTTGTGAATAGAGTAGAATTAATAGGTAAGAGAAGGGGAACAAAAACGTGAGTGTATAGAGGAGGAGGTCATATTTTTACAAAATAAGTGAGGGGCATTTTGGTCTTTTAGCAACTAACACCCCATAAGTCCCTGGTTGGCACTATTCATCAATCCGGGACCGTTTTGGATGTTTCTCATTTTGTTAATTTTAATGGTTCTAGACCTTTATTAATGTTTAATTATAGCTATATGATTGACTATAATTTTTACAAGTACATTAAACCCGCTTAAAGTCACATTTTCCGGATTCCTTGAAAACGTGCTTTAAGTCTTCATTAGCGTTTTTAATCCACTATATGGATCCGTTTCCTTCGGGAATTTTTTCCACACTTTCTTAGTAACTAAATAAGTCCTAGGAATCCATTTAGGACCCTAGTTAAGGTTGCATACATCCTATAGTTACATAACACGTGTTTTTACGTTTTATGACTTTTACACGTTTTCTTTTTCTTTTTGGTTTCTCTTTCTTCACCAATGTTCTTAAAGACTTAATTAGCCTTATAATATCATAATTACATAGTTTATTAACACATTTAAATTTGGGGTATTTCAAGGTCCCAGAACAAAAACTTAACTTTCAAATCAAAAGTGCATAAACATGCATATTAATGTGAGTAAATCACTTAACCAGACTTAGAGGATCGTAACCTCGCAAACAAAATTCAAAACAGAAATTGGAAGCACATTATAATCAAAGTCAGAAGGGTGTTCGGACGTGTGTCCGGGCTTGGAAGTCCGGACACATGCCGAGACTTCAAAAAAAAAGACGTCCAGATTTGTGTCCGGGCGTGGAAGTCCGAATGAAGGCGAGACTTCAAAACATAGAGATGTTCGGAAATGTGTCCAGGCTTGGAAGTTCGGACACATGCCAAGACTTAAAACAAGTGGCATCCGGACTTGTGTAACACCCCACTTTTCCTAGCTCTATTTTTTCTTTTATCTCATTTTACACAGTAGAAGTCTTGCAACACTACCCGGGGTGCTACCGTCACACCCACACTCACTGTGGATGCTAAGGCTTACTACCACCACTATTTCAAACTAAGTTTAAACTGTTAAACTCTTATATATATATTCAAAAACCAACCATACCCTTTTACAACTTATACATCCATAGACTAACATCTTCTTTCAAAACTCATGACTAGCTTACATAATAAGTTTAACCTATTACAACTAAACTTAGATGAATTACTACATCACCTTCTAACTCCAGTCTCTAGTCCCCTCTAGCTTCGTACTCCCATGCAACTTTGAAACCAGCAAGCACTCCTGATGCGCCCCGATGTGTCGTGGACTCTTAATAAGACTTGATAGTTTAGGAATGGACGCGAGATAAACTTAAACTAGAAAACCCATTTCTATTGAGAATTTACACACACAAAATTCACTCAATCTCCCTTGCCCCACACATGGACTCCTGGGGCAGTTTTGACTTTACCCCTAAAGTCCTTAACCCTCTCCTAACTATCGGCCTACGGTTCACCGACCGTTCCCCAACTTGTCATTCTATCAAATACCCAATGCATTGATACTCTAACCCAGTCCTATCTAGCTCACCAACTCTCTAGCACTTACACACACTCCTAAGTTTGATCCACACTTGCCCAGATTATCTCTATCTTTTCTCTCGTACAGGCTTACATACATATGGAATAAATTCAAGTATATATACACGGTTGTTAGGATGTAACTACCATCCTATTAATATCTAGACTTCTAGGAGTCGACTACAGCTTCGATTATTCACATAACAACCACACTAGACTTGCAGAGATTCTTCAACTTGATCTGGAGGCGTGGACTACATGTTGCCTCATGGTTGGTCAAGTTGGCGGCAGCCCTCTTGATAGGTTGATCACCACTTGTGTGCTTCACTTACCTGATTCTGTTTGGCTCATTAAATGCTCATAAATGCCCTCTTCTAAGTTCATTACGGCTATATAATGATGTTCATGTATAGCCTTGTTATCTTGTGCATTAATGAACATCTTCTTTTATCGTGAGCTTGTCGTGAACAAGTTGCTTATGTGGATGTATGTGTCTTATCTGAATATGTCGATCCTTTACATCTTTATGCATAAGAGATATCTTCGTGCGGTGTCTGAATGGTTGTCTATGCTAGAAGTCTTACGGAGCTCTCGTAGACAGGTGCCCGACTGGTTATGCACATGTCTTGGATTGAGCGCGCTTGCAACCTTGCATGCTAAGCCACTCATTTACCTATCTATCTGAATCATGAATCTTGACAAACGCATTAGATAGACAATACAAGGTTTGCTATCATCAAAACTAAAGGATCTTGTCTTAATAATTTCCCCCTTTTTGATGATGGCAACCTATACACTTATTTGTACTTGACAATTCAAAAATTGAAAGATTCCCCTTAAGAAGGATTCCCCCTGAGTTTGTTAAGGGTTTTTAGTATAAATTTTTTTAACAAATGATAGCAATAAGTGACAGCTTTTATGCACAATAAGTGACAGCTTTTATGTTATACCATAACTAAAGTAGATAAAGTTTTCATTAAGATGATGCATAATACAAGGATGATAGACATAGTCTCACAAGTACATATACTTTTCCTTCCCCCTTTGTGATACAGCAAAATAGGGAGCAACTACACGACATAAGATGTTGTAAAGGCCATGACATTCCATAGAGTATAATTTATAAAGCATGATCAAGATAATCTAGATGGAGTGACGTAGTTGGGTATCCCATTCATAATCTTCTGGGCCAAAAGGTTCATCCTCCGAAAAAGCGGTTTTGATCCAAGAAGGTTTGGCTGTGGTAGGATTGATCAAAGGTGATTCAGCTGTGGTAGAAAGGTTGGACTCATCAGAATTTATGGTGAAATCCATGCAGTGTGGTGAACGTGTATGTGATAGAGTGACATTTGAGGTGATGGACCAAGCTGTGAGTGAGTCGGAGTCTGGTTGAATATAGCTTTGGGCGACATACTTCTTTGGGCATTTTGTGGCCATAAAATTGCGAATTGTGGAGTGCACTATTTGTTCATTTGAACTGGATGAACTTCGTGGAGTTTGTGCCATTTTGTGACATGTGAAGGACTGGGTGTGAGTGGCCGATGGAGTAGGCAAGTTTTTATAGACACTTTGGATATACTCAACGACTGATCGGTGAGTGGTAATAAATGAGGTGCTACGTCTTGTGGGCTATGTTTGTAGGCTTTTTAGGTGTCAAGGTCCGAGATTGGATTAGTTAAATGGATGGGACTAAATATCTCAGATCATTTTTGTAATTTTTAATCAAGGAAGAAGTAGCCAATTCAATAAATTATTTCTTACCTATCAAAAGAATTCAAGTATACAAAAACTAGTTGCATTTTCATTGATATCAAAAAGTTACTTTGAAATAGATCATCAAAGGCAAAATAAAACATTTGATGGAAAAGAAAAAATCTAATCCTAATTCTAACTCTCACAATTCACTCGTGTCTTTAGGAGACAAAGAACTCTCAGGCTATGTGGGAGTCTATAAAATCTATTGCTCCTTGAACCATGTGATGAACACTTGGTTCAGAGGAGACAACCTACACATCGGTGAGAGTAACTCTCACGCTGAAGAACGTCCCAAGCTGAAGTATCTAGACTAGTCCCCAACCTGTCGTGGACTGGTGTGGGACTTCTCCGCCTTTTGATTCCTGAGGCTCTTGCCATTGGTCTAGGTTCTAACCTTGCATCTTTGCTCTTTGTGGGCTTCTGGAGAGCCACAAGCTTATCTCCCCTAGTCTTGATTCCCATTTTGGAAAGTATCTCAAAGCAAATACAGTCTTTACTGGTCCACGCGCACTCGTGGAACCTGTCGGTGTCCACTCCAAAATCTTTTAGAGCAACGGTACCCTTGGTTAACGTGTCGGCTTTCATCAAGTGTGAGGAGAATCATGGCCGGGAGGTCAATCTTCTCCTTGGTCTTGATGGCGTACAAAGTCTCACGTCTCTTGCACTCACTATGTGAGTTCGTTGATTCCTTGGGGTGATGTTATGGGTGATCAAATTGAAAAGGACTCTATCCGAGATGACTTTTCCACAGCATGAAAGTTTTTCATAGCTGCTCTGTTGAGCATGTTCACCATTTTCCCACCTTGGTGTCCTAGGTCGTTCCACGTTGTCTTCTTGGAAACAACCAGCCCTTCTGGCTTTAAGTCGAAGACTCTGCATATCCAGGACTTTGTTAAGTTGATGTGGATGCCTTGAACTGTAGAGGTGAGGTAATCATTTTCTTCATCACTCCGAAGAGGTCCTAGCTGTCTCATGTGTTCTTTGAGCAGCTCTGTGTAGACAGGGATAAGCTGCTGAAAGAAGTATACCCATTCTTGGAACTCCAATAGCTCAACGATCTCTCCCAGACCTATCTTTTCCATCCATTCTATGTCCAACGTCTTGGGTAAGACGGGACATTATCGGTCGTTGACATTCTCAGCCCTGATCAAGGCTGGCTCAAACTCCTTGAGCTTTTTGAGGCGCTTTAGAGACTGAGGAGGTTGAGGTTTGGCTACGGTTTTCTTGCCTTGAAGGAGCTCCTTGAGCTCTTTAGCATGTGGAGAGAGTACTAATTTCTTTTTGCCTTTTGCCTTCTTTAGTTGCTCATGCTCATTGTGCGTGAGTCTATCATCTGATTGCGACTCGGTGTCACTGTCTTCAACCTGAGGCTGTCGTTGATGTGTTAGGGATCTGTCGATGAGTGGCTCCCTAAACACGGCGATGAGATTCGCCTCTTCCTCTGAGTCAGCTGCTTTCTCTTGGTGTATCTCCTCTACTGAAGTGTCCTTTTGCACTGGTTCATCATGTTGAACCTCATCTTCTTCTAGTTGATGTACAACTGCCTCAATTTCAGCTGAGGGAGTTGCTTCTTCTTCATCGGAGAAGTGCAGTCGTCGAGTGGATTTTTCTGGGGTAGAGTGAGATTTTTGTGGTGCTGTTGGCTTTTGAGCATGCTTTAAAGCGCGTGTCACACGACCAGTTATGGCGGTGGAATGGCTCTTGGATTTGTTTTTGGATTGTTTTGTGGTGGTTTTGGTGGTTTTTGGTGAAGGATCAGGATAAGACATTTGTGGATATTCTTTAGGAGCTGGGTTAGGGAGAATAGTAGGGTTGAAGGTGCCGGATTCATTGAGGTAGAAGGTTTTAGGAATATGAGCTTTTATATTCTCTACCTCACTTGCTTGTAGTTCACCTTCTTGTATTACTTTGACCATGAGTTGATCTTCCTCTTCTTTGGTCAGACGAGCTTGAGATTTGGTCGGTTGTATGTCGGCCACTTATTGTGAGGAAGCTTCCTTGAGAATTTCCTTAGCCTTTGATCGAAGAATAGTTTTGGGTGCCATTTGGTTCGAAGCATTTGTACTGGAGTTTAAAACTTTTCGATCAGGTGTTCTTTTAGCGGTTGTGAGGCAAGGGTTCTTTGCGCTGAATCTCACAAGAGTGTTTGTAAGAGAGAAGATAAATTGCTTAGAATTAGAGAGATTAGAGAGAGTAAGGGCAATAGTGTGACAAGAGAGGAACTCTCGTCGCCCTTTTATAGATATCGAGTAACGGTCAACGACTGCTCCTCGTCCGCTCGCTGACATGTCCCAACAGTACTATTCATAACGGGCAGCGGTCGTGACAGTATGTTATCGATCGTTGGCGATTTTTCTGTTTCTAACTTTTGAACTATCTCTAAACTAATCTCACTTTATGGAAAATGACATATCTGTTTAAGTAGTTGTTTGACATAATTTCTATGCATTAAACTGATCATTGACTACTGAACGACAATAACAGGTGTTGCTCACATGTCGGTGACTGATCGTGGGAAATAAAAAACTGTTTAACTGTGATTAATGAATATCATTCCAAGATCATGAACAATCTTAGTAAACCTTTCTCTACTTAATGGCTTAGTAAAGATGCTAGTTGGTTTTCAGTAGAAACATACTTTAAACCAACTAATTCCTTTCCACAACAATCTCTAAGAAAGTGATGTCTAATATCAATATGTTTGGTATGAGAATGATGCATAGGATTTTTGGAAATATAGTTGGCACTTGTATTGTCACACATAACTGGTAATGTACCCGTTTTGACGCCATAATCACCAATTTATTGTTTAAGCCATAGGAGTTGAGCACAGCAGCTTGCCGCAGCAATGTATTCAGATTCGGCTGTGGAGATGGCAACACTTTGTTGTTTCTTTAATCCCCATGCAATCAGAAAAGACCAAACAAAGAATGTTGTCCCTGGAGTGCTCTTTCTATCGGTGATAGATCCTCCATAGTCTGCATCTCAAAATCCTAAAATGTTACAGTTAGTGAACTTAGGATAAAAGAGACCAAGATTCATGGTTCCTTTTAAGTAACGTAGGATTGTTTTTACAGCTGTGAGGTGACTTTCTCTTGGATCTGCTTGAAACCTGGCACATAAGTAAACGTTATACATAATTTCAGGTCTACTAGCAGTTAAATATAGTAGAGAACCAATCATCTCTCTATATGATCGTTGGTCGACCGGTCGGTCACCAGTCATGATGCCATCTTGGTGCCAACTGCCATGGGTGTCACACGTTTTACATTCCTCCATTCCAATTCTCTTTAGCAAATCCTTACATTCTTCTCTTGGGATATGATAGTCCCTTCATCATTTTGCTTGACTTGAAGTCCGAGAAAGAACTTCAATTCTCCCAGATCACTCATCTCAAATTCCTTTTTCATCAATGCTTCAAATTTTTTGCAATATTTCTCATCAGAGGCTCCAAAGATTATATCATCAGCATATACTTGCACAATTAAGAAATCCCTCTTGTTGTTGTACACAAACAAGGTTTTATCCACCTTTCCTCTTTTGAATTTATTTTCCAAGAGATAAGAAGAAAGATGATCATACCATGATCTTGGAGCTTGTTTGAGCCCATAAAGAGCTTTGTCGAGTTTAAGTACCATATCCATTCCTTCTTGTGTCTCAAAACCAGGAGGTTGCTCAGCATGCACTTCTTTCTTGACGTACCCATTTAGGAATACACTTTTGATGTCAAGTTGGAAGAGTTTGATTCCTTTGTGTGCAGCAAATGCAATTAGTAATATGATGGACTCAATCCTTGCTACTGGAGCACAGGTTTCTTGGAAGTCTATCCCTTCTTGTTGACGATATCCTTGAGCTACTAGATGAGCCTTGTTCCTGACAACTTCTCCCATCTCATTCAGTTTGTTTCTAAAGACCTATTTTGTGCCAAGTACCCCTTGATGTGAAGGACGAGGCACAAGATGCCAGACTTTGCATCTTTCAAACTGGTTTAGTTCTTCTTGCATTGCATTGATCCAGTCTGAGTCTCGAAGAGCTTCTTTGACGTTCTTGGGCTTGATTGGTGAGATTATCACTGAGAAGGCTAGAAGATCTTGAGTTTGTGCTCTTATCTGAGTTCCTTTGGATATGTCTGATATGATATTCTCCAATGGATGATTTTTGTATAAAGCACGAGATTAATGAATGGTTGATGGGGATAGGGGATCCTTGACATCATTGTTTCCTTCGTCGACCTATTGTTGACCTATCGCTGACCTGTTGGGCAAGTTTTCTTCAGTTGGTGATTCATCTTTGGGATTATCTGTGTGATCTTGATCAACTAGATCAAATCCAAGTTCTTCATCTTCATCAGATTTCTTGATCTTGAGTACGTCAGCCTTATCAAAGACCACGTGCACACTTTCCTCCACCTTTAATGTCCTTTTGTTGTATACTTTGTATGCCCGACTTCTTTTAGAGTATCCAAGGAAGATGGTCACATCACTTCTGGCATCAAACTTTATAAGAGGACTCTTTTTATTGTTGTGGACATAACGTTTGCAACCAAAGGTCCTGAAGTGATTTATGTTTGGTTTTATTCCCTTGATTAACTCATAGGGATTTTTGTTGAGGATAGGTCGTATGAGCATTCTATTTATGATGTAGCATGCAGTTGCCACTACTTCTACCCAGAAGACCTGAGGAAGACTGCTCCCCAATAGCATGGCCCTGGCTACCTCTTGTAGTGTTCTGTTCTTACACTCAACTACCCCATTCTGTTGGGGTGTTCTTGGTGCTGAATATGTGTGATTAATCCCATTTTGTTTACACTTATCCATGAATTGTTGATTCTCAAACTCTGACCCATGATCAGACCAAAGAGCCTTGATTTTGTGGTTGAGTTGTACTTGGTCTTTTCCTGCAAAGACTTGGAATTTCTCAAAGACTTCGTCTTTGGAAGCAATGAAGAGTGTCCAAACAAATCATGAGTAATCATCAATAATCACAAACACATACCAATTTCCTCCAAAACTTTTAATTTTCATAGGTCCGCATAAGTCCATGTGAAGTAATTCAAGTGGCTTGGATGTACTAACTAAGTTCTTTGATTTGAAAGAGGTCTTGGTTTGCTTGCTTCTAGCACATGTATCACAAAGTGTGACAGCCCAGCCTAATCAGCCCACATGTGTGATATTGTCCGCTTTGGCACGCAGGGCGCACGGATTTGTTCTTGGGGTTTCCTAGCCCCAAAACGCGTCACACAAGCAAGAGGTATCCATGCACCTATAAGGCACACTTCGTTCTCCTCTCCAACCGATGTGGGAGGTAAATCTCAAGGGTATTACACTCCACCCCCTTGGGAGCCCAGCGCCCTCGCGGGCCCACTGGCACACCGACCTGGGTCTGGCTCTGATACCATCTGTGACAGTCCAGCCTAATCAGCCCACATGTGTGATATTGTCCGCTTTGGCACGCAGGCCGCACAGATTTGTTCCTGGGGTTTCCTAGCCCCAAAACGCGTCACACAAGGAAGAGGTATCCATGCACCTATAAGGCACACTTCGTTCTCCTCTCCATTCTCACTCGATTCTGCACTTAACACATTAGTGGTGTGGGGTTAGGGTCCATAGAAAGGTTGGACCCATTTCCACCATTGAATGTTCTAAAGATCATTTTTGACTACCCATTTTAGTCCTAGTTTCTTGAGTTGTCAATGCCTCATAAAACACGGTTTATAGTAATTGGATTCATGATGACCAGGTTGTCTGCATAAGCTGTAGACATCTCTACGACTGGTCTCTAACCGGTATCCGACCTGTCATTTGCTTCTCCTCATGGTGTCTTAGAAACATCATCTATCTTAGACTATTTTTCTTTGATGGTAGCTAGTTCCTATTTCTTTTGCATTAAGCGCAACAATCAATTCATTGATTTCAGGTTATTTTTCATGCTTCAATTTTTCATGAACGGAAAGAATTTCACTATAATCACTTTGTAATTTCATGAGTGCCCTCATGAGATTGTCTACCTTGCTTTTATCCGAGGATTTTCTCAATTTTTCATTTTCCTCCAAAAGTTCATCATTTTCAGTTTCTAATGCCTCTAAGTGATCAACTAATGTAAGAGAAAACTTTCTAAGTCCTAGAAGTCCAGCCTTTTAAATTCTTCTTCTAAGTTTAGAATAGTTTACCTTATGTTCTTTCTTCTTCTTCTCTTCTGATTCTGAGACATCATTGTCTTGTGCCATCAAGCACACTTCTTCAAGGCATAGGCGAGCCTTCTCATCTTCTAAGATGTCATTTTCTGAGGCTTGATTGTCATCTCTCCGTTCAGAATCTCCCCATGCGGCAACAAAGGCTTCCTTCTTTGGTCCTTTGTTGAATGATAGTCGGACAGGCCTCTTGACCTTGCCGTTGTCCTCTCGGGATCATTGAGGACAGTCTTTGATATGATGTCCGCGTTTTGAACACCCAAAACACTTGTCATTGTTTTTCTTTTGGTCATCCGACTCCTTAGACTCCTTGCCTTTCCTCATTTTATTTCTTATGAACTTCGAACGTACCTCTTAGCATAGAGGACCATTTCATCATTGTCGTCTCCTGACTCAGATCTTTCATTTGCAGCTACTTGAAGGGCTATGCCTTTCCCTTTATCTCTTGATGAGCTTTCTGAATTCCTGTGTTGTAGTTTTAACTCAAAAGCCATTAGAGATCCTACCATGTCTGCCAGAGACATCTTGGAGAGATCATGTACTTCTTGCATGGCATTGACTTTGCTGTCAAAGGAGGCAGAAAGAGAACTGAGGAACTTGTGAATTTGATCCTCATTAGAGATGGTTCTTTCAAGCACCAACATTTCATTGATCAGCTTAGTGAACCTTATATGCATTTCAGAAATGCTTTCCTTTTCTTCCTTCTTGAATAGCTCCCAATGAGTGAGTAGCAACTCAATGCGAGTTTTTTTTATCTCATCATTCCCTTCATAAGTGACCTCAAGATTTTTCCAAATCTCTTGAGCTGTTTTAGTTGAAGCAATCTTGGAGTATTGCTCAGGTAGTAGTGCACAGTGAAGTATTCTTACGGCTTGAGCGTCGAATACCAGCTTCTTGATTTGATCATCCGTCATGCTGTTGATAGATATGTCTTGTCCTTGAGTATTCAGGAAGGTGTACTCTCCATGTGTTATCACCCTCCTCATCCTTGGATCATCAGACTTGATATGAAACTCCATCTTATTTTTCCAGTGAGTGAAGTTGTCTCCATTGAAGAGAGGAGGTCGATTTGGTGCAGAACCTTCTTCTGCTGCTAGAATGCTTGCATGAGACATCTTGATCGTCTTCCAAAGAAGTTAGCTTTCTAGAAGAGACCTACTCTGATACCAATTGAAACCAGCAAGCACTCCTGATGTGTCCCCGACGTGTCGTAGACTCTTAATAAGACTTGATAGTTTAGGAATGGATGCAAGATAAACTTAAACTGGAAAACCCAATTCGATTGAGAATTTAGACACATGAAATTCACTCAATCTCCCTTGCCCC
This sequence comes from Limonium bicolor, assembly GCA_023374045.1. NCBI lineage: Eukaryota > Viridiplantae > Streptophyta > Magnoliopsida > Caryophyllales > Plumbaginaceae > Limonium > Limonium bicolor. The sequence goes on from CM041782.1 coordinate 156,447,258, forward strand.
ACACACAGACTCCCGGGACAGTTTCGACTTTACCCCTAAAGTCCTTAACCCTCTCCTAACTATCGGCCTACAGTTCACCGCCCATTCCCCGACATGTCGTTCTATCAAATACCCAATGCATTGATACTCTAACCCAGTTCTATCTAGCTCACCAACTCTCTAGCACTTACACACACTCCTAAGTCTGATCCACATTTGTCGATATTATCTCTATCTTTTCTCTCCTACAGGCTTACTTACATATGGAATAAATGCAAGCATATATACACGGTTGTTAGGATGTAACTATCGTCCTATTAATCCCTAGACTTCTACGAGTCAACTACAGCTTCGATTATTCACATAATAGCCACACTAGACTTGCAGAGATTCTTCAACTTGATCTGGAGGCGTGGACTACGTGTCACCTCATGGTTGGTCAAGTTGGTGGCAGCCCTCTTGATAGGTTGATCACCACTTGTGTGCCCTCACTTGCCTGATTCTGTCTGGTGTAGACGTTATAATCCGAGTGGTTAAACTGGTGTAAAATTAAAAGAAAAGAAATTAAAAACTCAAAATAAACGTCGGGCTGCAAACAAATCCCGGTCGCAGTAGTATAGTGAAAATGTAAGCGACCGGATATCGAACCGCGGGACTAATGTACATATTATAGTACCTAAGCGTGTCACAAAGAGGGGGGATTAATTGACTTGTTTTTATAAATAAAAGGAAAGATAAAATAAACTAAATTAACAGATAAACTAAACGGGACTCTGGTTCACATTAATATTATCTGCTCTTTCATGCTAGGTCTACTGGTTTAATTATAATTATTTGGCAAGATTCCTGATATTTTCTTAAGGTCCGATGAAAACTCATAAGAACTCGTTCACCTGTAATGCAAGGTCCGATGAAAACTCAAGCAAAAGCCTGCGAACGGCAGAGGAGTGTTGAGGGATTACATTTGCAACTGAGTACTAACTTAAACGATGAAAATAAGTTTCCCCCAGTTTTACGGCTTAATCAACCCATCTGTTTCCAACCGATGAAATCAAAAACAGACTTAGTAAAGCATTTTAATAAATTCATGAGGTTTATTAAAAAGATGGCGAGAAAACCTTTAACCGAAACAAACTTTATTAAAATTAAAACCAGTAAAACATATTGCATAATTAATACAGATACATAATAATTATTCGCAGAGTAAGCGTAACCAGCCTAACATATTAAATAGAGATCTGCTATTTAAATACGTGAGACTAGAGGTGAGATTAATGAGATGAAAAGAAAACAAATGGAGAAGCGGGAGATTAGAAATGGAATGAACGAGTGAGTGAAGGTGAAGTGGTACGAAGATGGAATGATGGTGTGAATTGGAACTCCAGGAGGAACCACGGACGGAACCTCTGGAAGGACCCTGGGTAAGGTGGAACGAGCGTTGTATTTATAGAGGAAGAAGAATCAGCAGAGGAGCAGCTCATTGATTGAGCTCGTTGATTGAAGCTTCACTGATTGCAGGAGACAGGAACAACGGGCGAGTGATTTCTGGTAGGCGCCGACTGCTAATTGATATAGGAATCAAGTTGCAGAGCGAGTGGGCGAAGAAGATAACCCGTTGATTTCCTGCACATTTACACGTGTCCGCTAGATAAGGGGCGGTCTCCTCTGTCTCAACCGCATGTTAATAGGCGGTCTCTGTCTCTTGTCCGCCTCATATGTAGCGGTTGCATATTAGTGCTGTCCGCATGTGCATGGGCGGTTCCATGCAAACCCTAGCCTTGACCGCCTCATATGAGGCGGTTGCCTCTGTTTTGTCCGCCCCCTTATTGGGCGGTTCTCTCTATTGCTCTCTCGTATTGTGAGGCGGTTGCCTCTATTCAGAGTGGTCCGCCCCTTATTGGGCGGTTGCATGCAAATCATGCATGCATGTCGCGTGAGTTTCTTCTATCCCTTATAATATATGTCTTTGTTTGTCATTTTTCCTACATTTTAACACATATAATACATCAGTTAATATAATAACATAAATATAGGAAAAACCCAAGATAAGTGAGAAACATTACTAAAAATGCTGCAATTAATAAGGTGATTAAACCTTAATAAGTCTATATGTTTTGCACTTATCAAACTTCCTCACACTTGACTTTTGCTTGTCCTCAAGCAAATAAGGAATATATTATCTCTAAGCCCATAATAAAACAAGATTAAATTAGTGTAGAAGGGAATTTAGACAAAGTGACAACTTGAAAGAATAATTCTGCTCTTAGAAGTAGGTTTTTATAAACAGTGAAGAAGAACAATTTAATAAAAGCATAGAAAAACTAGACTGCAGAAAACAAGTTAGATTAACCTGGGATTTCCAACCAATTTCATTCTCTAACCCGGGATGACAAGGGGTGTGAAGTAATGCCTTATTCCGCAATACCTTTCAACACCACGTACTCATGTTCATAAATATAAATTGCAATTTATTATCATTTTTTTGAATGCAAAAAAAAAATTGTATATACAGAACACACAAAATTTTTTAAATTGCATTATTTTTCTGTACCCCAGACTTTTCTCTCTATCCTTGTAGTGGTGTTGGGTCTTCTATCCCAGGTCACGAGACCTTAGGTAGATAGGTGTTAAAGCACCCCAAAGAACTTAATAACCGGATAGACGAGGCCTGTTTTTGGTTAGAAAATTTCATAAACAGTGGAGTACCTCGTCTTTATCCTTTTCTTTCCTTGACTTTCCACATATTTCCATAATCCCAAGCTAAACTAAATTGGTTTCTACAATTAGCAGATCTATCATATTTTGAGCGAAAATAGAGTATTTTGATGGAAAATAATTTTATACAAACTCCTTTAAATAAAACCATCTTTCAGTTGTCACTTGACATAATTTCAGACACTTCTACAATTATTTTATCTCATTTTTGCAAAAATTTTTAAAATTTAGGCAGTTTAGAGTAGCAAAAAGCGAGTGTGGCATTATCGAACAACTGTCATATTTTCAGGGAAAGGTCTCTCCTTCCTCACACTTAAGAGGAGCAATGTCCTCATTGTTCAGAATTAATTCAAGAAAATGACCTTTCAAAATATGACAGATTCATAAAGGATAAAACTAATTTAGGTTGAACATTAATATAATAAAAGAAGAATTGAAACTCCCCTTGTATCGTAGATTGAGGAAGGTATCCTTCCTCACACTTAAGCTTTGGTAGGGGTGAGACGTTCCTCACACTTAAGTTCGCGCAAGTGTTCAACCGAAGGTATCGAATTTCCTAGAGCAACTGAGGTTGCTCCCATAGGCGAGTTCAGCTATATGTTGGATATAGAATTTATTCTGAAAAGAAAATCATATATAGCCAGCAGAACTCAAGTGGCACAAAAAAGAAAATAATAATATGAAAAACATAAATAATATAAAATAAAAACATAAAGTAAACCACACTGTTACCTTCCTGAATATAACAAAAGTTAGCACAAGGTTCAAACAGTAAGAGTCTACAAAAAGTCAGAGAAATATAAAATAAAATAAAGATAACAATAATAATCACTGCGGTGGTGTCTGAGCGAGGAGACGCTCTAGGAGCTGAGTGGTCTGTGCATTCTGCTGTGCTGTCTGTGCATGCAGCTCCTCACTCTGGTCCAAGCGCTGTGTCACCCTCTGCTCAAACAAAGCCATCGTCCCGAAGACAAGGTGCAGAAGAAGATGCACCGGGACAGTCGCCACCACGTATACGAGACATACTAATATATTGTTTAAAATATTAAGAGCAAACAAATATTAACAGCATAACAGTTAATATTAAACAGAGTAACAACAACATAAAAATTAATATCAAACAGAGTATTAATATTTGACAAAAACAACTTAGTAAATTAACAAAAATAGAAAACAAGAAGAACAAATAATATGAAATATAAACAGAATAATTATACAACATAAATTCTGTCGAAAAAATCGACAGAACCTCCCCTAAAAATCTACGATTCTCCACAATTAATTCAGTCAAACGCAAGGTAATTTAATACCGTTATCAGCATAAATCCACATATAACAACCTATAATCATAAATTCATTCGTTTAATAAAACAAGGCATAATACAATTGGAGAATGCTATTTTAACATAGCAAGTCTCGTATCTACATATACCTAAATTTGAAATTCATCCAAAACGACAAATTTAAGTATAATCAGTGTAGATTTAACCTTGTGTATGTATATTATGATTAATAGAAGAAGATTTCGAAGACAAATTTGCAAATTAAACTCGAAAATTCTAAACCCGTCGACCTAGGTTTTCGAAAGTTTAGTCCTTAATTTCTCCTAGTGTAGTTCATCATTTATGGAATTGAAGCTATAGAATCGTAGAGAATTGAAAAACAAAGATTTCGGTACTAACCTTGCGTGATTTGGTGTAGAATTGAAGAAGCTGTGTCGATTTAGGGAGGAGCTGGTCGCGCGTCTGTTCTTCCTGCTAGTCTTCGTCGGGTCGAGGTTGGAGTTCAGAGAATTGGGGAAGAACGGGAATTATGAAAACGCAGCGTTTCAGTTCGTTTTTTTTTTGGGCCGAGACGCGACCGCGTGTTATTAGGCGGTTACGGGTGTGTGTAGTCCGCCTCTTACGGGGCGGTCAGGGTGGAGTGATGTCCACCTCCTTTTAGGCGGTTTAGTTGTGTGGAGTCCGCCTGAAACGGGGCGGTTGTCCTTGTGTGTAGAACGCCTGTAAAGAGGCGGTACGCCTCTGTTCGTTTCTTTTTTTTTTGATTTATCCTTGCTTATACAACAACAAAAATAATGAAGAAATAAAATAATGGGTTAGTAATAAAAATGACAAAAATAATAAGTTAGTAATTAGATAACATAAATTATAAGTTAGGAGTCAATTTACAGAAAATTAAATGTTAGAGACAATGGAAATTAAATGTTAGAGACAATGGAAATTAAATGTTAGAGACAATGGAAATTAAATGTTAGAGACAATGGAAATTAAATGTTAATAAGAGTTAGAAGTTAGATGTCAGAAGTTAGATGTCCGTAGTCATATGTCCAGAGTCAGGTGTCCAATTAATATTAACAGATTATTAGATAATTAATATTAACATAATATAGTAGATAATTAATATTAACAATAAACAAAATATTATAGACATAATATTAACAGATTTAAAAAGAACAAAATATTTATAATTAAACAGGTGAATAATCCGGGGCTTAGGAACTAGAATAAATCTAGTCCCCGGCAACGGCGCCATTTTGCAGACGTTATAATCCGAGTGGTTAAACTGGTGTAAAATTAAAAGAAAAGAAATTAAAAACTCAAAATAAACGTCAGGCTGCAAACAAATCCCGGTCGCAGTAGTATAGTGAAAATGTAAGCGACCGGATATCGAACCGCGGGACTAATGTACATATTATAGTACCTAAGCGTGTCACAAAGAGGGGGGATTAATTGACTTGTTTTTATAAATAAAAGGAAAGATAAAATAAACTAAACGGGACTCTGGTTCACATTAATATTATCTGCTCTTTCATGCTAGGTCTACTGGTTTAATTATAATTATTTGGCAAGATTCCTGATATTTTCTTAAGGTCCGATGAAAACTCATAAGAACTCGTTCACCTATAATGCAAGGTCCGATGAAAACTCAAGCAAAGCCTGCGAACGGCAGAGGAGTGTTGAGGGATTACATTTGCAACTGAGTACTAACTTAAACGATGAAAATAAGTTTCCCCCAGTTTTACGGCTTAATCAACCCATCTGTTTCCAACCGATGAAATCAAAAACAGACTTAGTAAAGCATTTTAATAAATTCATGAGGTTTATTAAAAAGATGGCGAGAAAACCTTTAACCGAAACAAACTTTATTAAAATTAAAACCAGTAAACATATTGCATAATTAATACAGATACATAATAATTATTCGCAGAGTAAGCGTAACCAGCCTAACATATTAAATAGAGATCTGCTATTTAAATACGTGAGACTAGAGGTGAGATTAATGAGATGAAAAGAAAACAAATGGAGAAGCGGGAGATTAGAAATGGAATGAACGAGTGAGTGAAGGTGAAGTGGTACGAAGATGGAATGATGGTGTGAATTGGAACTCCAGGAGGAACCACGGACGGAACCTCTGGAAGGACCCTGGGTAAGGTGGAACGAGCGTTGTATTTATAGAGGAAGAAGAATCAGCAGAGGAGCAGCTCATTGATTGAGCTCGTTGATTGAAGCTTCACTGATTGCAGGAGACAGGAACAACGGGCGAGTGATTTCTGGTAGGCGCCGACTGCTAATTGATATAGGAATCAAGTTGCAGAGCGAGTGGGCGAAGAAGATAACCCGTTGATTTCCTGCACATTTACACGTGTCCGCTAGATAAGGGGCGGTCTCCTCTGTCTCAACCGCATGTTAATAGGCGGTCTCTGTCTCTTGTCCGCCTTATATGTAGCGGTTGCATATTAGTGCTGTCCGCATGTGCATGGGCGGTTCCATGCAAACCTTAGCCTTGACCGCCTCATATGAGGCGGTTGCCTCTGTTTTGTCCGCCCCCTTATTGGGCGGTTCTCTCTATTGCTCTCTCGTATTGTGAGGCGGTTGCCTCTATTCAGAGTGGTCCGCCCCTTATTGGGCGGTTGCATGCAAATCATGCATGCATGTCGCGTGAGTTTCTTCTATCTCTTATAATATATGTCTTTGTTTGTCATTTTTCCTACATTTTAACACATATAATACATCACTTAATATAATAACATAAATATAGGAAAAACCCAAGATAAGTGAGAAACATTACTAAAAATGCTGCAATTAATAAGGTGATTAAACCTTAATAAGTCTATATGTTTTGCACTTATCATCTGGCTCATTAAATTCTCATAAATGCCCTCTTCTGAGTTCATTACGGCTATGTAATGATGTTCATTTATAGCCTTGTTATGTTGTGCATTAATGAACTTCTCCTTTTGTCATGATCTTGTCATGAACAAGTTGCTTATGTGGATGTATGTGTCTTATCTAAATGTGTCGATCCTTTGTAGTCTTTTGTCTTTGTTTTTCATCTTTATGCATGAGAGATATCTTCGTGCGGTGTTTGACTGGTTGTCTGTGCTAGAAGTCCTATGGAGCTCTCGCAGACAGGTGCCCGACTGGTAGTGCACATGTCGTGGATTGAGCGCGCTTGCAACCTTACATGCTAAGCCACTCATTTACCTATCTATTTGAATCATGAATCTTGACAAACGCATTAGGTAGACAATACAAAGGTTTGCTATCATCAAAACTAAAGGATCTTATCTTAACAAGCTTCATGACTAAGGAGAAACACCATCTTTTCCTGTACCTGTGGTCAGTCATACAATCACAGAGAAAAGACCACAGGGCACATGCCAGAAAACAAACGTCAGCAAAGCTGAGTAATTCTTATTACAACCTGTAAAATTCATTTAGCTTTATAAAACTCTTTAAGAAATCATAAGGGACATCACAATGAATCACAACAACATATATCACCAGAAACGACAACAAATATTATCATGGCACATTAGTATACATCCACATAATACCATGAAACAACCTTAAGTTTAAACAAATCACATCATAACTTTGTTCACAACTTGTAAAATTCATTTAGCTTAATAAAACACTTTGAAATAACATAATAACACATAAGTAATCAAACAAGTTAGAAACCATATAACCACCTTACCAAAATACAAATCAAATACCAACCAAGATAATACCACCAAATTTTAGTCCGGTTTATTATTCCACCAATCCTCGGGCACACTGGTCTTTTGACAAAGAGCACTAAGGCTCTCGGCCCCTTGGACAATTAGTTCCACCTCATCCCATGTCCTTAAGTGTGCACAACCCCTATAAGTCATCAGCCCATAGAGTAGATTATGATGGCTTACACATAATTCATTGGTAGTGGGAAAAAATCAGTGTCTGGCCTTCGAGGGCTCAACAATTTGTGATACCAAATTCCATAGTCATTACCAAGTGTTTAGATCATCCAACAACGTCTTTATCTTGATTAAAACATCCTTACAACATACCAAGAAGATTAAAGCATTCTACCACTATTAAATAAACAATAGCCAAGTTAAAACACCTTTAAAGTACCTTCAAAACAAGGCCAAGATTAAGGCTTAACCACCAAGTAACTTCGACTCACCTTCATACCAATATAATATCACAACCATATAAACAAATATCCATGAATTCAAGGCAAGAATCATCCAGAAAACCCCTTATATTTTTAATAGAAACCATAAAGGTCTTAAAGCACGTTTTTAGCCTTTTGGCTTACCTTTTAAGAACAAGTGATTATGAACATTAAACATAGCCTATGCTTGAATAAAAAAAACCACATAGAACATAAAGATGTCCAAAATATTTGGCCACCACCAAAAACAAGCAATAACCAAGTTATACATCCACTTAAACGCTTATAAATTAACCTTTAGAACAAGACCTAATTAAGGTCTAACCTCTGATTATTTTCATCCAACCTTCAAAAAAACTTAACATCATGACCTTATGGTCAATTAGCCATGAAATCAAGGAAAGAAACAACTAAAAACACTTACATACTTTCAGTAGAAGTCATAATAGCTTAAAGCACATTTTCAGCTCTTATCTTACCTTTAACTTACCAAAACAAATCTTGTAAACTTACTCATAGAGGTTACTCATGAAAATCATACGCACTACTGGCTCCAAGTTAAGGCACAAAAATCACAGAAACTGACACTAAGAATCCAAGGGTTTTTCACCAAGTTTCCCAGATCTTCACGAGGCCTATTATATATCAAAATCACCACTGAAGAGTCTACTTTCACACCATGAAAATATTTAAAAGAAATTCACATCTGAAGCTACCAAAACAAACCAAAACAGAAACTGTCACCAGAAATTGACTTTAAGGAAAGAATGGTTGTACACAAGAACTACCTGGCTTCTTCTTGCCATAAATTTTGACCACAACTTAGTTACGTCAATAGGATAAAAGGTGAATCCAATACCTTCCAAGAATTTTCCATAGAACACCTTGAAAACTCCCACTTCTACTCGGTTTCAGCACCACCTCACCTCCTTGGCTTCTGTTTTGGAGTTCTTGGCTGGCTGGCTTATTCTACCTCTTAGCTCGAGTTTCTTTGTGTTAGAGGAGGTTAGAGAAGTATATTGGTGTGTGGAATAAGCCCAGGTCATGGATTCTCTTTTATAGGAAAATGAAAGGTTACTTAAGACTAAGGAAATCCATAATAAGACCACACCTCATTATACCACCTATCTATAAACCTTGATTTGAATAAGTAATGTGAAGAAATCTAAGGGCTGGGAAGTTCTATAGGAGGTCGTGGCTGCAAGAGTCATAATGGGCTGAAAATGAATCATGATAAGTAATAAATGGCATTAAATGTGGCCAAAATCTCTTAAGGCTTGTTTGGCATGTCATGGCTGACTTTTGCTAGGTTTAGTTTGGTAACATGTCCTACTAATGTGTAATTGTAAGTGGAAGTTAATACACTTCTGGTTATAGCTCAGTTAAGGCATCACTTAAGGGTATAAAAGGAATTAAGGTGTTTTAAGTATAATAAAGGGATTAAACAAGGGAAATGTGGCAAACCTCTAGCTGATCTTTAGCTTAGAACATATCCAATGATCATGTGACACCTATTAATGATCCTAGGATAATCTAACATACTTATGTCTAAGCATAAATCAATTATATGACAAAAACATCTAAGCACCTCAAACACATGTTGACCTTCAAGTAGGTCAACACCTCGTGTTTATTTTCAACTAGGTCATCACCTCGTGCTTACCTCAACTAGGTTGTCACCTCATGATTAACAAGTTGCTTATGTTGTTTCTTAAGGAGAAAAGTGATTATGAAGGAGTATAACTAGTTATGGGAGCATTTCCTGCTACTAGGAATTTACCGGGTCTCCTAAGGTCTTCTTAGGTTTTCCATCTCGGGTTGCTAGGGTTTTCTAGGGGTTTATTGAGTTACAGAGGCTTACCTAGTTTCCATGACCATTTCCGGCATTTCCGGGACTTTCGGGACTTCTCATAACTTGGGGTATTTCAACTTGTGTCCGGGCTTAGAAGTCTGGACAAAGTCCGAACAAAAATCTTGTACGTGGTCCGGACTTGTGTTTGGGCTTGGAAGTCTGGACATAAGCTGAGACTTCAAGCCCAGACTCATCCTCACACCCTCGTCCGAACCTGTAAGGTCGGATGGAAGTCCAAACACAGCCAAAATAGTCTAAAGCAGAAAGTGTCCAAAAGCCTGCCCGGACACGCAAGTGCGAACGGATGTCCGGACGTGGCAAAAAATGTCACAAAACATGCAGAAGCTTCACAATCAATTCTTCAAATAAACAAACCACAATGATAACAAAGAATTCCATGGGGGGTTTTCCAGTTGAAAACAATGGCAAAACAGACAAGAAATCAACTCACAAAACACACCAAAATCAATAATCAAATAGTGAAACCCAAATCCCTAAATCCCCCATGGTCGAACACACCCCCATTGAATTTGTTCACCACCAACCTTGAACTGAAGACCCGTAAATCTTTTATTGAATTCACACTACACTTTTTTCAGTTCCACACTAGAATCCCAGTAGACAACTGATCAAAACAACCAGAGATTGGAACCTAAACTTAGAAACAAAAAGGGACTAAACTGAAACCAAAACGTAACTAAAACCACAATCTCAAACCTGAATCACAGCAGACAAGGGCCCAAAATCCACACAAAAGAACCATAATAGAAGATCAGACAAACACCGGCGTAGATTGAACAATTAGGGAAGAAGAAGCGAGAGAGAGAGAGAGAGAGAGAGAGAGAGAGAGAGCCAAAATGGGAAATCAGAAAAAAAAGGACATGGAAATGAACGTGAATTGGGACAACTTTTTTCCTATTCCCTTACCAAAAATCTTACTTGGGCAAAAGACCTTCTTGCCCCTTCAACTTCCCTCAATAGCAAAACAGCCTACAATGACATAAACCTTCTTATATTAATATAACGTAAAATGTCATTCTAAAAATAAACCAGATTATCACATATATAATGGATATTGCCACCCATATATGTGGCTCTGTTGGGGACAAAACTCTTAACTAATTTAACTTTGTTAATTTTACGATAGAGGGCTTAACTTGAAAGTGTTTATTAAGGCTTGTTCTTGTGTGATTTTTCTCTTTGTGCACTGTCTTTACTTTATGCATCATGTGAGAGTAAATTGAAGGCCCACACAAACAGCTACTGGTCAGGTCAAGGCATGACCCATTTGAAGTCACGCACCTTGAGGAGATGTGCAAAAGTGAGGGGAAAGAGTATGATGGTGTGCAAGGCCCATCCTTGTAATACCTTGTTCAAGGCTCCAAGCACCTATTTGAACGTATCCTCAATTGATTGGTCATTGTTAGATGATAAGTGCAAAACATATAGACTTTTTAGGGTTTAATCACCTTATTAATTATAGCATTTTTAGTAATGTTTCTCACTTATCTAGGGTTTTTTCCTATAATTATGTTGTTATATTAACTGATGTATTTTATGTGTTAAATTGTAGGAAAAATACCTAAAACAACATATGTTTATAAGGGATTAAAAATGGTCACGTGAGGAAGCATGCATGAATTACATGCAACCGCCCAATAAGGGGCGGACCACTCTGAGGCAACCGCCTCATATTGTGAGGACGGGAATAGAGAGTACCGCCTACAAGGAGGCGGACAACACAGAGAGTACCGCCTACAAAGAGGCGGACAAGACAGAGTAGACCGCCACTTATCTAGCGGACACGTGTAAATGGCTTATCTTCTTCGGTGACTCTGCAACTTGATTCCGTCATATCCATTAAGCAGACGGCGCCTACCAGAAAACACTCACGCGTATGTTCCTGTCCCCTGCAATAAATGAAGCAATCAGTGAGGCTGCAATCAACGAGCTCAATCAATGAGCTGCTGCTATGCTTCTTCTCCTTCCTCTATAAATACAACCCTCGAACAACTTCTCCAGTGTCCTTCCAGAGGTTCCATCCGTGGTTCCTCCTGGAGTTCCAATTCACACCATCATTCCATCTTCGTACCACTTCACCTTCACTCACTCGTTCATTCCATTTCTAATCTCCCGCTTCTCCATTTGTTTTCTTTTCATCTCATTAATCTCACCTCTAGTCTCACGTATTTAAATAGCAGATCTCTATTTAATATGTTAGGCTGGTTACGCTTACTCTGCGAATAATTATTATGTATCTGTATTAATTATGCAATATGTTTTACTGGTTTTAGTTTTAATAAAGTTTGTTTCGGTTAAAGGTTTTCTCGCCATCTTTTTAATAAACCTCATGAATTTATTAAAATGCTTTACTAAGTCTGTTTTTGATTTCATCGGTTGGGAACAGATGGGTTGATTAAGCCGTAAAACTGGGGGAAACTTATTTTCATCGTTTAAGTTAGTACTCAGTTGCAAATGTAATCCCTCAACACTCCTCTGCCGTTCGCAGGCTTTTGCTTGAGTTTTCATCGGACCTTGCATTACAGGTGAACGAGTTCTTATGAGTTTTCATCGGACCTTAAGAAAATATCAGGAATCTTGCCAAACAATTATAATTAAACCAGTAGACCTAGCATGAAAGAGCAGATATTATATTAATTTGAACCAGAGTCCCGTTTAGTTTATCTGTTAATTTAGTTAATTTTACCTTTCCCTTTTATTTATATGTAACAAGTCAATTAATCCTTCCCCCCTTTGTGACACGCTTAGGTACTTTAATATGTATATTAGTCCCGTGGTTCGATATCCGGTCGCTTACATTTTCACTATACTACTGCGACCGGGATTTGTTTGCAGCCCGACGTTTATTTTGAGTTTTAATTTCTTTTCTTCTAATTTTATATCAGTTTAACCACTCACTTTATAACGTCTGCATTAGACATGACCCATTTTGAGACACACTCCAAGGTGAGGCGTGAATGTGGAGAAAATTAAGAGGATAGCGCAAAAGCCCCACCCCTTCATGACCTGAGGCCAAGGCCCCAAGCACTCTTCGAACGTATCCATACCCGACTGATGGAACTTGCATGGTTACAATATACATACCCTTGATTGTGACATTGTATTCTTCCTTGTTTGTGTCATTGTGTGCTTGTTTGGTTGAACTATGTCTCACTTAAATGGTTCTTCTAGAAACTCCCCACTTCAAATCTTTAAGACTTAACAGGATATTTTCATTTGGCGAGTCCTTCACTTGGAATTTTAAAATTTACTTTGGCATATGCATAGTTCAAGCAAATCCTTCCTTGGAATTTAAAATCTACTTTCGCCCATAACTTCATTCATAACCTACCTGACCTAAGTCTTTCATTAGGGATGCATAAAAACTTTCTCATAACAAAAGGACATTCACAATCCCTAATAGATCCCCACTTGGATTCTAGATAATTATTTTTGGCCCAAAAGTTCTCTCATAGTCCAAATAAACTCACCACTAGGATTCCAAACAGTTCATTACAACCCAAATGCCCATTTACACTCCAAAAGAACTCCTTACTTAGATTCATAAAATTGCATGAGCCTTTCGACCTAGAAATTCACAAACGAATTTTCTTCCACCCAAGAGGTTGTTCATAGTCCAAACAACTTCCCCACAACTTTAAAATCTCCTTCAACCCAAAGTCTAGATCGTGAAAACGTCCACATATAAATATCTATAGTCCAAACAAATTCTTTGCTTGTGTACTGCAAAAAGAAAATCTCTTCAACCTAAATGTCTTAAGAAAAAACTCCATGGAAAATTAAATTCTAATCGTAACTTCCAGGATTAGTTTATACTCAACTCATAAAGGTAGGCTTACCCTTGGCTTCCCTCTCAAGATTGGTATATTAGCTCGTTCATCTCTATACACCTTCCCTTAGTCACTCCAAAGCTTTAAAGAATCGTGCCTACGTGTCCTGCCTTGGACTCGTATTTATTGAATCTCAAAGCATCAGGGGCTAGTTAGAATCCCCGAGAGGTCAAGTCGAGCAATTCAAGCAAAATAATACAAAGAAGACTAGAGTTTCCAGCAACGTAAGGGATGTCAGCTCCATGGTAACCTTATGCTTGAATTGTTCTCTATATCGACAAAAAGTACTGGGAGGCTTCTGGATGATTGTCACACTCTCCATTATAAAACCACACACCAATACCAAGCATAATACCCACTTCACTTTGATATGTCCTTCCCAACGAAACCCATGAGTCGTATAGGGGGCAATCGATGGGTAATAAAATCCACGCGAAAGCCTTAAACATCACAAGAAAGCCTTAAGCAACTGATAAGCCTAGAGCACCACAAATAAGCCTTAAGCATCTGTAAAGCATCTGTAAGCCTTAAGCACCGTTGAAAATCCTTACACATCATTCATAACCTTAAGAAACCGATCAGCATTTGAAATACCCCAAACCTTAATATATTAATGAACTATCTAATTAGGATATACTAAGGCTCAAACATGCCTTAGAAACATTAGAAGAAGTGTAAAACAACTTACACCAAAACATGTTGTAAGAACAATTAGAGCAAAAGGTGTTTTAAAGAGCAAAAATAAATCAGGGAACTACCAATAAGTTCCCAAGAGATTTCAAATGTGAAATACCTCTAAGAGTAGTAATACGCATTAAGCGGAATTAGCGTTTGAACCGAAAACGCACCTTAGAGCACAAAAATGTGCTTTAAACAAAAAAATGTGCTTTAAGCATGTATATATGGAACGAAAAGGATAATGAGCCAAAATACCATAAAGAAATAAGGGAAAAACAATTAAATGGTCATAGGAGCCATTGCGTATACACACAAATTAAGTATACAAAGTCCATAGTAAACAGGTACTAAACTGACGAAAGTCAAGGAGAAACCATTAAACGACTTGGTTTAAATTGGAATGAGCAACATGCTATTTCATGAACAAAGTTTTTAAAGGTTTTAAATATATTAAGGACACATTTAAACTAGCCAAAACAAATTGCATAATCAATGTGAACCCGGAAGCACATAAAATGGTGCTTTAAGGCATTTTTGGCTATGTAACATACCTAACACATGGTATAAGATCTTATGAACGAGTTTAAGGCATATAATATTACATAAATATAAGTAAGTAACAAAAAAAATCAGACAAAATCGTGACTAAGGCTGCCTACTTCATGATGTGAAATACCCCAAACTTAGAGATGGTGTTTAAGTGATGAACTAAGATATAAGGAGGCTAAATAATGCCTTAGAAACATTAAGAAACATTTTTAATCAAAGAAAATATAAGGAAACACCAAAAGAGCAGTTTAAGCAAAAACGTGCTCTAAGCTTGGAGAGACTTGGGTGAGCACCCAAATATCATTCTAAGACCTTAGTAATATCCTAATGATCATTTTAAACCAATTACCAAAGAAAACCAAGCTTGAAAACAAGTTAAAACACAAAATGTGCTTTAAGGAGTCTTAAAGCACATTTTTGAAAAATTGTCTTGTAAATGGGTTTTGAGTGGCAAAATGTCCATCATTACTCCTTAATTAACTTGTGTCCTAATTAGTATCACATTAGGAAGTCTAAATCAATGGGAAATCAAAAATTGCACAATTATGTGCACTAGTTTGTGAATAGTAATCAAATAGTGCCTAGTTTAGTCTTTAGTCAATTTAGTTTAGTTAGTTGGTCAAACAAGACCATGGCTAGCTTAATTAAAGGGGGTTTCCGGTTTTTAAGGTGATGATTCACCACATGATCAAATAAGAAAAGAAAATAAGAGATAAAGTAAAAGTTACTATTTGTTTTTAACATAAATATCCCACCTTTACTTACCTTCCTCCTCATCTCTTCATTCTCTTCTCTCACCACCGATTTCTCTTGCTCTCTCCCTTCTCCATTCACGTAGAAGGCACACCCCTATGTAAGTTCCATCTTCCCTTGATTACTAATTACTCATTTTAGCTCCAAAACCTAAACAAATTACATTCTTCTAGTTAGCTCAGCTCTTCCTTTCTATCTTTCCAAAACTTCAAGAGCTCCATTTTGGTGCCAAGACAAACCGCCATTAGAGGAGGAAAATTCAAGTTTGGAGAGTTAATTGGCTTCTCCATTCTCTAAGGTAAATATATGTAAGAAAAATCAAGTTTCCATCATTCCTTCACATAACCGAAAATCTATACTCATGGGGCTCCATTTATGCCTTGTTCTAGCTTGTTTCCTACTCTCCAAGGGCAAGAGGAGGTCCTTCTTGATTCATATCCAAGCTTGTCTTGAGAAATCAAGTAAAACAATCAATTAATACCCTTAAAACACATTTTTAACCTAGGTTTATTCCTTAAGGTTAGTGTGTTGTTTAGTACTCATGGGAGTCATTGAATATTGCTTAGAACATTGGCAAGGAGAACTTGATTTGGTGACCGAGATTGAGCAAGGAAAAACCTAAGGAAGAAATTTGATGAAGCTTGAAAAAGAACAAGGTAAATGTCTTGCCTTAAGGTGTATAATGCATTAAGGGATAAGATTTAGATATGTGATGAGTTTAGTGTAGAGTTTACATTGGGAAAGAGTTATAAAAACCTAGGAGAAACAATGACTATACTTGTGAACTTGTGATTAAGGAGCAAATGAGAAAACGGAGATAGTTTAAGGATGTCAAGGTGAAATTATAAGAACATTTAAATTGCAATGGGAGCCTTGTTGTGTTTATTTGCAGGTCAAAGGCTACTATATTGAGGAAAATCAGTGTTTAAGATTTATGCATTTAAGGGCCTAAGAGCCAAGTCATTTAAGGGCCTAGGTGCCAAGCAATTTAAGTTTATGCACTATATTGTTGTAGTGTAGTTTTGGTGTTTGATGTGTGCTAAGGAGGTTTAATGACAATTTGAATGTTGATAGCTAATTGATGGTGAAGAAACTAAATGTTTTTGGTGTAACAATATACTAGAGAACCCATGGCAAATTTAGTGAAGAACCTAAGCGTTTAAGATGTGTAAGGAGTTTATGACTAAGGAAGTACTAAGAAACTTTAGGAGTATTTTGATGAAAAGGGTGAGTCAAGGTGTTTAATGAGTTAGAATGACTTAGGCATCATCATGGAGGATTTAGGAATCAAATGATGAACTTGTGTATTTATGACTTAGGCAATATTGATAAACTAGTAGAAAGGAAATAATGTGTTGGAAGAAGGAGGCATAAACTTGTGTAGGAACTTTAAGTAGTTGCATAAAGGAATTTTAGGTGGTGTGAAAGATGCTTGGGAGATGATGTTATAGTGGCGAGGAAGAATTTGGCATAGTGGTTATAATAGGTATGAACCACCACTTAGAAGCCTAGTGAAAAACATTACAAGTGTTGACATTATTACAAGGAAAATGCATAATGACTAAGATGGTTATTGATGAGTGATTTAAGGAGTTTAGTGGAGGGCCTAAGGTGTATTTTAAGTGCCCAAACGAGGTTAGAACATACTAAGAAATGAGATAAGTGTTTAAGGATATAGAAGATGAGTATTCTGGCCTGTCCGAACTTCCGTCTGAATTTGGAAGCTCGGACATGCCCTGTTGCGATTAAATTTTCTGAGTCTAGACCAGTGTCCGGACTTCTGTCCGGCCTTTGAAATTCGGACACTTGAAATTTTTCCTTTGATTTTTCCTCGACCTATGTCCGAACTTAGGGAAGCTCGGACACATGTTCGGACATACGTCTGGTTGCACCCTTTTGAGTCTCGACTTGGGTCCGAACATAGGAAGCTCGGACACAAGTTCGGACGCGGTGCTGTTTTGACCAAAAACTTAGTT
Source organism: Limonium bicolor (assembly GCA_023374045.1). Taxonomy (NCBI): domain Eukaryota; kingdom Viridiplantae; phylum Streptophyta; class Magnoliopsida; order Caryophyllales; family Plumbaginaceae; genus Limonium; species Limonium bicolor. The sequence continues at coordinate 156,465,056 of CM041782.1, forward strand.
TAAGGTTGGGAAATGATATCTAATGGTGGGAATTGATAGATATTGATGTTATAAAGTTATTAAGGGCATGCTTAGAGGGGTGTAATGGCTACTAAGTGGGTGCACAAATGTAATAGATAATGAGGAGGAAATGATGTGCTTAAGAGTTAAGTGGAAACTAAAAAGACTTAGTGAATAACGATGGGTAAATACTAGTGCCCAGGGAAGGGAAGTTAAGTAAATTGCGTTAAGTCGAGCTAAATAATAACCTAAGCTGGGTGAATGTTTTAGGACTTGAGAATTGGGACCCCGGAGAGGTTAAACAAACGACAGTCGACGGTGAACGGTACAGTCTTTTCTTGTGACCTGCTTGCTAACGAGGTGTCCCTCGGTTGTGTGCTATCTGTTTATTTGCTATGACTAAGACAAGATAAAGCATGCAACCAGTTATACTGTTCTCGTGTGAATGTGTTTCTTTACACTAACCCACGAGACTTGAGATTGTTACCGTTAGTGCCTTTTGAGTTAAGGAGGTAGAGTAGTTGTGGTTAAGTTAAGGAATTAAAGATATTGTGTTACTGTTGGTTAATAACCCGTAAGGTTTAACTAACACATGGTTTGTAAGATTTTTACTAACTGGAACTTAAGGGGGAAGTGAGGAACCCGGGACTGACTCCGGTCATGCATGCTAAGGAAAAAAGGGGGCCGGTATCTGAATCAGATTCGTCCTCGCTTAAGGACTTGTCTTCGGACTTATTGCCTAGGGTCGGTTGCCGGCTCAACTACACTGGACTCCTTTCCAAGGTAGGTGGCATTAAGATGGTGCGGTAGGATCACCTAAATCCTAAGTTTGAGGTAAATACAACCCTTTCCATTCTAGAAACGGTTTGTACACTGAGATTAAGATAAGGTTAAGACTGAGGTAAGTTAAGCAGAACTGAGGATAAGAGGAATCAGATTTGGAGGAGGTTATTACTAACCCATTTGTTAAGGGAACGCTTGAGTCGTTCATTTGTGTGTGGACTATGTATGTTCATTTGCGGATGGTTGTTTATTGCACTTCATATTATGTTGTGTATCTAATCAATTTCCATGCTATCGACAATTAGTCGTCGTAGCCCCGTTAGCTTAGGGGCCACGAGAGGGTCGTACCAGCATTCGTGCTGACCCCCTTTGGGGGCTGTTTTTAAACTTGCAGGTAAGAGGCCCATGAAGTCACACCACGAGAGTAGGAGCGGTTAGACTTAGGATGGGTTACTTATTTTTGAGCACGGGTTGCGCATGTGCGCCTGTCTGTTTATATTTAAACTGATGTAAGTTTGTGATTATGACTTAGATACTTAACTCGGTTGGTTGGTGGTATTTTGGTCGGTTGTGTATTTTGGATAAGTGTTGTAAATCGGTAAGGTTCGGTATGTTCTAATGATCAGACCGTGGCAAGGTCCCGGTGTGGTGTTTGTTATTTCCGCTGTGACATTTTGATAAAGTGTTAAGTTTGCGATAACCACGATTGGCTTTGGACGGGGTGTTACAAAAAGTGGTATCAGAGCGTAGTTACGCTCTTATCAAGAAATACCGGACATAAGTAACCACCGCGTTAGGTTAGGAGTTAAGATATAAGAAATGGGGTAAGGGTGTGAGAGGTTAGTGTGAGTAGAGTCAGATTACCACTATTAAGTGTGGATCATTTTACCGTCTACGGACGTTATAAATTCGTTAACCGAAACAGTGGTGGATACGAATCAAATGTGAGTTGTAATTGTTCAGATGTCAGGAAGGAGAGGCCAAGGCCGTGGCCGTGGCAGAGGCGAGGATGCTTCAGAGATACTGGAGGGGCAGACGATCGCAGAGATCGTGGCTGCCGCATTAGAGCACATGGGGCTACCAGCCTAGTGTTGGTGCACCACCTCCACCGCCACAGCCCGGGAACCAAATTGGGTGAAGAGCTTGCAGACCTTCGACCCGTACACTTTAAGGGGGGAGACTGATCCCGCCAAGCTTGAGGCATACATCTCCGAGCTGGAGACCGCCTAGAGACCCTTGATGTCCCTGCTGGGATCAAGGTGCGTCTAGCTGCATTCTATCTGAAGGGGGCAGCAGGCGATTGATGGAAGCTGGTGAGGGTCGAGCATGTGGTCAATCCAGACTTCGGCTGGGACCAGTACACAACATTGCTACAAGCAAAGTACTATCCGCCCATGTCCAGACAAAGAAGCGCCTACAGTTGGATGCGCTTAAGCAGACGGACAAGATGATGGTAGACGAGTATTACTCGGAGTTTACCGCCTTGCTTCGTCTTCTGCCAGGTCTTGGATATCAGACCAGATACTAGTGGACCACTTCTATGGCGGGCTTAGCCATCGACTCCGCTACGGCATGGGGCCGACGAGCTATACTACCTTGCAGGTAATGAGAATGGTTGAAATAAGAGTAAGTAAATGAATAAGATTTAGATTGTGGAAATAAGAGTAACTAATACTTTGGAAAGCAGGAGTGCTATCATGCCGCTGCTAAGGTTGAGATAACCGTCCAGCTGAGGGACGAGGACAATGCTAAGAGAAAGAACACCGGGAAGAGCACCGAGCATCAAGGGCAAGGTGGGTACAAGAAACAGAAGTACCAGCCTCAAGCCCAGAAAAATCAGAACCAAAAAGGGAAGGAGGAAAAGGAGAAGGCTCCAGAAGAGCCACTGAAGTTGACCTATGCATATGCAGCTAAACCCCTGCGCTCAAGGGCGCCAAAGGGTAAGGGATTAATATTGAGTGAGTTAAGAGACAATTAGTAACCGTTTAAGATATGAGTACTGATATTGTGAATAATCAGGATCTGAGACTGAAAAGGGAGCCGGTGGTGGCTACCAGCGACGCTACATCTGTCAGTGGTGTCACAAGGACCACCCCGGGCTTGATTGTAAGAGGAACAAGGTTGAGTGCAATTATTGTGGGGTATACGGACACCGAGCATACGAGTGCTTCCGGAACCCCGCTAGCAGAGCCTTTAGGCCCAAGATGAGGGGCAAGGGCAAGACTGATCAGGGAGCTGGATCTGACAGTTAGAAGAGAGTGCAGCAAGCTACAGACAAGAACCCACGGGTAGCCCAGAAGTCGGGACCCACATTACATGGTGGACTGGACGAAGAGCCTGAACCCTCATCGAGACCAGGTACCGCTAAAACCTTGTTAAGTGATATAATTACCTGCTTACCGCATTATCATGCATGTTTGGTGAATAATTGAGTTAAGTGAGAATGAGATAAGATTAGAACTTAAGTAAGATATGACCTATTACAACCTTAGGAAGCTTCAACATCTGCTATCCAATGCCTGCAACACCTAACCCGGAATACACCGACATGGAGACCTGAGACTTTTCAACCGAACAATGTCAGGTATCCGCCGAGGTATGATTTTATTAAGGGATACCTGACACCCGAGGCACAAATAACCATCATCATAAGGTGCAATCAATTAGGAGCGGGACCGGGAGGTTTTTATACACCGGAGTACCCAGGAGGAGTAAGAATGAAGTTAAATATGATGAGCTTAGGCAAGGATTGGAATCCATATGCCAAGACTTACCAAACCATGAGACACAAGATGGAGTCTCACCACCGGGCATACCCGAAGAGTTCCATCCGGTAAATACACAAGGCATGGAGATCGCTCAGTAGTTGGAAGCTGAACCGATTCCAGACATCCAAGCAGACATTTGCATTGTAAACTTCTACGAGAAAGACGGGCGACTTGGACTACACAGGATAAGGACGAGACAACGGAGTCTCTCGAAAGAGGGATACCCGTAGTGTCTTGGTCCATCGGGGATGATGCAGAATTTTGATACGGGGAGCAGAAGCGTGCGGACCGTGCAAATAAGTTAGTACTTAAGTCAGGGGATGTATTAGTTATGGAGGAGAATCAAGGATGTTGTACCATGGGATTAAGAGAATCAAGCTGAATACAGCACCGTCAGCAGTAATCAATGCGACACATATGAGACCAGGACGGTTAAACCTAACCTTTAGACAATATTAGCCATGTAATGTTTTAGTATGGGATAAGGAATGGGATGTAAGATTAAAAAACATGTTGTAAACAGGATGGTTATGAATAAAATAACAGTGTTGTTCATATAAATTGTTACGACTCTTGTTATACCATCATTACTCATGAAGCTTGTGAATACAATTAGGTCATGGACTCGGTACGGAAGGTGCGCTAAGCATACTTATAGAGGCACAGGTCGACGCCAGCGGTACTATCCTCACCGGCACCTTTCCGATTAATGAGATTGAGGCATCAGTTCTCTTCGACTCAGGGGCCTCGCATACCTTTGTCTCGGCATCTTTCGCGAGAAGGTTGGGGCTAGACACTGATGAGCTACCCGACTTTACGGTTACGCTCCTGTCTAAGGAGAAGGTTCGTTGCACTCGCTACTACCGAGGAGCCATTGTCAGTATTAAGGGGGAAGACTTTCCAATCAGTTTTATTGAGTTCAGGGAGTTGGGATTTGATGTTATCTTCGGGATGAACTGGTTGGAGCGACACAAGGGTCGTATCCTCTTCGCCGAGCATAGACTGCTGCTCAGGAGTCCGTCTGGGTAATAATATCATACCGCCAGAGGCCCAGAGAGCCTTCGACTAAGATCATCACCGCTATGGCAATGTATAAGGAGTTGAGGAGAAAGGAAGAAGTGTACCTCTGCTATGTACAGGACATAGAGAGAGAGACCCCGAGTTCGACCCGACTTACCGGTAGTGTCGGAGTTCCCCGACCTCTTTCCACGGGAACTGCCCTGCATGCCACCCACTCGGGAGGTAGAGTTCACCATCGAGCTGCTACCTGGTACCGGACCTATAGCCAAGGCACCATACCGCATGGCTCCAGAGAGATGATTGAGTTAAAAAAGCAGTTAAAGGATTTGTTAGACAAGGGATTTATTAGACCAAGTGTATCACCATGGGGAGCGCCATTCTCTTCATGAAGAAGAAGGATGGTAGTCTCCGCCTCTGCATCGACTACAGAGAGTTGAATGCAGTGACTGTGAAGAATAAGTATCCACTACCCCGCATTGATGATTTGTTCGATCAGTTGAAGGGGGCATCCGTGTTTTCCAAGATTGATCTCAGATCGGGGTATCATCAGATAGCCATTAAGGAGGGAGACATTGAGAAGACGACATTACGGACACGATACGGCCACTATGAGTTTACAGTGATGCCGTTCGGTTTGTCGAACACGGCACCGGCAAAATTTATGGATCTGATGAACCACTTGTTCCGGGAGCAGCTGGACAAGTCGGTTGTGGTATTCATTGATGACATTTTAATATATTCGAAATCAAGAGCTGAGCATGAGGAACATTTGAGGAGAGTACTGGAGATATTGAGGGAGAACCAGCTATATGCTAAGTTCTCCAAGTGTGAGTTTTGGCTTGACCAGGTCTCTTTCCTGGTCATGTCATCTCAGATGCTGGAATCTCGGTGGATCTAGCAAAGATTGATGCCGTGTGTACTTGGCCGAGACCGAAGACAGTTACTGACATTCGGAGCTTCCTTGGCTTGGCAGGTTACTACCGGCGGTTTGTTAAAGATTTCAGCAAGGTTGCAAAACCGATGACCAGTCTGATGAAGAAAGATGCACCGTTCTTATGGACGACTGACTGTGAGAGATCATTTCAGAGTTTGAAGGACTCACTGACCACTGCACCGGTTCTGACTATTCCAGACGGTACGGAAGGCTTTGAGGTTTACTGTGATGCATCCGGCAGAGGGCTGGGTTGCGTGCTCATGCAACATGGCAAGGTGGTGGCATATGCCTCACGCCAGTTGAAGAAACATGAGGAGAACTACCCCACACATGATTTAGAGCTAGGAGTTGTAGTCTTCGCTTTGAAGATATGACACCATTACTTATACGGGGTTAGTGTGACAATCTATACCGATCACAAGAGCTTGAAATATATATTCACTCAGAAGGAGTTGAATCTCAGACAATGGAGATGGTTAGAATTCTGAAAGACTATGACATTGACCTCCAATATAAAGATGGGAAGGCCAATGTTGTAGCAGACGCCCTGAGCCGTCGAGCACGCTCACTCCATTCGCTAGTCTCTTTCTCCAGCTTGGTTGATGAGGTGCGAGAGGCTCAGAGGACAGATGCGTTATGAGAGAGGTCAGACAGAAGCTGACAGATGGTACCTTTGAGAGTCAGAAATATGACTTCAGACGTCACGACGATGATCTGATTAGACTTAAGGGCCGATTATGCATACCACGGGGCAACACGGATCTGAAAGACCGTATACTTAGGGAATCACACTGTTCTTCAGTTTCCATCCATCCGGGAGCCTCTAAGATGTATAAAGACATGAAGAGATACTTCTGGTGGTCGGGGATGAAGACAGATGTTACCGAGTTCGTCTTGAGGTGTCTCACATGCCAGAAGGTGAAATTCGAGCACCGACGACCGGGCGGAATGGTACAGTCGATGCCAGTTCCGGAGTGGAAGTTCCATGATATCTCCATGGACTTTGTAGTTGGACTCCCACCTACTAGGGGAGGTCTCAACATGATATGGGTGGTGGTGGATCGCCTTACCAAAGTAGCCGATTTATACCGATGAAGGATACTTGGAAGGTGACCAAATTAGCTGAGTTGTTGAGAGAGAGAAATCATGAGACATCACGGGATACCGAAGACCATAGTGTCAGATAGAGATACCAGATTCCTTTCGAGGTACTGGAGAGCTACTAGAGAAGCGTTGGGTACAGAACTGAGGCTGAGTACCGCATTCCATCCTCAGACAGATGGTCAGACAGAGCGTACGATTCAGACACTTGAGGATATGCTGAGGGCATGTGCCTTAGACTTCCAGGGCAGCTGGGATTGACAAATTACATCTGATTGAGTTTTCATACAACAACAGCTATCACGCTTCGATCAAGATGGCACCTTTTCAAGCGTTGTACGGTAGACCTTGTCGTACACCGCTCTACTGGGATGAGTCGAGTGAGACGGTCATTATAAGACCAGAGTACTTAGAGCAAGTTAAGGCTGAAGTTCAGCAAATCAGGGAGAACATGAAAGCTGCTCAAGATAGGCAGAAGTCGTATGCTGATGTTCGACGACGAGACCAGGAGTTTGCAGTGGGCGACCGAGTATTTCTGTGGGTATCACCGATGAAGGGTGTGTTTAGATTTGGGCAGAAGGGCAAGTTAAGCCCTAAGTTTGTTGGTCCTTATGAGATTACGGAGCGGGTGGGCTCAGTAGCTTACAGGTTGAATTTACCTGCTAAACTGGGTAAAGTGCATGATGTTTTTCATGTTTCACAGCTAAAGAAATACATGCACCACCCCTCCCACGTGTTAGAACCTGAGAGGTTGACATTAGAACCGAATATGAGATCAGTGGAGATTCCTCAGAGAATCTTGGATAGTAAGACTAGGGACACTCGCCATAAGTCAGTGCGACTGGTGAAGGTTCTCTGGTCTAACCAAGATGTCGAAGAGGCCACGTGGGAATTAAAGGATAAGATGAGGGCGAAGTACCCTTCTTTGTTTACCGACTAGATCGTCTGTATAGGGTACAGGGCGTACCCCTTTTTAAGGGGGGTAGAGCTTCCTCGCTTTTGAGTAGTAAACGAACATGTTGTCATTTTGTTTGGTTGATGTAAGATGTGGTTTGTGTAAGTTGTGTAAGTTAGTACACCTTGGTGGTAAGTTTGAGATATGTATAATACTTATGTATTGTATTTGTGGTAGACCTTTGAGTCTTGAGATTGTGAATGAGAATATAAGATGTGGTGTTAAGATTGAGAAATTGAGTACCGTGAATGATTAAGTACACGTGTGAACTTTGGGGACAAAGTTCTTTTAAGGGGGGTAGATTGAAATACCCCAAACTTAGAGATGGTGTTTAAGTGATGAACTAAGATATAAGGAGGCTAAATAATGCCTTAGAAACGTTAAGAAACATTTTTAATCAAAGAAATATAAGGAAACACCAAAAGAGCAGTTTAAGCAAAAACGTGCTCTAAGCTTGGAGAGACTTGGGTGAGCACCCAAATATCATTCTAAGACCTTAGTAATATCCTAATGGTCATTTTAAACCAATTACCAAAGAAAACCAAGCTTGAAAACAAGTTAAAACACAAAATGTGCTTTAAGGAGTCTTAAAGCACATTTTTGAAAAATTGTCTTGTAAATGGGTTTTGAGTGGCTAAATGTCCATCATTACTCCTTAACTAACTTGTGTACTAATTAGTATCACATTAGGAAGTCTAAATCAATGGGAAATCAAAATTTCACAATTATGTGCAATAGTTTGTGAATAGTAATCAAATAGTGCCTAGTTTAGTCTTAGTCAATTTAGTTTAGTTAGTTGGTCAAACAAGACCATGGCTAGCTTAATTAAAGGGGGTGGCCGGTTTTTAAGGTGATTATTCACCACATGATCAAGTAAGAAAAGAAAATAAGAGATAAAGTAAAAGTTACTATTTGTTTTTAACATAAATATCCCACCTTACTTACCTTCCTCCTCATTGCTTCATTATCTTCTCTCACCACCAATTTCTCTTGCTCTCTCCCTTCTCCATTCACGTAGAAGGCAAACCCCATGTAAGTTCCATCTTCCTTTGATTACTACTTACTCATTTTAGCTCCAAAACCTAAACAAATTACATATTCTTCTTAGTTAGCTCAAGCTCTTCCTTTCTATCTTTCCAAAACTTCAAGAGCTCCATTTTGGTGCCAAGCCAAACCGCCATTAGAGGAGGAAATTCAAGTTTGGAGAGTTCATTGGCTTCTCCATTCTATTAAGGTAAAGAATATGTAAGAAAAATCAAGTTTCCACCATTCCTTCACATAACCGAAAATCTATAGTCATGGGGCTCCATTTTTTATGCCTTGTTCTAGCTTGTTTCCTACTCTCCAAGGGCAAGAGGAGGTCCTTCTTGATTCATATCCAAGCTTGTCTTGACAAACCAAGGTAAAACAATCTATTTAATACCTTAAAACACATTTTTAACCTAGGTTTTATTCCTTAGGTTTGTGTGTTGTTTAGTACTCATGGGAATCATTGAATATTGCTTAGAACATTGGCAAGGAGAACTTGATTTGGTGACCGAGATTGAGCAAGGAAAAACCTAAGGAAGAAAGTTTATGAAGCTTGAAAAGAACAAGGTAAGGTAAATGTCTTGCCTTAAGGTGTTTAATGCATTAAGGGATGGGATTTAGATATGTGATGAGTTTAGTGTAGAGTTTACATTGGGAAAGAGTTATAAAAACCTAGGAGAAACAATGACTATACTTGTGAACTTGTGACTAAGGAGCAAATGAGAAAAAGGAGATAGTTTAAGGATGTCAAGGTGAATTATAAGAACATTTAAATTGCAATGGGAGCCTTGTTGTGTGTATTTGCAGGTCAAAGGCTACTATATTGAGGAAATTCAGTGTTTAAGATTTATGCATTTAAGGGCCTAAGAGCCAAGTCATTTAAGGGCCTAGGTGCCAAGCAATTTAAGTTTATGCACTATATTGTGATGTAGTGTAGTTTTGGTGTTTGATGTGTGCTAAGGAGGTTTAATGAGAATTTGAATGTTGATAGCTAATTGATGGTGAAGAACTAAATGTTTTGGTGTAACAATATACTAGAGAACCCATGGCAAAATTTAGTGAAGAACCTAAGCGTTTAAGATGTGTAAGGAGATTTTATGACTAAGGAAGTACTAAGAAACTTTAGGAGTCGTTTTGATGAAAAGGGTGAGTCAAGGTGTTTTAATGAGTTAGAATGACTTAGGTATCATCATGGAGGATTTAGGAATCAAATGAATGAACTTGTGTATTTAGGACTTAGGCAAATATTGATAAACTAGTAGAAAGGAAATAATGTGTTGGAAGAAGGAGGCATAAACTTGTGTAGGAACTTTAAGTAGTTGCATAAAGGAATTTTAGGTGGTGAAAGATGTGTGGGAGATGATGTTATAGTGGTGAGAAAGCATTTGGCATAGTGGTTATAATAGGTATGAACCACCACTTAGAAGCCTAGTGAAAAACATTACAAGTGTTGACATTATTACAAGGAAAAATGCATAATGACTAAGATGGATATTGATGAGTGATTTAAGGAGTTTAGTGGAGGGCCTAAGGTGTATTTTAAGTGCCCAAACGAGGTTAGAACATACTAAGAAATGAGATAAGTGTTTAAGGATATAGAAGATGAGTATTCTGGCCTGTCCGAACTTCCGTCCGAATTTGGAAGCTCGGACATGCCCTGTTGCGATTAAATTTTCTGAGTCTCGACCAGTGTCCGGACTTCTGTCCGGCCTTTGAAGTTTGGACACTTGAAATTTTTCCTTTGATTTTTCCTCGACCTATGTCCGAACTTAGGGAAGCTCGGATACATGTTCGGACATACGTCTAAGTGGGTGAACAAATGTAATAGATAATGAGGAAATGGTGTGCTTAAGAGTTAAGTGGAAACTATAAAGACTTAGTGAATAACGATGGGTAAATACTAGTGCCCAGGGAAGTTAAGTAAATTGCGTTAAGTCAAGCTAAATAATAACCTAAGCTAGGTGAATGTTTTAGGACTTGAGAATTGGGACCCCGGAGAAGGTTAAACAAACGATAGTCGACAGTGAACGGTACAGTCTTTCTTGTGACCTGCTTGCTAATGAGGTGTCCCTCGGCTTGTGTGCTATCTGTTTATTTGCTATGACTAAGACAAGATAAAGCATGACCCAGTTATACTTGTTCTCGTTGTGAATGTGTTTTCTTTACACTAACCCACGAGACTTGAGATTGTTACTAACTAAGTTTAGTGCCTTTTGAGTTAAGAAAAGGAGTTAAGTATTGGTGTCTGTTGGTTAATACCCGTTAAGGTTTAACTAACACATGGTTTGTAAGATTTTCACTAACTAGAACTTAAGGGGAAGTGAGGAACCCGGGACTGACTCCGGTCATGCATGCTAAGGAAAAAGGGGGCCGGTATCTGAATCAGATTTGTCCTCCGCTTAAGGACTTGTCTTTGGACTTGTTGCCTAGGGTCGGTTGCCGGCTCAGCTACACTGGACTCCCGTCCAAGGTAGGTGGCATTAAGATGGTGCGGTAGGATCACCTAAATCTTATGTTTGAGCTAAATACAACCCTTTCCATTCTAGAAACGGTTTGTACACTGAGATTAAGATAAGGTTAAGACTGAGGTAAGTTAAGGAGAACTAAGGATAAGAGGAATCAGATTTCGAGGAGGTTATTACTAACCCATTTGTTAAGGGAACGTTTGAGTCGTTCATTTGTGTGTGGACTATGTATGTTCATTTGTGGATGGTTGTTTATTGCACTTCATATTATGTTTGTGTATCTAATCAATTTCCATGCTATCGACAATTAGTCGTCGTAGCCCCGTTAGCTTGGGGGCCACGAGAGGGTCGTACTAGCATTCGTGCTGACCCCCTTTGGGGGCTGTTTTTACACTTGTAGGTAAGAGGCCCATGAAGTCACACACGAGAGTAGGAACGGTTAGACTTAGGATGGGTTACTTATTTTTGAGCATGGGTTGCGCATGTGCGCCTGTCTGTTTATATTTAAACTGATGTAAGTTTGTGATTATGACTTAGATACTTAACTCGGTTGGTTGGTGGTATTTTGGTTGGTGGTATTTTGGTCGGTTGTGTATTTTGGATAAGTGTTGTAAATCGGTAAGGTTCGGTATGTTCTAATGATCAGACCGTGGCAAGGTCCCGGTGTTTGTTATTTCCGCTGCGACGTTTTTAAAGTGTTAAGTTTGCGATAACCACGATTGGCTTTGGATGGGGTGTTACATGATGAGTCATTAATGGTGTTAAATTCAATTTGCTTACTTTTTACTTACCATGACTTTCCTTGATTGCCTTATCACCTTGTCCCCTGAGTAAATCATTAATCAGACACTTACCTGTCATATGAGAGCTCCCAAATTCGTAGCTCCTCCTCTCTTTGAAGAAACAACCCAAAAAACTCCAATGTTCTTAGATTATTGCCTTAAAGAACACCTTGTCTTGCACAGATCATAACTTTCTCATATAACTCCATATTCTAAGCTTGATAGCTCGTTGGAATCCTCTTTCGAAGAGCTTTACAACCATAGCTCATGAGCCCCCAGATTCTCAGGAAAACCACAAGAAGTGCCTTTGATTCTCGATGTAAAACATTGCCTTCTTGGAAACTCTTCCTTCTTTGATTTTCATCAAGGCCAAGTGCTTAGGGTTACTAACCCTTTATTCTTCATCTTATTATATGATTTTGGAGCCAATTTCTCTAGGAAATTGCTGTCAAAATTCTAAGGAAAACAAGCTTAATATTAAGCTAAAGGTTAATATACAAGGTAAATCCTACAACTACCTATTTCAAGGTTCTAATTGTTGATCTATATATGATCTAACATATTGTTCATCTTGTTTATTATTACCAAAATTATAAGTGTGTTAGATTTAATTTTTGACACGTTAAATGTTAATATTTTGTAAATCTAAAATTAGATTTATACTCCTTTTGATATAAGCTACAATATAAGCTATCATAATATACAAGAAAAATTCATATACTATGAATTTCAATATGGCCAAACATTAAGGGGTTATTAATGAGTTAGAAAAATTATCTAACTTAGTTAAATTAAAGGAATTAGAGTAATTAAGAGTAATATGTAAAGTTTAAGAAGTTTTGGTACCTAAAGGTGAATACCGAAAATTAATGGGGTCAATATGTAATTTTTTGAGTTTAGTTAGATGATAAGAAAATAATTGTAGAATTAAGTTTACAATTTATAAAGAGTTTATAAGTGTTATAAGGAATTTATAAGGTTTTCGGTATCTTAAGGTAAATAAAGGGTGGTATATATATATACTAAATTAGATAATTAAATCTGGTGATTTAGAGATGTTTAAAATGATTTTTGATGTTCAAAAATCTGTAGGTAAATTAGTTACGAAAATTAGAAATTAATTAGAGTTAAATTGGTTAATAAATGAATTAGGATAAAAGAAAAGACCACAAGGGTAAAATGGTAATTTCCCTAGTCAAACGTGGTCAAACGTGGTCAAACTTGGTCTATGACAGTTTATAAAAGTTTAGAGGAGCTAGAATAAAATTTGTAGCAAAAGATTAGATATTAAAAGGATAAAGGAATAAAAAGTTAAGTAAATAATTAAACTTTAGGGTAATATGTTGTAAATATAGAAAGTTAGGGGGTTTGACCATAAAAGACTGGTCAATCTTGGGTATATTTTGCTATTTGACCAAAAGTATAAAAGAAATTAATTAAGTAAGACTTTGGAATAAATTAGAAATAAAAATAACAAGTTTAGAACTTATTATGAGTAAAATAGAGATTAAGAGAAAACTATGGGTAAATAATGTAAATAACACATTTTTATGTGTTTAGAAGGTTATGGAAGTTAATAAAGAATTTAGAAACAAGTTGTAAAAGAAACAGAGTTAAGACGGGGTTAAACGAGACCCGTATATAACTTAAGGTATACCCGTAATTTAATAAGTATACGAGAAATCAATACTTAAAGTATTTTTAAAGAAAATACAAGTTACATTGGAAAAAGAAATAAATACGTATGATATGGAGTATCATACGGACGTATACGAAAATTTTGGTGTACATGAATAGTGCTCGTATACGTGAATAGTATCCGTATACATGAATAGTAAATACGTGTACACGACTAGTAAATACGTATACATGAATAGTAAATACGTATACATGAATAGTAACTACGTATATATGAATAGTCAAATACGAGACGTATATGTGAATAGTGAAATACGTATACGTTAATAATGAAATACAGTGAATAGTAAAATACGAGGCCAATAAATGAATAGTAGAATACGAGACCGTATAAATGAATAGTGAAATACGGATGAATAGTGAAAAATACTAAAACCTAATACAAGGTCCGCATAAGTCTAAAGTTGTAACTGCAAACTTAAGTAACTGCTAACGACGTTAGTATGTTAATGAATTAGAATTGAGCTTGAAAAACTCCTAAATGAACGAACGAACGGTTAACGTAAACTATACCCGAGTTAACCTAGAAAGAGGTTTAAGTTGAAAAAAGAACCAAACTAGTTATAAGACACATGATACTAATACTAGTTCTGGTTACAGATCTAGATAGTCAGAGGCGTTCGGCGGATTAGGCGAACGTGGAATTGGAATTAAGAGCTAGCCATCTCCTATGTACGGTATGGAATTCTTGTAGCTTGTTTGCTAACGGGGTCTACCTCGGTTTGTGTGCTATGTGTTATTGTGATACGACCAGACAGGATTAAGCATGAAACCGACTTACTGTATTGTTATTGTGCGTCCATTGCACCCTAACACGACTTGATTCAGAGCTTGTTCATTAACTATGATTAGTAACAATTGTACAAGGTTATAAATACTCCAAGTTGTTAGTAGGTTAATACCGAGAGAGGTTTAACTAACCAATTGTCAATGAGACTTCAACTAACTGGAACTTGGTGGAAGAGGAATCCGGGACTGACTCGGTCATGCATGTTTAGGTTAAGAGGTCGGCATCTGTATCAGATCTGTCTTCCGCATATGGCTCGTCTACGACTTGTCGCCTAGGGTCGACAAATAGACCCGACCTCCTCGAGTGAACAATTCGAAGTGGGAGGCAAATTCAGGAGGCGCGGGAGGGTCAAGCCTACACCCCTCATAACTCAAGAATTAATGTTTATAACCCAATGGAGCTAATAACTCATTGGCTAGGGTTACCTTGACCCGACAAAAATAAACAATTCAGTTAGAGAACAACCAGTTCTTTTAAGAGAACGGTTGACACTTATAAGGTATGGTCAAACACGAGAAGAACTAAACAATTCTCAGGCCTCAGGAGTTAGCAATCTAACTTACTCATTAATTGGCGTCCATTACGACGTTCGATTTATTTGAGCTGTGAATGTTTCACATAAATGTGTTGTTTGTTATCGTACTTCTTATTATTACTTGTATGAATAAACAATTGCATGTATACGACAAAGTAGTCGTGTGTAACCCTGCTAGCTTGTGGGCTGCACATTTTCTGTACCAGCAATATGCTGAGCCCCTTGGGGCCTGTGATTTAAACTTTGCAGGTAGGTACCAGACGAGGACTCAACTTGAGAGTAGGAGCGGGTAGAGTACTTCGGGTTGCTTTTACATTTGTTACACGAGTTGTGCATGTACACTCGTTTAGTATATTGATGAGATGGTAGTATGATGTATTAGGATATGAGATACTCGGTATAAGTTATGGTTCATGGATTGTAATGTATAGATGCTCAAGTAATTATCTGGTTAGTCAGACCGTGACTTGTAAGAGAATAGGCCTAGTTAGTCACGTGGGTGACTAACGGCGGTAACACCAATTTAGTAGAACTTTTCCGTTGCGTTATTAATGTACGAGTTGGACTTAGGGCGACGATCATTGTATTTGGAGATGGGGTGTTACAAAAAGTGGTACCAGAGCGTAGTTACGCTCTGATGACTGGAAATTACCGAGTTAGGAAAGTAGACTTTGGATAAGGGTTGAGTATTAGTGCAGAGAGGTGCGTTAGTTAGGATTCCTCGTGTGTATCAGATTGTATAATACCTAACCCCTCCGCTCCCCTGGTTCTAAGATACCCGAAATGAACGCCAGAGAGATGACAAGCGTTCTCTTACTCGGGAAAACCCGATCTGGCAATTACTTAGCATTATGCAATACGAGGAGCACCTCGTTATGCAATAGTCTTTCAAGACTTGAAGGTCCTAATTGGAGCGCAACATTGAAACAGGCGCTACCAACGAAATCCTACCAATGAGAGAATAATAATTACCGGCAACTTGGGTCGACATGCTACGCAGTCGAATAACCCCGCCATACCAGTAAGAAGGAAAGCACTACGAGTGCAATGGGAGGACGACAAGAGAAGCGACAGAAACACCGGACAACTATCCAAGGGAGCAATAACAGTGGGATAATACCGCGCAAGAGCATAGGGACTACCTAAAAGTCAATTATGCAGTGGATAACTCCGAACCTACAAAAAAAGGGGTTGCAAAGACCTAACTGCAATAGCCCAGACGACTACGAATGCATATGAAAGTCATACTCCAAGATAGGACTACGACGTAGTGCCTAAGAAGAGTCAATACTCGATTACCTCGACGAAGGTGTGGAAATGAGAGTGAGAACTAAGGCTAAAGTGAAAGAAAAAGGGGTTCACTCAGAAAGGGGAATACCCTGATAAGTAACTATACAATCAAAAGCAGTCAGGAAGTTGCCCAGATAAGCAATTAACCAAAGCCAAATAGGGCAAAGAATGAGTCCCATGGACTACCACCTACATGGAGTTTAGGAGAATGTACCATTGCCGATGTACACAGTACCGATAGCCCATCTTGCATGGCGCACTTGCCTTGGCAAGTGCCGCCGCAATGAAGCTTTACAGGAAGCCGTGAAGACCAAGTGGTAAAAAACCACGGATATAATACATATTAACACCGGATTACAAATCCTTAAGACTGAAGAGCGAAATATTGGGAGGGCCTGACGGCCTGACCATGACAACTAAATCAATACACCAGTGAGCAGGGAGCTGGACTTGGTCAGGAAACTAAACGGCGTGGGCACCAACAACAGACAACCGACACTACAGGTAAGAACATCAAACCAAACCAAGCCTAACCTTGATTAGAAGAAACGAGGAGATTACTCAACAATTTGAGCAAGACCAGATGTAAGTAATAACCTACAAGGAAGGTATTACTACATACAATGAAGATGGATGACATAACAACTTTCAATAAAAACGGGATGAACTCCCAGAATAATACCATTAACAACACTCTTCATTGAAGATGTTGATAAACCCTAGAAAAAGAATTAGAGAAAAAAATTTAAGCAATGACCTACCTAGGATCAAAGACGTGCAATCACAAAGAGAGAACCTCAAAGGACTACACCATAGAGTTGGTATAGTTGAGTAGAAAAAGACCCATAAACGATGCTTAGTATTGCTTGCCTAACTCATTAACACCCAAGTATGATTAGTCATTAACCGGTGGCATAGTCAACGAAAGTTGAACAAAGTATTGACATGGCAGCACATGATAGCCAGGGTAAATATCCGACTTAGACACCTGAAGGCAGAGGCCTAATGAAAACTAATCCTTAATTGCTAAAAGACGCAAGTCTATGAGAGCGAAAGTATTGTCACAGACACTGATAAACATCAGATTACCTAAGCGAACTTCCACAGCAGGAAGCGAGATACAGTAACTTATTGTGAAACCCAATATTACATCCAATGATGTGACCCAACATTGGCAGAGTTCAGAGAACAAGAGAATCACGTGGATAACCTATAGATGATTAAGAATACAACAGTGAACCGAACATCGGCTATCACTTGAGACTAATCAAGCATTAAGGGCTGACGAGCCAAGGATGTTAAATACATCAGAGCTCAAGGCACAGGAAAGCATAAAAGGCTGATCTAGGCCATTAATGAACTACAACTCGTACATACGAGTGGTTATGAGAACCTATACTAAATTGAGGAAGAATTGCCAGTAGAGGGCACCAATGAGAATGTTGAGATAGTGCTATTGATAGGGGCGGAGAATGAACCATTCCTTTTAGGGTGAGGATACCTCTCCTAGTTGTGAGGCCATGAGTGGGAATAAACCCCTCAAAAAGGGCTTTCACTTTTAGAGATTGAATACTCTCTATTAGAGAATTGGAACCGTAGACCTTGAAATTACCTTAGAACATTCCAGTTACACATAAATAATATGGAAGGCTGCAGAGACAGACCTAATATCCAACACCCAGGATTTAAGAATCAGCAATCGTCAGAGATAAACATTGTGAGTGCGCAGTATGACACGTCAAGTGACCAACGCTCAAAAGAGCTTGTGATTCAACGGATGACTTTTTCAGTAACCGGTTAAATTACATGGTAAATAACATCATAAAGTATGAAAGAATGTGAGAGAAATTAGCCTACTTACGAACCTGAGATTGAAGCAGAACACCTTCATATTAAGAGATAACCATTTTACAACACGATACGGCAAACCGCCAAACATCGAAATTAGAGAACATCCAGTGTGGTTACACCAAGAAAGGGATTGAAAATAAGACAAGACGTTGAAGTCAACAATTGAAGAATTGTGCCATCAATGGGCAATATAAGACAGCTAAAGCTACTTCGGGTAGTGGAGGTCGGGAGAATAATACCTTTCAGGTAGATTAAGTTACGGTGCACAGCAAAGCAACCACTATATATAAGCCATCAAATATTGACACGAAAGCAATCAGATTTATGAATTAAAACCCGATGTAAGTAAGATGATGAAATGGGAGACAGACTGTGCAGTAACGCCAGTAGCCTGGACCATGTGATGAAAGATTTCACAGGAAGCACACTGACCATTCCGTGAGGAACTAGAAGTGCATTCCGAGTGGATCGACATGAGAAATGAGATAAGAGGCTCTAAGGAAAGAGACCTCAAATTACTAAAGGATCGAGTCTGTACTAAATACAGAAGGTATAATGCAGTTATGAACCCAGTTGATGGATATTCCTTGATTAAGTTCAAGAAGAACGACATGTGCGTTGTCAGGAATGATGAAAGAGGAGATCGACAACAGAATACTTCACAAATTAGTTGTAACTAAGCGTGTGACGAACACTACGAGGATACTTAAACGAGATGTGGGACGACCGCACTCCAAAGGAGCTTGTGGGCCTGATGGACTTATTTATAAATTAGTCGGGTAAGTAGCAATGTATCAGAAAGGTACCCCATATATGTAAACTAGTAGTGTAAGAAACACGAGAAGTAGTCGACTCGTACGACAGTCAGCGATGAAAACTCACACCAGAACAACAATTTACCGTGAATACTTGAAGAAGAAGAACTCAGTTAAATCAACGAGTCTAAATGAACCAGAGAACTCATTCCAAGAGGAAACAATTAAGAATTATGAAATGCGAGAAGCACTAATTAGTAAGCATGAACAGTTCATATGTTTCAAGATTTTGAGGAAACTGTGGAGGGCAATAAGCACTGAACAGTAACTCCAGAGTATACAAAAATCTCAGACTGAGGGTCAGTTAGTAGGAAACAAATCAGACGCTGGAAGGCGTAAAAGAGTGTGAACATCAGACCTCTAGAGAATTGGAGAGACAAGCTATAACTCATAGAGACCTTGTGTAGATAAAGATACCACGCGTCCATTAAGAGACCTTTATTCCAAAGTTATAAGGATACAAAGGAGCTGTAAAACATATTGAAGAGGATAGGAAGGGCAAACTAAGTCCCAAGATTATCAGAGTCGCGCAGCAGAAGCTAGTGGACCGTATCTAAAGGTTTGATATACCTAACAAAAGAGAAGAAGGAAGGATGTGTTTCACATCTTCTAGTCGAATAAAATATACGACTTATCTACCAATTACTTTGGAGCCTTAGAGACTACACTTGAACCAGTTGTAAGATTGGTATAAAACACCAATAGAATCCTTGATACAGAGGCTAAGCCATTACCATGGTGAAGACCCTCTGACCCAATCATAATGTGAGATAGACTATATAGAAGCTAGAATGCTCCATGACACCTAAACATCTTGAACCTATGTCCAAGGATGATATAATGTTGATTACGTGGGCGTAATCCATTTTAAGGGGGGTAGAGCGTACAATCGCTTAGCCTATATTTCACGTATTGAGTACGTAACCTACAGTGTGCATAGCACAGTACAATTAGTTGTGATGTTTGATATGTATGTTATATAAAACACATGTATTCATTCTTATGTGGTTGTGGTTATTACGCACAATTAAATGCGAATACCAGATGTATTAGAGGCTTATCTCGTTAACTTCAGTGTGAGAATTCAGGAAAAGAGGAGTAGAAACTCCAGGGGAATTAAAATCCCTATGATATGTATTGATATGAGACCAAATATGGTAATGTTATGAGGTATGAATCGGTACGAGACTGATGTAGAACCTGGTAGGAATTAAATTCTCTAAGTAATTGCTGAGAGGTGGATTAAGAATGACTGATGGACTGAGTTCCATAATTTGGAGATGTATTGATTTATGGTTATGACTAGAAGGACTAAAAGATATAAAATGCTACATGAATAATTATTTGATTGTTTGAAGTTGACGTAAGAGGTAGAACTTGATCATGGCCAGATCAAGGAAAATGAACACAAATTGGGGTGAAAGGATAGTTCAACACTGACGCTGATCACATCAGGGTCGGATGATTCCTGAAACTCCCTAAAAGTGGTCACAATTAACCACGTTAAGAGTAGATGCAGTAGCATAAAGTGGAATTGGAGTTGACATGTATTTTCTATACTAAGTCTCACTCATGGGACCGAGGACGTATGTGCCCTTGTCTTCGGATCGGTGACATGAGGAGAACAAAATGGTTTTGTATCACTCAGCCCATGAAGGCGTGGACGTACGAGCCTTTGTCTTTGGACCGTTGACATGGGGGGATACGACAAAAGTATGTGATGTTTTCATCTTCCAGAGGACCGTGAACCAGAGAGCGTCAGAGTCCAGCGCAATCGGTACTTGCGGATAACGTTTTCTGTATTACTCGCTCATGAACTCGAGGACATGAAAACCTTTGTCTCCGGACCGGTTACTTGAGGAGTATACAACAAAGAATATACGAAGAGTATTTTGATTACTAAAACATGCAAAAGACATGTTGTGTGACAAGTGTGGTAAATATTATATATATATGGCAGACCTTATGAGTCAGAATGCCTATACAGATATTGAGTGATCTATATGATCTTTTAGTGTGAAGTTACCTGTCTGTTCTAAGAGATATAGATACATAGGAACTTTGGGGACAAAGTTCTTTAAGGGGGGTAGATTGAAAAACCCCAAACCTGAATATATTAATGAACTATCTAATTAGGATATACTAAGGCTCGAACGTGCCTTAGAAACATTAGAAGAAGTGTTAAACAACAACTTACACCAAAACATGTTGTAAGAACAATTAGAGCAAAAGGTGTTTTAAAGAGCACAAATTGTAACACCCCATCTCGATCCAATCGTGGTTATCACAAACTTATCACCATATATACAAACTCTGCAGTGGATTCAAATACATTCCAGGACCTTGCCACGGTCTGACTACAGAATATACCGAACATTAGTACATACAAATCTTAACCAAATACATATCCTTCTTACAATCCCCTCACAACCTATACATCTTACTAACTCAAATTCCATACGAGTGTACATGCACAACTCGTAGGCCACACTTAACCCGTAACGCTTGTACCCATCTTACTCTCGTGACGGCCGCCTCCTGAAGTTCACCTGTGTAGTAAAAACAGCCCCCAAAGGGGGTCAGCACGAATGCTGGTACGATCCTCTCATGGCCCCCAAGCTAACGTGGCTACGACGACTAATTGTCGATAGCATGGAGGTTGATTAGATGCACAACATAATAGAAAGTGCAATAAACAATAAACCAATTATGAACAATCAAAGTTTAAACACAATGAACGACTTAAATGTGTTCCTTAATTAGAGGGTTAATATTTAACTCCTTAGGTTATGTTTCCTCTTAATCTTAGTCCATCCTTATCTTACATCAATCTTAGTCTTAGAAAACAACCATCCTTTAAAAAGGAATGGTTGTAGCTTATCTCAGTCTTATAATACAAACCATCCTTTAAATAGGAATGGTTGCAACTTATCTCAAACCTTATCTCATATATCCAACCGTTCTCGCATTGGGAAATGGTTAACCCTTAGTTCGTTGTTTATTTTCGTAAGGCTTGGTTAACCCTAGCCAGCAGCAGGACACCTACCGGCAATAAACAACATTCTTAAATTGTTGAGGATGTAGGCTAGATCCCCCCACGCCATCTTAAAGCCACCTACCTTGGACTGGATGTCCAATGTAGCTGAGCCGGTCAACTGACCCTAGGCTACAAGTCCGAAGACAAGTCCTTAAGCGGAAGTCGAATCTGCTTTAGATACCGACCCTTTTCCTTAGCATGCATGACCGGAGTCAGTCCCGGGTTCCTCACTCCCCCAAGTACTAGTTAGTAAAAGTCTTAAGACCATGTTTGTTGGTTAAACCTCTTTCGGTTTTAACAAACTAATATTAGGGAGTGTTCCTTAGTCTCACACAATTCCTTACTAAACGTTAGTTAGCAGGTTCTCACGGTAAGTTGTGTTAGTTTTCAAACATCGCACAACAATACAATAAACATAATGTTCCGGTTGCATGCTTTATCTTGTTTAGTGAGCACACTAAAACAAATAGCACACAAGCCGAGGGACACCTCGTTAGCAAGCAGGTCATAAGAAGAACTGTACCGTTCACCGTCGGTGGTTGCTTGTTTAATCTCCTCCGGGTCCCAATTCACAAGTCCTAAAACATTCATTCAGTTTTAGGTTATTAGTTACTTAACTTATCCCAACTTACTTAACCCACTTATCCACCATTGTTCAACATTTAATATTCACTAAGTCCTTACAGTTTTAACTTAGACTTTTAAGTGCATCATTTCTCATTGGCTCTTATACTTATTCACCCACTTAATTGCCATTAATTCCCACCAAACATGTCCTTAATAACTTTATAATATCAATACTTATCAATCCCCATCATTACCTAACATTTTCCAAGCTTATACACCATTTTTAGAGTGGTCCGGGACCTTGTCCTCAACCTAAGTCCCGGACCCATACCTGGTTCAAACTCTCGGCTGTTTTAATGTGGTGGTCCGGGACTTTGTATGGGACTTAAGTCCCGGACCAATGCAAGCTAAAATCCTTGGGGGTAAATCAGGGGGTGGTCTGGAACTTCTTACAAAACTTAAGTCCCGGACCCTATGGTTGAAGCAACTCTCGGCATGAATTTTAGGTTGGTCCGGGACTTTACCCTGGACTTAAGTCCTGGACCAGCTACATATTTTTGCCCTTTTTATTTTCCTAAGTGCATTTGCACTTGCTCTCTTCATCCATAAATCACCCAAACTTTATACATGATCTTAGGCATGTTCTAATACCAAAATAACCTCCTAAACTTGTCCAATCCTTCTCTAACCTTATAACCCAATTTCTCATAATCTCTTAACATGTAATATTTTCCTTACACTTCCAACATGTAAACTTTGTCTAAAACTTCCACTAACCAAAGTGCTTCCTTTCCACCAATATAACTACTCCTCAAGCATCATCATGCATAACCCATGTTTTTATTCACACTTCTCATAGCTATATATAATCTAGCACATGCTTACTTCCTTACAAGTCATGATACCTTATTTTTCCTTTAAACTTTGTACAAATTTCCTAGCTTCCTTCACTATGGTTTTGGTGCTTAAATTAATCATTGGATCCCCTAGTCCCCCTTAGACATCTACATCTCTTTTACTCAACTTACACACCATTCTCATAATCATACACTCTTATACATTCCTAGTCTTTTTCCTTGACAATTTACAACATTCTCTTACACTTTTCTCTTCCATCTCCAAGTCCATTCCTTACCATCAAGACTGGAACCTCATTAGTCCATCACTAGCATCTTCACTACTTACTCAAGCTTCCCAAAACTCTCATTGTTATATTCCCTAGTTCATAACTAAATCACCTTATAGCATTATACATCTTTTCATCCAAATTTTGCTCAAGTCTTATCATTCCTCTTAACATGACTTTGGTGTGTTCAATATACCCATCTAAACTCTAATTTCCTCATAAATAATTCTAGGTCATTCTAAACCTCCAGAACTCCTTAGTTAACTCATTTCCACTCAAATTCCTCAGAATGATCCCTAGTAAAATCCTAGGGCATATTAACTCACCATCACTTAAACCCTTTGTTTTCTACTCAAATTTTGCCATAGCTTCCCTAGTATTTATCATGCCCAAATGCATTGTTTTCCTCATTCAACCAACTCACACACATCAAGTCCTTTCTCATCTTGTTTTCTCACCCAAATCAACTAATTCACAACAACTCAATATAGTGCAATAATCTTAAATTGCATAGCACTAAGGCTCTTAAATGACATGGCTCTTAGGCCCTTAAATAACTTAAACTTAAACACTGAATTTCCCACATATAAAAGCTTTCAACCTGCAAATACACACAACAATTCTCCCATAGCAATATAAGTGTTCTCTTAATTCACCTTATACTTATCTTTACTAACTTATTTCCATTGGCTCCTTAATCACAAGTTCATAACTTGTTTAAATTCTTTTCCTAGGTTATATAACCCATTACATAATGTAAGCTTTAAGCTACATCAGTACTCACCTAAACTCATCCCTTAAAACTTAAACCACCATTAGGTATGCAATTTACCTTGTTTTTCTCAAGTTTCTCCTTAGGCTTCTTCCCTTGGGAATCTCGGCCACCATTCTAATTTCCTTTGCCAATGTTCTAATCAATATACAATGACTCTCATGAGTGCTAGATAATGCACTAACCTTAAGGAATTATTCCTAGGTTAAAAATGTGTTTTAAGGTATTAATTGAATACTTTACCTTGGATTCTCAAAAAAGCTGGATAGAATCAAGAGCACCTCCTCTATCCCTTGGAGAATAGAAAACAAGCTAGAACAAGGCATAAACATGAAGCCCATGAGTGTAATTTTCGGACATGTGAAGAAGTGATGGAAAGATGGTTTTTCTTACATATTCTTTACCTTAAGAGAATGGAGAACCAATGGGTCTTAAAACTTGATCTTTCTCCATGGATGAAGTTGGAGTTTGTTAAATGAGCCTTTGATGGATTTGACATGATATAAATGAAGAGCTTGACTTAAAAGACAAGGATCTATGCTT
>CM041782.1:156490416-156510522 GCA_023374045.1 Limonium bicolor
TTTCCCTTGGCACCGAAATGGAGCTTTGAAGGATTTGAAAAGATAGAAAGGAAGGCCTTGACTTAACTAAGACAAATCTATGCTTATTTTTGAATTTGGAGCTAAAATGAAGGTTTGGTGAGCATTTGAAGATGGAGCACCCATGGAGGCAGCCCTCTCGGTCTTGGAGCAGGAGAGGAGAAGAAGAAACCGTGGGTGAAGGTGGGAAATGAAGAAGAGAGGAGAGAAGGTAGGCTAGTATAGATATTTTGCTTTATAAAAGCAAATAGTAACTTCTTTTACTTTACTCTTCTTTTCCTTTCTTATTTAATGAAGTATATGGTGACTCATCCCCTAGAAAACCATCCCCCTCTTAAATAAGGCTAGTCATGGTCTTTGTTGACCAACTTATTAGACTTAGTTGATTAAAGACTAAACTAGGCACTATTTGATTACTATTCACAAACTAGTGCACATAATTGTGAAATTTTTGATTTCCCATTGATCTAGACTTCCTAATGTGATACTAAGTAGTACACAAGTTAATTAAAGAGTAATGATGGACATTTAGTCACTCAAAACCCATTTACAAGACAATTTTTCAAAAATGTGCTTTAAGACTTCTTAAAGCACATTTTGTGTTTTAACTTGTTTTCAAGCTTAGTTTTCTTTGGTAATTGGTTTAAAATGACCATTAGGATATTACTAAGGTCTTATCATGATATTTGGGTACTCACCTAAGTCTCACCAAGCTTAGAGCACATTTTTGCCTTAATTGCCCTTAAGGCATTTTCTGAGTTTTCCTTGGTTTAAATTGTCTACCAATCTTTCTAAGGCATATTTTAGCCTACTACATCAAATTGATGTTTACTTAGAATACTTAGGTTTGGGGTATTTCAATCTACCCCCTTAAAGAAAATTGTCCCAAAGTTCCCATGCATCTTATCTTATTAGAATACATGTCTTACCTCATTGCATAGATCATATAGATCATACTTATGTATACTTAAACTCATTGGATCATTAGATCCGCCATATTCTTATACTTAAATATCACACAACATGCTTAGGCATGTATAGCACCCAAAATTCTCTTTATTTCTTTTTGATGATTAAAACAATCACATAATTCTCCAACGTATTCTCCCATGTCACTGGTCCGTATACAATGGCTCGTTCGTCCTCATCACCATGGGCTAGAATACAAAACACTCTGCTCTCCCCATGTCACCGGTCCGAAGACAAAGGCTCGTGCGTCCTCGACTTCATGGGCGAGACTCAGTAAAAAGGTAATCCTTTTTACGAGGTCATGTGAGGAATAATTCCTCTAATTAAAAATACAATCAATCCAATTTCGTTTTATACTAATGCCTCTATCCTTAGCGTGATTTAATTGTGACCACTGGTAGGGAGTTTCAGGAATCATCCAACCCTAATGTGATCAGCATCAGTGTAGAACTATCCTTCCACCCTAATTTGTGTTCGGTTTCCCTTGATCCCTAGAAAATCAAGTTCCACCTCCCACGTCATTTTCAAACATCAAATAATTCACTCATGTCCAATTTTCTATCTTTTTAGTCTTTCTAATCGTAATCAATACATCTCCAAGGTGTGGACTCAGTCCATCAATCATTCCCAGTTCATCTCTTAGTAATTACCTCAAGGCGCTCATTCTTACTAAGTTCTATATCAGTCTCATGCCATTTCTCACCATCTTATATCTCATAGCATTACTATCTTCTTCCTCATACTCATGTCAAATAATATCTCATAGTGTTATCTTATTCTTATCTCACACATAGTCTTATATCGACTCATACCTCATATATTCCTTATTTCTTAAGTCTCCTTAATCCTCTTCCTTAATTCTCTTAACTTGTACTCACACCGGAGTGAACAAGATAGGTACTTAACATGTATGGTATTCACATCTTCTGTGTGAATTAACCATGATTTATCTCAAAATGTTTATGTAAAACATATTCTCAAATTCTTTTGTGCTATGCACACCGTAGTTTATGTAACATACGCTAAGCGGCTTTCGCTCTACCCCCCTTAAAATGGATTACGCCCACGTAATCAACATTATATCATCCTTGAACATAAGTTCAAGATGTTTAATTCTCACCAAGCATTCTAGCTTCCATGTCATCTATCTCACTTATAATTCGATCAGGGGGTCATAACTATGCTAATGGCTTAGTCTCTATATCGAGGATTCTTACGGTACTTATACCATTTTCTTAACTTAGTTTGGTCTAACCTCAAAGGTACTGATCTGCTAGCTTCCGTTGTGCGACTCTGATAATCTTAGGCTTAACTTCCTTTCTTATCCTTCATAGTATTGTATTTCCTCATCCTGTATGCTTATGATTTAGTACTAAAGATCTCTTAATGGACACGTGTTATCTTTATATATACACGGCCTTGATAAGTTGTAGCTTTTCTATCCAGTCTCTCTGGAGATCTAATGTTCATATTCTTAGCATTCTCTTAAGTGTCTAAATCGTTCTTTCCATCTGACCTTTGGTCTGAGGATGATTCTTAATCTGAAACTACTGTTTAGTGCTTATTGCGCTTTACAGTTTAATCTCTTACATCTTAAGACATGTCCAATGTCTATACTTAACAATCCGTGCTCTTTGCACTTAATAGTCCTTAATTATTTGTTCTCTGTTTTGTGTTGTTGGTTCAACCGAATTCTTCTCTTCGATTGTTTGTGGTAGTAACTGCTCTTGTCTGATCTTGCGTCGTTGTCCGTGGTACGGAGTTGACTACTTCCGTGTTCCTTACACCACTCGTTTACATGCATGGGGTACCTTGCTGGTACATTACTACTTACCCGACTAACTTATAAATGAGCATGTCAGGCCTGCAAGCCCCTGTGGGGTGCAGTCGTCCCACATCTCGTTTTAGTAAACTCGTAGTGTCCGTCACACGTTTAGCTATTGCTAATCATGAAGTATTCTGTTGTCGATCTCCTCTTTCATCGTTCCATGATAACATTTATTGTTCTTCTTGAACTTAATCAAGGGAAATCCATTTACTGTATTCTTGGGTATGGTATGCTCTAGCTCCTTATGTTTTCCGTACTGATTCGGTCTCTTATTAACTGAGGTCTCTTTCCATAGAGCCTTTTATCTTGTTTCTCATATTTGGTCCACTAGGAGTGCACTACCAGTTCCTTAAGGAATGGGTAGTGTGCTTCTTGTGAAATCTTACCTAACCAGACTACTGGCATGAATGCGCAGTTCGTCTTCCATCTTATTCCCTTACTTATACTGGTCTTAGCTCATAAATCTAATTGCCTCAGTGTCAATATTTGACGGCTCATACATAATGGTCGCTTTAATGCGCTCTATGACTTAATCCACTTATATAAATATTGCACTCACGACCACTACTACCGTGGTAGTTGGCCTTTACCATGTTGCCCGTTGATGGCGCAACTACTTACTCATTTATTCTAACATCTTATCTCATACTCCATTCCTTCCCAGTGTAAACACACTGGGGTTTCTCAAATTTCGGTGTTTGGCGGTTACCGTACCGTGTTGTAAAATGGTTATCTCTTAATATGCAGGTGTTCTACTCAATCTCAGGTTCATAAGTAGGCTAATTTTTCTCACATTCCTTCATCCTTTATGATGTCATTTACCATGTAATTCAACCGGTTACTGAAGAAGTCACCTGTTTAATCACAAGCTCTACTGAGCGTTGGTCATTTGACGTGCCATTCTGTGCACTCACCATGTTTATCTCTGGCGATTACTGATTCTTCAATCCTGGGTGTTGGATATGAGGTCTGACTCTGCAGCCTTCCTTATTACTCAAGTGTATCTGGTATGTTGTAAGGTAATCTCAAGGTTTACAGTTAGTGTATTACATCTCTAATAAGTGAAAGCCCTTTTTTTTAGGGGTTTATTCCCACTCATGGCCTCACAACAAGGAGAGGTATCCCCACCCTAAAAGGCATGGTTCATTCTCCGCCCCTGCCAATGTACTATCTCATTATTCTCATTGGTGCCTTTCCTGGGAATATTCTCCACAATCTAAGTTATAGGTTTGGTAACCGTTCATATCTACGATTTGTAGTTCCTTTGTGGCTTAAATAAGCTCTCTTACAACTTACTGCACCTCGGGCTCTGATGTGGTTAACATCCTTGGCTCGTAGGCTCTTACTGCTTAATGCTTCAGTTCATTACTTGTACTCTCACTCATCTGTAGGTCATCCTTATAGGTTTTTGTTTCCTTGAACACTATCCACCATTAGGTTACATACTAAATGTAGTATTGGGTTTCATGGTAAGTTGCTGCATCCTGCTTCCTGCTATGGAAGTTTATTCGGGTGATCTGAGGTTACTTAGTGTCTTTGACAATACTGTCGTTTTACTAGATTTATGTCTTTTAGCAAATAAGGCTAAGTTCATATTAGGCGTTTGCCTTACGGTTTCCAAGTTGGATATCATCCTGTCATCTTATACTCCCACCTCAACACTTCGTTCAACTTCCGTTGACTACGCCACCCGTTGATAATCAATCGTACTCGGGTGTTAACAAGTTAGACAAACAGTATTAACTGTCATTCATCAGTTCGTTCGGCTTGACTATGCCCGCTCTGTGGGGGTAGTCTTCTAAGCTTTCCTTTTCCAGAGTTGTACGTCTTTAATCCTTAGTAGGTTATATCTTACGTTCATTTCCTTTATCCCTGTTTCCGGGGTTTACCAACATATTCCACAAAGATTGTTGTTATTAGTATTCTTAATGGTCATCTCGGGAGTTCTATCCCGTTCCTGTTGGAAGTCGTTGAGTCAACAGTCTCCACTGTATTATGTATCACTTCCCGGTAGGTTATTGCTTACATATGGTTTTGCTCGGATCACTGAGCGATCTCTTAGGTTTTTCTCATGGAGTTCGGGATTGGTGTTCTTACCGTACTGTCGGTTGTTGTTGTAGTAGGTTGCACCGTTGCTGATATTTATTCATCTAGTATTTCATCCAAGTTCAGTGCCCGGATGACTGGTGTGACACCTCATCTCTTCATGGTCAGGCCGTCGGGCCTTTCCAAGGTCTTATTTTCCCGTTCTTATGGATTTACAATCTAGTATTACTACAACTGTAGCGTTCTCCTATCTCAACATGATGGCTTTTCGTGTAGCTTAACCGTGGTAGCACTTGCTATGGCAAGTGCGCCATGCAAGATGAGCTACCGGTACTGTGTGCGTCGGTAGTGGTACTTCCATCTGATCTTTTTATATCTTTGGTAGTCCTCGGGACTCCTTCTATGTTTTCTTATTTTGGATAACTGGCCATCCGGCAGTTTCCTGGTCGTTTTGACAGTACTGGTATTTATCAGGGCGTTCCGCTTTCTGAGGGAACCCCTTATTATTCACTCATGTCTTGACTTTCACTCC
Organism: Limonium bicolor; assembly: GCA_023374045.1. Taxonomy (NCBI): domain Eukaryota; kingdom Viridiplantae; phylum Streptophyta; class Magnoliopsida; order Caryophyllales; family Plumbaginaceae; genus Limonium; species Limonium bicolor. The sequence continues at coordinate 156,495,810 of CM041782.1, forward strand.
CGTTTCCACACATTTTGTCGTGGTTACTAAGTAATGATCCTCCTTAGGCACTACATCGTAGTCCTATTCTGGTGTACAGTTGTACGAGTTTCTACCGTCGTATGCGTTATGTCGTCCAGGTCTGCAACCTTCTTCATTGTATGGGGTTTGGAGTTCCCATTTCTAACTGGACTTTCCAGTAATCTTAACCCTCGTGCTTGTATCATCCACGGTTATGCTCATTCGGACCACTGTCCGGTGCTCCTGTCACTTATCTTTTCTTAACCATTGCACTTATAGTGCTTTTCTTACCATTGGTATGGCGGGTTATTTCGACTGCGTAGCATGTCGACCCATGTTGTCGGTAATTACCGTTCCCTTATTGATAGAATTCCATAGGTAGCGCCTGTTTCTCTGTTGCGCTCCACTAAAAACCTCCAAGTTCTCAGTAACTGTTGTGCAACAAGATGTTTCTCGTATTGTTTACTGCTAACTAACTACCAGATCGGGTTTTTCCCGAGTATGAGAAGGCTTTCTTCTCTCTGGCGTTTGTTCCACATATTCAGGGTTAGGGATGTGGAGGGCGGGTCTAGGTACTATGGATATCCGGTAAACACCAGGAAGTCCTGACTAACGCACCTCTCACTCTATCTCTCAACCCTTAACCCATAACTCAACCTCAGTATTCTCCTAAGTTCGGTAATTCTTGTCTTCAGAGCGTAACTACGCTCTGATACCACTTTTTGTAACACCCCATCTCGATCCAATCGTGGTTATCACAAACTTATCACCATATATACAAACTCTGCAGCGGATTCAAATACATTCCAGGACCTTGCCACGGTCTGACTACAGAATATACCGAACATTAGTACATACAAATCTTAACCAAATACATATCCTTCTTACAATCCCCTCACAACCTATACATCTTACTAAATCAAATTGCCATATGAGTGTACATGCACAACTCGTAGGCCACACTTAACCCGTAACGCTTGTACCCCATCTTACTCTCGTGACGGCCGCCTCCTGATGTTCACCTGTGTAGTAAAAACAGCTCCCAAAAGGGGTCAGCACGAATGCTGGTACGATCCTCTCATGGCCCCCAAGCTAACGTGGCTACGATGACTAATTGTCGATAGCATGGAGGTTGATTAGATGCACAACATAATAGAAAGTGCAATAAACAAGAAACCAATTATGAACAATCAAAGTTCAAACACAATGAACGACTTAAATGCGTTCCCTTAATTAGAGGGTTAATTATTTAACTCCTTAGGTTATGTTTCCTCTTAATCTTAGTCCATCCTTATCTTACCTCAATCTTAGTCTTAGAAAACAACCATCCTTTAAAAAGGAATGGATGTAGCTTATCTCAGTCTTATAATACAAACCATCCTTTAAATAGGAATGGTTGCAACTTATCTCAAACCTTATCTCATATATGCTAACCGTTCTCTCATTGGGAACTGGTTAACCCTTAGTTCGTTGTTTATTTTCATAAGGCTTGGTTAACCCTAGCCAGCAGCAGGACACCTACCGGCAATAAACAACATTCTTAAATTGTTGGGGATGTAGGCTAGATCCCCCCATGCCATCTTAAAGCCACCTACCTTGGACTGGATGTCCAATGTAGCTGAGCCGGTCAACCGACCCTAGGCTACAAGTCCGAAGACAAGTCCTTAAGCGGAAGTTGGATCTGCTTTAGATACCGACCCCCTTTCCTTAGCATGCATGACCGGAGTCAGTCCCGGGTTCCTCACTCCCCCCAAGTACCAGTTAGTAAAAGTCTTAAGACCATGTTTGTTGGTTAAACCTCTTTCGGTTTTTAACAAACTAATATTAGGGAGTGTTCCTTAGTCTCACACAATTCCTTACTAAACGTTAGTTAGCAGGTTCTCACGGTAAGTTGTGTTAGTTTTCAAACATCGCAGAACAATACAATAAACATAATGTTCCGGTTGCATGCTTTATCTTGTTTAGTGAGCACACTAAAACAAATAGCACACAAGCCGAGGGACACCTCGTTAGCAAGCAGGTCACAAGAAGAACTGTACCGTTCACCGTAGGTGGTTGCTTGTTTAATCTCCTTCCAGGTCCCAATTCACAAGTCCTAAAACATTCATTCAGTTTTAGGTTATTAGTTACTTAACTTATCCCAACTTACTTAACCCACTTATCCACCATTGTTCAACATTTAATATTCACTAAGTCCTTACAGTTTTAACTTAGACTTTTAAGTGCATCATTTCTCATTGTCTCTTATACTTATTCACCCACTTAATTGCCATTAATTCCCACCAAACATGTCCTTAATAACTTTATAATTTCAATACTTATCAATCCCCATCATTACCTAACATTTTCCAAGCTTATACACCATTTTTAGAGTGGTCCGGGACCTTGTCCTCAACCTAAGTCCCGGACCCATACCTGGTTCAAACTCTCGGCTGTTTTAATGTGGTGGTCCGGGACTTTGTATGGGACTTAAGTCCCGGACCAATGCAAGCTAAAATCCTCGGGGGTAAATCAGGGGGTGGTCCGGAACTTCTTACAAAACTTAAGTCCCGGACCCTATGGTTGAAGCAACTCTCGGCATGAATTTTAGGTTGGACTTTACCCTGGACTTAAGTCCCGGACCAGCTATAGATTTTTGCCCTTTTTATTTTCCTAAGTGCATTTGCACTTGCTCTCTTCATCCATAAATCACCCAAACTTTATACATGATCTTAGGCATGTTCAAATACCAAAATAACCTCCTAAACTTGTCCAAGGTTATAAATACTCCAAGTTGTTAGTAGGTTAATACCGAGAGAGGTTTAACTAATCAATTGTCAATGAGACTTCAACTAACTGGAACTTGGGGGAAGATGAATCCGGGACTGACTCCGGTCATGCATGTTTAGGTTAGGAGGTCGGCATCTGTATCAGATCTGTCTTCCGCATATGGCTCATCTACGACTTGTCGCCTAGGGTCGACAAACAGACCCGACCACCTCGAGTGAACAGTTCGAGGTGGGAGGCAAATTCAGAGGCGCGGGAGGGTCAAGCCTACACCCCTCATAACTCAAGAATTAATGTTTATTTACCCAATGAAGCTAATAACTCATTGGCTAGGGTTTCCTTAACCCGACAAAAATAAACAACTCAGTTAGAGAACAACCAGTTCTTTTAAGAGAACGGTTGACACTTATAAGGTATGGTCAAACACGAGAACTAAACAATTCTCAGGCCTCAGGAGTTAGCAAGATAACTTACTCATTAATGGGCGTCCATTACGACGTTCGATTTATTTGAGTTGTGAATGTTTCACATAAATGTGTATCATACTTCTTATTATTACTTGTATGAATAAACAATTGCATGTATACGACAAAGTAGTCGTGTGTAACCCTGCTAGCTTGTGGGCTGCACGTTTTCTGTACCAGCAATATGCTGAGCCCCTTGGGGCCTGTGATTTAAACTTTGCAGGTAGGTACCAGACGAGGACTCAACCTGAGAGTAGGAGCGGGTAGAGTACTTCGGGTTGCTTTTACATTTGTTACACGAGTTGTGCATGTACACTCGTTTATATATTGATGAGATGTTAGTATGATGTATTAGGATATGAGATACTCGGTATAAGTTGTGGTTTATGGATTGTAATGTATAGATGCTCGAGTAATTATCCGGTTAGTCAGATCGTGACTTGTAAGAGAATAGGCCTAGTTAGTCATGTGGGTGACTAATGGCGGTAACACCAATTTAGTAGAACTTTTCCGCTGCGTTATTAATGTACGAGATGGACTTAGGGTGACGATCATTGTATTTGGAGATGGGGTATTACAGCATTAATCTCCACAAAAAGCCTTAAGCACCACGAGTAAGCCTCATACACATGCGCACCCCAAATATGTCCAAAACCCAAAGCTTGAGAGCATGCTTGGCTTTGAGGAAATGGAAACCAAACCTGGAAATCGATACCAGAAAATGGAAATTCCACGAGCATCCTTTGAAAAAGATGTTGGTTCATGCACTAGCGACTGCATCTTTAACAAATCGAGTTAGTTCATTTTGAAATTGATACTAGAGAATGGAAATTCCATGCCAATTATGATAATCAAGTCACCACATTTGACAGTTGAGTCACCAATACGAGTCAGTACATATTGTGATTAAGGCCGCACCTTTTAACTCATGAGAAAATTTCAAAGGCCTTGAGATATGGATTCACAACGCTAAAGAAACTTCAAATATAAAGAAAGGTTGTGAATCTCAATACCTTGAGAGTTTTGAAATACATACAGGTTGCAAGATGTGGATTCTCAACACCTACAGTGATTGGACGAAGAACGAAGGTTGTGAGATATGGATTCTCATTACCCCGAAAGGTCAAAAATGCAGAAACAACCGAAGATATAGATTCTTAAACCTAAGATACAGATTCTAATATAAAGATTTCTAACCTAAGATACAGATTCTAACCTAATATATAGATTCTTAAACATAAGATATATATTCTTGAACCTAAAATATAGATTCTTAACCTATGATAATTCTTAAACCTATTGTATAGATTCTTAACCTATGATATAGCTTCTTAAGCCTAAGATATAGATTCTTGACTAAGATATAGATTCTTAACCTAAGATATAGATTTTCATTAAGTTGACAAGATGATGATAATAAGTCATAATTATTTGTGTTCACATTTTTAGAGAGAACGACTGGTAGGCGATGGTAATAAGGCCCTTAGATAACCAAAAGTTCATCTTACCAACCCAATTGACGGGAAATGACTATAAGTCCCCTAGGAAAACTAACATGAAACAATCATGGACAGCTAGCAGCACCTATGAGTGACTGGATGCATTTTCTTTTTATGTATAATAGGTACCGACAGCTGTAAGCGATTAGATGTTTTTCTTTTTATTTAGGATAGGTACCAGCACCTATAAGCGGATGAATGTTTCTATTTTTTAGATAGCAACCGGATGCATTTTCTTATTATTTATGATAGGTGTCGGCACTTATAAGCGACCACATTTTTATCTCATTATTTAGGATAGCTACTGACACCTACAAGCGTCGGATGATTCTCTTTTTATTAAGGATATATATTGGCACCAATAGGCATCTAGGTATTAAAATTATTTTAAGTTATTTGCAATTTTAGGTAACCAACGTCTCAAAATACCTTGGTAAAGTTTAAGGTAACATTTGTTTTGGGCAGATGAAATAGATGTAACACCCCATCCAAAGCCTATCGTGGTTATCGCAAACTGAACACTTAATCGAATACGTCGCAGCGGAAATAAATAACACCTGGACCTTGCCACGGTCTGATCGTTAGAATATACCGGCCTTAACGTTTACAATACTTATCCAAAATACTTATCCAACTCAAAACATCACCATTCACAATACCACAACCAACCGAGTACAAGTATCTTAAACATAACCTCAACCTTACATCAGTTTAATATAACAGTCGGGTGCACAGGCGCAACCCGAACTCAAAATAAACATCCCACCCTAAGTCTAACCGCTCCTACTCTCGTAGTGCGTCCTCATGGGTCTTTTACCTGCAAGTGTAAAAATAGCCCCCGAGGGGGTCAGCACGAATGCTGGTACACCCTCTCATGGCCCCCAAGCTAACGGGGCTACGACGACTAATTGTCGATAGCATGGAAATTGATTACATACACAAGTATAATATGAAGTGCAATAACAATAACCACAGATGAACATAAATAGTTCACAAAGAATGAACGACTCAAGCGTTCCCTCATCAAGTGGGTTAGTAACCCCTTCCTTAGTCCTCATTTCCTTAATCTCAGTTCCTTACCTTACCTTGATCTTAATCTTAATCTTAATCTCAGTATACAAACCTTTCCTGGAAGGGATTGGTTGTAGCTTAATTCGAACCTGGGATTTAGGTGATCCCACCGCACCATCTTAATGCCACCTACTCTGGACGGGAGTCCAGCGTAGCTGAGCCGGCAACCGGCCCTAGGCTACAAGTCCGAAGACAAGTCCTTAAGCGGAGGGCGGATCTGATTCAGATCGTCCCCCTTTTTCCTTAGCATGCATGACCGGAGATCGGTCCCGGGTTTCCTCACTCTAGTTCCAGTTAGTAGAAATCTTAATCATCATGTGCTAGCTAAGCCTTAACGGGCATTAACCAACAACCATCAAACTTAACCCTTATTCTTAACTCAGTAAGTACTAAACTTGGTTAGTAGCAATTTCAAGTCTCGCGGGTTAGTGTAAAGACAACACAAACACAACGAGAACAATATAACCGGTTGCATGCTTTATCTTGCTTTAGTCATAGCAATTAAACAGATAGCACACAAGCCGAGGGACACCTCGTTAGCAAGCAGGTCACAAGAAGGATTGTACCGTTCACCGTCGATCGTTGTTCGATTAATCTTCTTCGGGGTCCCAATTCACAAACCTAAAACATTCATTCATTTTTAGGTCATTAGTTGTTTGCACCTTACTTAACTCACTTAGTCCCTAAGGATTCCCATTCAATGACCTCTCAAGTCTTTGCCACTTAGCTTACAATCTTAACTTTAAACATTAATTTTTATACTTAACTTAACTTAACTTAAGCCCTTAAGTTCTTAGGGTCACAATCGTTACCACCCTACCAAAGGTATACCTTATCACCATTTATCATTCTTAGAATTCAAAATTTCTTTTTTTTTTAAGTGTTAAGGGCCGTCCGACCCAGTCCGACCCACCCTCTGGGTCGGACCATTCCAGTAACTTTCGGGTTTGGAAACCCTACATGTGTCCGACCCACGGGCAGTTCCGTGGGAATAAGTCGGGAACTCCGACACTACCGGTAAGTCGGGGTCGAACTCAAGGTCTCTCCCTATGTCCTGTACATAGCAGAGGTATACTTTTCCTTCCTCCTTAATTCTCTATGCATTGCCATGGCGGTGATGATCTTAGTCGAAGGCTCTCTGGGCCTCTGGCGGTATGATATCGTTACCCCAGACGGACTCCTGAGCAGCAATCTATGCTCGGCACAGAGGATACGTCCCTTGTGCCGCTCCAACCAGTTCATCCCGAAGATAACATCAATTCTAGCTTACTGAACTCAATGAAACTGACTGGAAAGTCTTCTCCCTTAATTCTGATGGTGGCTCCTCGGTAGTAACGAGTGCAACGAACCTTCTCCTTAGACGGGAGCGTAACCATGAAGTCGGGTAGCTCATCAGCGTCTAGCCCCAACCTGCTCGCAAATGATGCCGAGACAAAGGTATGCGAGGCCCCTGAGTCGAAGAGAACTGATGCCTCAATCCCATTAATCGGAAAGGTGCCGGTGAGGATAGTACCGCTGGCGCCGGCCTGTGCCTCTGTAAGTATGCTTAGTGCACCTTCCGTACCGAGTCCATAACCTAATTGTGTTCACAAGCTTCATGAGTATTGATGGTATAACAAGAGTCGTAACAATTTATATGAACAACACTGTTATTTTATTCATGACCATCCTGTTTACAACATGTGCTTCAATCTTACATCTCATTTCTCATCTAATTCTAACATTACATGGCTAATATTGTCTAAAGGTTAGGTTTAATCTTCCTGGTCTCATATGCGTCGCATTGACTACTGCTGATGGTGCTGTATTCAGCTTGATTCTCTTAATCCCATGGTATAACATCCTTGATTCTCCTCCCAAATTAATACATCACTGACTTAAGTACTATCTTATCTGCACGGTCCGCACGCTTCTGCTCGCCGTATAAAAACTCCGCATCATCCCAATGGACCAAGACACTACGGGTATCCCTCTTTCGAGAGACTCCGTTGTCTCGTCCTTATCCTGGTGTGTCCCAGTTTCCCGTCCTTCTCGTAGAAGTTTACAATGCAAATGTCTGCTTGGATGTCTGGAATCGGTTCAGCCTCCAACTGCTGAGCGATTTCCACGACTTGTGTAATAACTGGATGGAACTCCTCGGGTATTCCTGGTGGTGAGACTCCATCTTGCACTCTCATGGTTTGGTAATTCTTGGCATACGGATTCCAATCCTTGCCCAAGCTCATCATCTTTAATTTCATCCTTGCTCCCCCTGGGTACTCCGGTGTAAAAACCTCCCGGTCCCATTCCTAGTTGATTGCATCTCCTGATGATGGCTATTTGTGCTTGGGTGTCAGGTATCCCTTAATAATATCATACCTGGGCGGATAACCTGACATTGTTCGGTTGGAAAGTCTATGGTTTCGATGTCGGTGTGCTCGGGTTAGATGTAGATGGTATTGGGTAGAAATGTTGAATTCCTAAAGTGGTAGTAGGTTATATCTTACTTAAGTTCTAATCTCATCTTATTCTTACTTAACTCATTTATTCACCAAACATGCATGATAATGCGGTAAGCAGGTAGTTTTTATTACTAAATGGTTATAGTGGTACCTGGCCTCGATGAGGGTTCAGGCTCATCGTCCCGGTCCACCTGTGTAAGTCGGCCCCGTCTTCTGGGTCACCCGTGGGTTCTTGTCCGCCGGCTGCTGCACCTTCCTCTGACCGTCAGATCCAGCCCTGATCGGTCTTGCCCTTGCCCTGGTGTCGGGCCTATAGGCTCTGCTAGCAGGGTTCCGGTAACACTCATATGCTCGATGCCCGTAGACTCCACAAAAGTTGCACTCCACCTTATTCCCCTTACAGTCGAGCCCGGGGTGGTCCTTGTGACACCATCTACAGATGAAGCGTCGCTGGTAGCCACCACCGGCTCCCTTCTCAGTCTCAGATCCTGATGATTCATATTGTCAATTCTCATATCTCAAACGGTTACTAATTTATTTCTTAACTCATTCAATATCTTTCCTTACCCTTTGGCGCCTTAGAGCGCAGTGGTGTAGCTGCAATAGCATATGTCAGCTTCAATGGCTCTTCCGAAGCCTTCTCCTTTTCCTCCCTCCCCTTTGGGTTCTGATTTTCTGGGCCTGAGGCTGGTACTTTTGGCTTGTACCCTCCTTGCCCTTGACTTTCTGAGCTTTACCAGCACTCTTCCTCTTGCATTCTCCTCGTCCCTCAGTTGGACGGTAATCTCAACCTTAGCAGCGGCATGATAGCACTCCTGCTTTCCATAGTATTATCACACTTTTTCTCATAATCTAAAGCTTACTCATTACTTACTCAAATCTCAATCATTCATTTTAACTGCAAGGTAGTGTAACTCGTCGGCCCCATGCCGTAGCGGAGTCGATGGCTAAGCCCGCCATAGAAGCGGTCCACCAGGATCTGGTCAGAATATCCAAGACCTGGCAGAAGACGGAGCAAGGCAGTGAACTCTGAGTAATACTCGTCCACTGTCATCTTGTCCGTGCTTAAGCGCCAACTGTAAGCGCTTCTTCGTCTGGACATGGGCGGGGTAGTACTTTGCTCGTAGCAAGGCGGTGTACTGCTCCCAGCCGAACTCTGGATTGGCCACATGCTCGGCCCTCACCAGCTTCCACCAATCGCCTGCCGCCCCCTTCAGATAGAAAGCAGCTAAGCGCACCTTGATCCCAGCAGGGACATCAAGGGTCTCGAAGGCGGTCTCCAGCTCGGAGATGTACGCCTCAAGCTTGGCGGGATCGGTCTCCCCTTAAAATGCGCGGGTCGAAGATCTGCTAGACTCTTCACCCAGTTTGGTTCCCTAGGTTGTGGCGGTGGAGGTGGTGCACCCACACCAGGCTGGTAGCCCATATGCCCTAATGCGGCAGCTACGATCTCTGCGATCGTCTGCCCTCAGGTATTCCTGAAGTATCCTCACCCCGGCCGCGACCTCGGCTTCCCCTAGGACGTCCTGCCATCTGAACAAGCACATCTCACATTAGTTTGTATTCACCACTGTCTCGGTTAGTAAATTTATAACGTCCGTAGACGATAAAGACGATCCACACTATTAGTGGTCATCTGACTCTACTCACTCTAACTCTCACACCCTTAACCCAACACTTATTCCTAACTTATATCCTAACTCGGTGGTTACTCATGTCCGTATTTCTTGATCAGAGCGTAACTACGCTCTGATACCACTTTTTGTAACACCCCATCCAAAGCCTATCGTGGTTATCGCAAACTGAACAATCGAATACGTCGCGCGGAAATAAAAACACCTGGACCTTGCCACGGTCTGATCGTTAGAATATACCGGCCTTAACGTTTACAATACTTATCCAATATTATCCAACTCAAAACATCACCATTCACAATACCACAACCAACCGAGTACAAGTATCTTAAACATAACCTCAACCTTACATCAGTTTAAATAACAGTCGGTGCACAGGCGCAACCCGAACTCAAAATAAAATCCCACCCTAAGTCTAACCGCTCCTACTCATAGTGCGTCCTCATGGGTCTTTTACCTGCAAGTGTAAAAATAGCCCCCGAGGGGGTCAGACGAATGCTGGTACACCCTCTCATGGCCCCCAAGCTAACGGGGCTACGACGACTAATTGTCGATAGCATGGAAATTGATTACATACACAAGTATAATATGAAGTGCAATAACAATAACCACAGATGAACATAAATAGTTCACAAAGAATGAACGACTCAAGCGTTCCCTCATCAAGTGGGTTAGTAACCCCTTCCTTAGTCCTCATTTCCTTAATCTCAGTTCCTTACCTTACCTTGATCTTAATCTTAATCTTAATCTCAGTATACAAACCTTTCCTGGAAGGGATTGGTTGTAGCTTAATTCGAACCTGGGATTTAGGTGATCCCACCGCACCATCTAATGCCACCTACTCTGGACGGGAGTCCAGCGTAGCTGAGCCGGCAACCGCCCTAGGCTACAAGTCCGAAGACAAGTCCTTAAGCGGAGGGCGGATCTGATTCAGATACCGTCCCCCTTTTTCCTTAGCATGCATGACCGGAGATCGGTCCCGGGTTTCCTCACTCTAGTTCCAGTTAGTAGAAATCTTAATCATCATGTGCTAGCTTAGCCTTAACGGGCATTAACCAACAACCATCAAACTTAACCCTTATTCTTAACTCAGTAAGTACTAAACTTGGTTAGTAGCAATTTCAAGTCTCGCGGGTTAGTGTAAAACAACACAAACACAACGAGAACAATATAACCGGTTGCATGCTTTATCTTGCTTTAGTCATAGCAATTAAACAGATAGCACACAAGCCGAGGGACACCTCGTTAGCAAGCAGGTCACAAGAAGGATTGTACCGTTCACCGTCGATCGTTGTTCGATTAATCTTCTTCGGGGTCCCAATTCACAAACCTAAAACATTCATTCATTTTAGGTCATTAGTTGTTTGCACCTTACTTAACTCACTTAGTCCTAAGGATTCCCATTCAATGACCTCTCAAGTCTTTGCCACTTAGCTTACAAGCTTAACTTTAAACATTAATTTATACTTAACTTAATAACTTAAGCCCTTAAGTTCTTAGGGTCACAATCGTTACCACCCTACCAAAGGTATACTTATCACCATTTATCATTCTTAGAATTCAAAATTTCTTTTTTTTTTTAAGTGTTAAGGGCCGTCCGACCCACTGTCCGACCCACCCTCTGGGTCGGACCATTCCAGTAACTTTCGGGTTTGGAAAACCTACATGTCCGACCCACGTCCGACCAACCAACTGGGTCGGACCATTCCAGAAACTTCCCGTCTTCTAAAACCTCCCATGTCCGACCCACGTCCGACCCAACCTTCTGGGTCGGACCATTCCAGAAACTTATTTGCCCTTTAAAAATCACCCGTCCGACCCATGTCCGACCCAAGACCTCTGGGTCGGACCATTCCAGAACCTTTCCTGGCGTTAAACAGAGGCCGTCCGACCCAAACTGGGTCGGACGCCACTAAATCATGCCCAAACTTTGCCAAATCTTCACTAAACCTTTCCTCAAGCCATCCAATGTGTTCTAACATCATTTAGACCCTTAAACCCACCTTAGAGCATCCTCCAAACACATTAAATCATTCACCAAGTTTCACCTTAATCATTATACATTTTCCCTTGTAATTATGCTAACACTTGTAATGCTTTCCTCTAGGTTTCTAGGTGGTGGTTCATAAGTAATGTAACCACTATGCCAAATGTTTTCCTCGCCACTATAACATCATCTCCCAAGCATCTTTCACTATCTAAAACTCTCTTATGCATTTACTTAATGTTCCTTCACAACTTAAACTTCCATCCATCAACACATTATTTCCTTCCTAGTTGTTTACCAACATTTGCCTAAGTCCTAAATATCAAATACATTCTCTTGATTCCTAAATCCACCATGGTGATACCTAAGTCATTATAAAGTCATTAACACCTTAACTTCACCTTTTCATCAAGACAACCTATAGAACATCCTAGTACTTCCTTAGTCAAAATTCCCTTAGAATATCTTAAACACTTAAGCTCTCCTCTAAATTTTGCCATGGGTTCTCTAGTATATAGTACCTCCTAACACATGGTTTTTCTCCATCAAACAACCAATACCACACAAATTCTCATCACAACACCTTAACACACAATTTACACTAAAACTTCACCACATCATCAATATTGCTTAAACTCAAAATGCTTGGCACTTAGGCCCTTAAATGACAATAATCTTAACCACTGAATTTCCACATATATTTGCCTTCAACCTGCGAATACACTCAACAAGGCTCCCATTGAAATAAAATGCTTCTTGAAATTCATCTCCACATTGTTTTAACTATCTCTTTTTCTCATTTGCTCTTTAGTCAAAAGTTCACAACTATAGTCATTGTCTTCTAGGTTTTATAACACATTCCCAATATAAATCTACACTAAACTCATCATATACCTAAATCCCATTCCCTTAAACAACAAGACATCTTAAGGTAAGTAATTTACCTTGTTTTTTACAAGCTTAAAAAGCTTTCTTCCTTAGGTTTTTCTCTTTCAATCTCGGTCACCAATGTGTATCTCCTTGCCAATGTTCTAACCAATATCCAATGACTCCAATGAGTACTAGATAACACATTAACCTAAGGAACAAACCCTAGGTTAAAAATATGCTTTAAGGTATTAATGTGATTGTTTACCTTGGTTTCTCAAGACAAACTGGATATGAAGCAAGAAGGACCTCCTCTCTCCTTTGAAGAGTAGAAACAAGCTAGAACAAGGCATAAACATGGAGTCCCATGAGCACTAATTTTCGGACATGTGAAGAAAATGGTGGAAACCTAGATTTTCTTACACTTTCTTTACCTTAAGAGAATGGAGATGCCAATGGAGTCTCCAAACTTGAATTTCCTCCTCTAATGGTGGTTTGACATGGCACCAAAATGAAGCTCTTGAAGTTTTGAAAAGATAGAAAGAGAGAGCTTGGGCTAACTAAGAAGAATATGTATTTATTTTGGATTTGGAGATAAGATGAGCAAGATGTGGGCAAGCTAGGGAGCTAGCATGGAGTTGTTCTCAGTTAATGGAGAGGGAGAGAGCTTGAAGAAACCGTGTGAAACAAGAAGAAATGAGGAGATGAGGAGAGAGTAAGTAAAATGTGATATTTATGTTAAAAGGTAAATAGTACTTTATGCTTTATAAGTCTTATTTGCTTTCTTAATTGCTTAATAACTCATGAAGGTGGTGACTCACCTCCTACGAAACCGCCCCCTTTTAGTAATGAGGGTACTTAAGTCTTTGTTGACCAAATGTCCCATTATATAGACTTATGTTATAAACTAGCCTAATTAATTCACTATTCACAAAACAAGGCACATTGTTGTGAAATTTTTTTTCCATTGATATAGACTTCCAAATGTGATACTATATAGTACACATGTTAATTAAAGAGTAATGATGGACATTAGCCATTCAAAACTCATTTACAAGACAATTTTCAAAAACGTGCTTTAAGACTCCTTAAGCACATTTGTGTTTTAACTTGTTTTCAAGCTGGTTTTCTTTGGTAATTGATTAAAAGACCATTAGAATATTACTAAGGTCTTGAACAATATTTGGGTACTCTCCCAAGTCTCTCCAAGCTTAGAGCACGTTTTGCTTAAACTGCTCTTTTGGTGTTTCCTTATGTATTCTTTGATTAGAAATGTTTCTTAATGTTTCTAAGGCATTATTTAGCCTCCTTATATCTTAGTTTATCAATTAAACACCATATCTAAGTTTGGGGTATTTCAATAGAATAGAATCGGAAAATGAAACGAAGTGGAATGGAATGGAAAAGACTTTTATTTGGTTCTCCTAGATGCTTTTTCTATGCATAGCAAAAAGAAATGAATCTTGGTCAACGACTGCCAATCAATGGTCAATGGTCACCTGTCGTTGGATAATGACCACCAATTGACGGTCAAAATCCATCAGTCACTAGTCAATAGTCGTCGGTCAATGGGCATTGGTCATCGATACTAGGAAAGAGAATCATATTCTCTAGTGGGAGGTGAGAAACCAAGATAGAGGGATTGAGGTAATCTCACTCTCTTTCCTTTTCCTAAAAATGAGAAAAAGTAACTAAACAAACAATGGGAAACATAATCATTCTGAATCACTTTCTTGATTCTCTCAAAACAAACAACGCCTAGGTTTATTTTACTTTTAGGCATCCAACGCCTTAGTTGGTGATGTTTAAGTTTCTTTGGGTAACCATTACCTCAAAATACCTTGGTAAAGCTAAGATTATTTTTCATTTAGGCCGCCAATGCCTTAAAATCAATTGGTTTAGTTCATCTATATTTTATGTAAATCCAAAGAAAGAAGAGAAGAAACAAAGAAGAGCAAAATTAACCTTTACCCCCATAAGAGCT
>CM041782.1:156511022-156671127 GCA_023374045.1 Limonium bicolor
GGCTTGTATGAGTTACCATGTATGCATTGAAGAGCATGTAATGATGTGTATGTATGTATTCCTCGCGTAATGGATTGTAATGTTTGTATAAGAGCATGTATGCATGTATGTTTGAATGAATCACCGCATGTATTCGACCAAGTGGTCGGCGTACCCTCACTAGTACGCGGGGTATGCGGTTATCATGCTCAGCGAAAGCTGACTCCCTCGGGGGAACGTTTTTAGTGTGCAGGTATCCGAAGAGGATATGGTCAAGGCACGAGACCGGTGACTACATTTGGATAGTTAGTATAGAATGTAAGAGGTGTACTAGAGCCACCCCTTATACCTAGGAAGTAAGTAGTTTGTGAGGAATGGGTAGTAGTTAGACTCTTAATGAGTATGTATGGAATTGAAAGAGGTATTCTACTTGTATAAGGATCTTAGTAAACTCGGTGTATTAACATGTATTGAACTTATGGATTATTGTATTGAATGTGAAGTTGTAATACCTAATTGGTAATTGTAGTGAAGATTGTATTTGTGTAGCACTCGGATATTCCGGTCCATCAGTCCGATGCTGTATGTAGAAGTAGTAGCCTTGTTAGTCACGTGGGTGACTAACGACATTGTATCACCCACTGTATGTAAGTATGTATCCGCTGCGTGACTCGGAAAGCACGAGGAGATTGGACGGTAATGACAGTATTAACGGTAGGGGTGTTACACATTATCCGGGAGGAATAAAAGAACACCAAAGGTCTCAGGGGTTACCTCCACTGGGAACTGGCGCACGTATGATGTGATGCTGTTTGTCGTGTCTGATGCCACAACATTGGCGTAGAATTCCCGTACCAGGTGCGGAGAGAAGACGCCCTCGCCCATGCGCAAGATGCTGCTGATGCCAAAACCATCAAATATGTCTGTAAGCCTAATGGCAGTTGATGCCTCTGCGGTGATGAGCCGCTTGATGACGAAGGACCCGCCCTGCTCATACCAGGCCCGGGCGGCAGCAGATATGAAGCTGTAACACCCCTCTCCTTAAACACGAAATAATCTCTCTCGTAGCAATAAATAAAACGTCTTACAGCGAAAGAATAAATAATAACAACAATACTCACTCGGGTGTCACCGGCCATTACTCGCCCATGCGAGTAACGAAGCCAAACTATATCCAACATCCAACAATAAAACAAACTGCTAACCGCTGTGATAATGAGATAACTTCCTATACATCATACTAAGTCCATACACCATAAACGTCGACAAGTGAGCGTCTACCCAATCTCGAATATACATAACCGTATCATAATACAATCCACCATCTATATTGTTATACAAACAAACTCCATGTGCGGTAATTAAAGTAAACTCTAACTACCCTGTTCCCGCACTTCGGCTTCGCCAATAACCGACAACCTGCACAATGAGTGTAGTATCAGCGATAAACGCTGAGTATGCCGGGCCTGGACCCTAATGGTCACTTAGTCATTTTAACCATCTTATTATTAGATTGGTTTCATGCTTTTCCATTTACAGTTATAATCAATACTGTAATATACATGCATAAATATACATAACCATCCAACCAAATACTCATAAACATTCAACCATCCATCCAATTCAAACAGTCATAAAATATCACAAACAACAATTGTATATCGAACATATCGAATAATAATACTGAATAAACGCCGTAGCGAACACCATCCTTTGTTAATTTAATTTGGCCTTCAAGGCCCATCCATCCAAACCATGTTAATTAAATACCAGTTGGGTGTCATGTTAGGACAACCCGATAACCTCACCATGGACAGTAGTCCTCCCGTACACACGAAGGTGCTCATTTCGCCAGAGGTCCGAAGGCCTCTGACTATTCACTTTGCCTCGTAAGGCGTCCATATAAAGGCCGTAGCCACCTGACCCACGATCCAAATAGGGCTCGTTGGGTATAAACCTTGAGCGGAACCCGATCGGGAACCCCTGAGTGATTACAAATGCGCAACCAGGTAGTTCGTAAACTACACTGGATTCCTCACCTCAACTCACACCATCTCTCTCCCATAATGTTTAAGATATGCTCTTAGTCTTATGGAGAATATAATTTATTAATTAGCTGCCCATGGGTCTCAGCATACCTAGAAGTAATCTAGGTTATTTCTGTTCGAGATCCATACTCTAGAGACCGACAATGTCGTGACTCATACCTAAGTGTTTTACTTAGGTTACCATAAACTTAATATTAATACTATGGGTATTATATCAAGTAACCGTCATGTTATCACATTAAACGCATATGTATGTTTACATAAGTCGCTTTATAGTCGACGTAGTGTTAGTCCCGTAGGACGCTCGTGTATAAATAAATAATGCGGTAACACATAATCACATACACGAATCCAAAACACATAACACACAAGTTATATCAACCAAATCCGAGCCCAAGGAATTCCTTAGGACAACCCGGATCAAACCCCTTTACATACCGTACACCTTAGACCAAGGATGCGCTGTGTAGACCACTAGCTCATCAAGCGCCTTCGTCTGAAGTATGATCTAAACGGTAATAAACTATAAGTCAGTCTCCATGACTAACTAAATCCGGTATTTTCGAATAACAAGTAACTCCGACAGTTCATCCCCGGATTTCTACAGTTAATTGTTACGGGTTTCTCTAAACCAGTCGGCTTTGTTACTAAAACTCGTATGTCGAAATGTTTCGACTGTTAAGTTTAAGTCATTATATTTCTTTAATCTTATCCATCATTTAATTTAGGTATATAGCCTATAGTTGCATGTATGCATGCATTACTTATTATATTACATTATTTTTCCACCATCCTTATAATACATTGTATTATATAATCCATTATCTTTAGCAAATTATATTTGCATTCAAAAACTTATAACTTATAGTTTGTAACCATTTTTATGTAATAACCACCACCATTATATTATATGGTTTCCAACCATATTATATATCCATCCTTATATACATTATTCTTGTATATGTATATATTTACCATATATGTAAGTTTCATGAGTTATAAAACTCTTATATTATATGTTACATTTATCATCTTATATTAGATGATTATTCCCATTAGTTGTATTATATTAACAACCTATATTAAGATTATTGTCCTAATATTATGTAACACATTTATGTTGTATAATTACAACTCCTAAGGTTTATCATATATACCTTAGTTTATAAATCCTATTATTATAGTTTGTCACATTATTAACGTGAATATCCTTACTGATATACTTCCATTAAACCACCTTATACCATAGTTGTTATAACATTTATAACATTGGTAGACCTATAGTCTAAAATTCATTTTCCAATCTTTTTATTCTCGGTACAACACTATATTCTTTTAAATTTCATTTTCACCCCATAACATTATGTAATGTTATACCATAACTAATATCATTATATGATATTTTTATTCCTTTAACTATAACCTATAGTTTTTATACAAACATTAATATGCCGAGAAGGCAACATTGTTATAGCCATATTTCTTTTCATATCCCATAGTTTTATTTATTTACAAAATCACCCCATTATTTATACCATGTTATATATACATATAATATAACATTTTTAACTTATAAAAGGGTATAACCTATGGTTTATTTTTGTAAAATTTCCGAACAGACCCATTTGCTGTTCTAAATTATTTTCTAACCCATCAAGTTTCTATATTGCCATTTGGCCCAATTTATAACATATAGTTTTATCATATCATTAAAACTATATTATACATATATCTTATTAAAACTTATATTATTCTAAAAATCACCAACTTTTACCCAAGGGTTATAATTACCCTGACTAACCATATACTCGGTATATTACATTTCCACCCCATCTTTTATTCCAAAGTGTCATAATGACATAATAACTGTATATTATACATATATAGTTTATTTTAATTCCAAAACCAACCAAATAAATTCCTAAAAATTCCTAATAGCCCATGGGTGTTTATAATACCATTTCTACACCCTTAATTTTCGGTAATAACATATATACCACATATGTTATAAAATTGTTACAATTAAATACTTATCTTATTATAAAACCTTAAATAAGTTATTTAACTTATCTAATTTGGTCAAAACCTACCATATGGTCAAGGTTGACCTCCTTAATATTGCCTTGACCATTAATTTCCATATATTACGGTTTACACCCCATATTTTCCAGAAATTACAATTTAACCCCAAAACTTTATAAAATCTTATAATTTTTATTTAAACTCATTTAAACCTCTAATTTTCGGCTTTATTAATATATAGCCCCCAAATTTAATTTAATTACTCTTTATACCCCAATTCCTTGCGGTAATATATTTTAATTACCTAAACTTAATTAAAACCTTATAAATACATAAATAAAATGGCCTAAAGTACATGGGCTTATTACAAACATTAGCTTATAAAATAAATTACACATAATTGCCCAAAAATACTTTAAACTCTCGGACTTACCACATAGTTTTCCATATTTACCAATTTTCCACATAATGTCTTAAATTTGACATTTATGTTAGTTAATTACTTATATAAATTTATTAAACAATTCCTTATTCACCTAAGGTCAAAATAAGACCTTAATAAACTCATTCACTCACGACATATATATACACATATGTATAAACACATATTAATATACCAAGTGTAGGTTTAAGTGATTTATACCTTATTTTTGCCAAGTTAAGGCCTTGTTTGGCCACGGCTGTTTGGAGATAAATTTTCCACAGCATTATTTACATGTTTTCAAACAGCAATTAAGGCATGATTAGTCTCCAAGCAAGAGCTAACCATAATAAGTGTTTAATGTACATTTTCAAGGTAAAATTTACCTTAGAATAACAAGGCAAGTATGGATGATATTTGGCCTATTTTTACAGAAGGTAAAGGGCATCAAAAGAGCTACTAAAACCAAGCTTAAAACTGGTATAACTCAGATTAGAAGATGGCTAATTTTTACCTTGATTAAAATGCCAAAAATGGTGTTTTTGGCATGGATTTGGCTATACCTTGAAGCTCTTGATATACCAACTGAATAAGTATGTTAAGATGAAGATTATAAGCCTAAGAAACAAAGCTTTACAACCGGTAATGATAGGAATAAAGATATAAGTGCTTAAAGCACATTTTTATACCTTAAGAACAAGATTAGAATTCTCCACCTCCTTCCCTTGTTACAGCCGAGATTTGCCCTCCTTTTAACCTCCAAAACAAGCTAGAAACATGGATGGAAATGGTTGATGCTTAGCTCCATGGAAAGAGGAAAGAAATGTGAAGAGAATGAACATAAAATGGCTTAATAAGCTTACCTATGTCAATTGTTGTTCTCTTCTGAAATTGGTGAGTTCCTACGGTTTGGAGAAGCAAAAGAGAGGGTGTGTAAGCTTGGTGTCGGCTGGGAAGCAAGGCAAATGAGAAAAGAAGCTAGTTTTGCCTTTTAAGTTAATTAATGTTACTTTATGTAATAGTAAATGTTGATTCATTAGATTGGCTAGATATTTGTTTAGAGGTTGCTTAATGGGTGGGTATGACAGCTAATATAGAGCAGCAATGGTTGGTATGGTCAATGGATGACATTTGACCATGGTTAAAACTAAGTAATTAAATGTTATTTTTGGGTACTATTCATCCAAAATCACCCATTTTGATTTTATTTTAAACTTTGATTTAGACTTTATAATATAGTCTATCATGTCACATAAATGATATAAAGAATGTAATCTAGTCTTTAAAGTGACAAAAAGTCATTATCTTAGAGCTCATACACAAAAACGTGCTTTAAAGTGTTTTAGCGCACATTTTGTGTCACAAGGTGTTTCTGAGCTTAGTTTTCTTTGAGAACTGTTTTGTTGTGTCTCTTACATGATAATTGATCATAGGAATCCAATTTTATATCATTTAGAGGTCATAAGACCTTTAAGGTTCCTTAGAGCACATTTTTGCCCTACTTGACCTTGAAGCATATAAGTGCTTGTTCTTTGTGTTGGAGCATTGTCCAACGATTGTAGTATGTTTAGTTAGGTGTTAATATGCTTAGGACAAAGTTTTAGGTCCTAAGAAGTTCATTTGGGTATGTATTTACCCTAAACAGTCAAAGGGTGCAATATCTTGCTTTGTGTTGACCATCTCTGTTCTCAATTGACTTTTCAGGCATGTTTAGGCCTTAATTAATGTGATTAGATGTTTAATCCATGTTTAATTAGTTTGGGGTATTTCAGAAGCCATCAGGTCAGAGTGGGGTAGAGCCCGGCTCTGACTGGTCGTCAGGGCGTGGGTTCCTCGAAGAAGAACCCGTGTGTCCTCCTCTAGTTCTAGCCATCTATACGATAAACAAATGCATTAAGAAACCACAACAACATGAAGCAGAAAAAGAGAAATAAACGACACACAAATACCCGAAACCGATCGAGCAGCAAGTTCGATTTGAACATATTCTTGCACATAGTTAATCTATGCGAACCAAGGCATTAAAACATCTAAACATAGCAAATAATATATTAAACAGTATAACATAAACCTAGAAAAAAATTGCAGAAAAATTTCAAATTTTGTACATGTCCGGATCTACGTCCGGGTCAACTTAGCCGGACGCGGATCCAGACGTAGTATAGAACCCTAAAAATCGCGCCGCGAACAGATGGTTTCGAAATTTCCCAAAATTCTCATAAATTCAACCAGAACTCCCAAATTTCACACAGAATCCTACGTTTGCATCGTAATCATCAAATTAACAACAAAAACACCAACAGCTACCTAATATACCACTTATTTGACAGAAAATCGAAATGAAAATCGCCAAAATTGAAAACCTGTTTTGAATTTGGTTTCGGTTCGAAATGGGGAAGAAGTAACGCGGGCGTGGGGTGGTCCTTTTGCGTCTGGGCGGCGCGACGGTGTCGAAATGGGCGTGAACGGTGGTGGGTGTGGTGTGTAAGAAAGTAGAGGAATAAAAATGGAGTTTTGTGCACTGTCTAGCTCGTGTTCGACGGGGAGAAGAAGAAAGAAGAAAGAAAGGAAGAAGAAAAGAAAATCATGGCCGGCGCGTAATTGAGTCACGTCCGGATGTCCGTCCGGATCCAGACATGGCTAGGTATTGGTGACCGGATGTTCATCCGGCTGGGTTTAGCCGGACACGTTGAAGCTTCTTTTTTTTAATATTATTAAAATAAAAACCACTACTCTAAAACATCTCATTGGATTTTAGAAATAATAATAAAAAAGAAATATTACCGAAAATAATCAAGCAAAAATTAAATAAACACAAGAAATGTAGAAATGAAATAGCAAGAGTGTTAAAGGACTCCCTGATCCGTGGTGAACAATGCCGTGATATTTCCCCACACTTGAGTTCGGTTTAGCATTAGAGTGAAGTACCTGAAAGATGAAATCTGCAAAACCAGAAGAACTCAAGTGGAACCAGGAAGAGTTATGGTATTGAAAAAGGTAAGTCGGGGCTCTTGCAGTAAAATGGTTGATAAGTGTGAAATTGATGTAGTTTTATAGATATTAAATCCTTATTTTGTGTAACTTTTTACACACTTTCTCACACTTATCCTATGCTTTTCATGACTCTTACTTTGGGTAAGAACTGATGCCAATTTATATGATAAAATCAGGAAATGATGGTGGAAATGCATAGTTCTCCTCACGAGCTTTCCAACGCCGCAAACGGGGAACAAATCGGAGCTCAAATGAAGAATCTGGGGCAGTTAGAATATAACAAAAATAAAGAAGCATTTCTTATAAAAAAAAATTTGTGAAGTCTGCGAATCCAGACGTTCACTCACAAAAAAAAAAGTCAAAAAGTTGAACGCGTGATTTTGTAAAAAAAAAATCAAAATCAAAATCAAATATGTAGACGCGTGAAGTTAGAAAAAAAATGTTCAAAGTCACGCGTCACTTGTGAAAAAAAAAAATCAAAAGTCTTAGATGTGGGCACCGCACGATTTGAAACAAAATTTATGTGCGAATGTAGTATGCTTTTTGCAGACTTTGTTTTTATCAGGCGCCGGATGATAATTCGGTGCCTAAATATTTTTTCCTGTCTACCTCTCACCTACTGCACCGCCTCCCTGCTTACTCCCTCTTTTCCAGTCTATTTAAACCCATCTTCCATCTGCTCCAAGAGCATCGATCATCATACCACCACACCAGCACACTCCCCCACCATTTCCTTTTCTCATTTCAATTCCATATCCCAAGTACACACATACTCCATTTTCTCTTATTCTCACTTCCACCACATCTTTATTTTATTTTCCCATTCCACCACACATCTTTATTTTATTTTCAATTCTACCACAAATATTATCCAAATATTGCAATTTCTAGTCCGATATATTAAAATAGCAGAGCAACTTCAGGAGTCCAACAACAGATGATTTCTTCTACTCTTGTATTGGTTTATTTATTTAATATGTCCGGCTAGAATATTTTATACTCTGGGGAAAGGTTATTATTAGTTTGTTTTAATTATGCAATTTATTTTACCGGTTTAGATTAATTATAATTTGATACAATTAATGTTATTCTCTCGCTTTACAATAAATTACATGAGTTTATTGAATTGCCTTACAAAGTCTATTTTGATCAGGTCCGTGATAAATGGATATGTCATATTAATTGTTATGTCTGTGGAAAAGCTTATTCTGGTTGAATAAGTCTAGTATTTCAGATGCAAGATTATATTTTCTTTTATTTAGCCGTTTACATGTGTTTTGCTTGAGTCTATATCAGATCTTGCATGTTCTGGTAAACGAGGTTATTAGGATTTATGGTTTAAATCTGAAGACTCTAAAAGAAACTTTGCCAATTTATTCTTAATTAAACCGGTAAATTAGCATAATTAATCAAACGAGTAAAACCTAAACCCAGAGTCCGTTCTTCCATATTTGCAACCACTTTTAATATTCTATGATTTTAATTCTTAGCTGTTATTTAAATTCTCGTTGTCTTTATTTTAATTTACAGATCAGAACAAACCACTTCCCCCGATTTATAACCTTTGCTAAGATTAGACTATTTTTCACATAGTCCCTCGGTTCGATACCTGGTTTCTCATAAACTCTACTACAATAACCGGGATTTTTGCAACCTGACGGTCTTTTGATTTGTTATTTTCTAGGATTATTTCTTAGTATTTAATATATCAAATTTATCGTTTGCAAATTGGCGCCGTTGCCGGGGACTAGATTCCTGTCTAGTCCTTAGCTTGGGTTAAAAATTTGTTTTACTGCATTTATTTAATTTTTACTATTATTATTTCTATCTATTTTTATTTTATTTTTTTTTTGTTTCCAGTTTTAAGTTAATTTTTCTTTATTTAGCTGTACTATTTTTATTTTATTTTACTCTACTTGTAAACTTTTGTGGAGTCTATTTTTCTCTTTTGCAGACAGTTGATGGTGTACACCCGTTCTTGGTCAGACACTCATCTCGATTGGGACAAAATCCTTGACCCAGAAATCGAGCGTACCTCTCAGCTAGCCAGACGCCAACAAAGGTTCCAAAAAGAAATACAAATGGCAACTCCTACGAACGGTGGTCAAGCAATGATGCAATTTAACAGACCTACAGCCATTCCTAGAAGAAGCCCAGTAGCTCTTCCTACGCTAACACCCGACTTAGTAAAGGAATGGAAGGATCTGAAGCCTTCACATCAGAACAAGGTCATACGGGATATGCCCTCTAGCACATTTGACGGCTCCGACCCCAACGACGCCCTAGATCATGTCAACCGATTTCTAATTAATGTTGATTATGCTAGAATGAGTTTATTCCCTAGCAGCCTCACTGGTGAAGCGATGAAATGGTTCTACTGTCTTCCTTCTGGTATTATCACTACTTGGGGGGAGATGACAACCAGGTTCTATGAAAAGTATTATCCGATTTCTAGAACTATGAATTTGGTTGCTACCTTACTTGCTTTCAAACAGGGAGGTGCTGAGACTATTTGTGAAGCATGGGATCGTTTTAAAGAGATGCTCCGACAGTGTCCTCATCACGAACAGGACCTCACTTGTATTGCTATGACATTCTTTCATGGATTACAACATATACATAAGGCCGAGGTTAGATCAGCTTTGGGAGGAAACATCCTCAACCGATCTGGCACTGATTTCATGGCGGCCATGGAGACGTATATTGAAGAGGTTCGTCAATGAGGCACCGAGGGAGGCAGGACTATGACAATGGGTGCTAAAGGTGCTAGAATATGGATCCTTGGATGGAGCATATAGTAGAGTCTCAGGCTCAACAGTCGACATTGGTAAGCTCACTGGTAAAAAGGTTTGATGATTTTTTAATTAATGGTCAACCTTCTCAGCAGGTAAAGAGGATAGCTTCCTCATCTTCATCTGAGCCTCTTTGTTCTCATTGTGGTGGTGACCACTCATTTGAAATATGCCCTCATCTGGAGGAAATACGGATTGCTGAAGAAGCAAACTTTTTGGGACAAGGGAATTACCAACAACCCTGGAACCGGAATCAACACCAGAATCTCAGGTATGGTAATCCCAACAATGCTTTAAATTCTAACCTTTTACAAAGTAATATGCAGGGTCCCCCAGGCTTCTCTAGGCAACCATACAACCAAGCCCGTCCTCAGATGCAGATGGGACAGGGCCAGAATTCCTACCAGCCACCCGTTAAGTCAGCTTCTGATGAAAAGATGGAACAACTCCAGGATATAATTACTTCGATGGCTACCACCCAGAAGGAGCAACAGACTCTTAACCAATCCTTGATGAATAGTCAAAGAAATTTAGAGCAGCAGATGAACCAGATACTTACCAACCAACAACAAAGGCAGCCTGGCTCGTTTCCATCTCAACCTCAGCAGAATCCGAGGGAGACAGCCAAGGCCTTAAAGATCTGCAACTGTGGTGTATCTTCGGAGGTCCAATCTGAGGGTGAGTTCAGTGCAGCTGTGACGTTAAGAAGTGGGAAGCAGTTGGGAAACTATCATCAAAATCAAGTGGTTGTAGATCAAACTGGTGAAAAGATCACCCCTTCTCTTTCAGACATACCATCAGGGCCTACAGTCCCACCTGTGGTAGTTTCTGAGGAGATACAGGCTCCTAATCTTCCACCCTCTTCTCCCTCCCCCTCTACTATTCATGTTGATGTGCCTTCTTCTACTCCTAAGCAAGTAGAACTTCCATTTCCAAATAGGATGAAAAAGAAGCATTTAGACGAACAGTTTACTAAATTTTTAAGTATTTTTAAGAAACTGACTCTTGATATTCCTCTTATTGATGCTCTACAGGAGATGCCAAATTATGCAAAATTTCTGAAGGATCTCCTCACTCAAAAGAAGAAAAAGAAGGACAAAGAGACTGTCCACCTGACTGAGGAATGCTCTCGCTTTACTTCGAGCACTTCCTCCTAAGCAGAAAGATCCGGGCAATCCCATTGTTCCTTGCTTTATTGGGGATGTAGACTGCGGCAGTGGTCTGTGTGACCTGGGTGCGAGTATCAACATTATGCCTTATGCCACCTTCTTGAAGGTGAGAGGAGGAGAGCTACACCCGGTCCCTTTCAAGCTCCAGCTGGCCGACAGATCCGAGATTAAACCAATGGGGATTGTGCGAGATCTCGTGGTGGGGGTTGACCGCTTCATCTTTCCTGCAGACTTTGTGGTTCTCGACATGGATGACGATGTAGAGGTTCCGCTCATTCTGGGACGTCCTTTCCTAAGTACTGCCAAGGCTGTCATTGACGTTCATGATGGTAAAATCACCTTGCGGTATGAGGACGAAAAGATTGAATTTGATATGAAAAGATGATGAAGTCCAGCTCCACCTCAGCTCATTCGGTTAGGTCGGTAAGTCTCCTAGATGAGGATGGCGAGGTATGTGAACTTTCTGCTGATGAGGAGGTTTATTCTATACCTTCTTCCCCTTTTTCTGATTTTGAGCCCTTGGAGCATGTTCTTGTCTCTTCTGTTGAAAATAAGACTTTTAATATGGATGTTAATACAGCTCTAGCTCATGTCGAGAGAGGAAAGACAGGTTTTCAAGCCTATCGCCCTCCTTTGGAGAAGCTTGATAGAGATATCCAACGACCTATTCCTTCTATAGAGCAGCCTCCAGTACTTGAGCTTAAGGAGCTCCCCTCTAATCTCAAATATGTTTTTCTTGCTGATAACAATTCTTTGCCTGTCATTGTCTCTTCTACTTTGACTTCTGGGCAGGAGACTAGGTTGCTAGAGGTGCTCAGGAAGCATAAAGAGCCATTGGATGGACCTTGGCTGATATCAAAGGGATTAATCCAGCCTTCTGCACTCATCATATCTATATGGAGGAGGATTACAAGCCGGTCAGACAGCCCCAGCGTCGACTGAACCCTAACATGAAGGAAGTTGTCAAGACAGAGGTGTTGAAGCTTTTAGATGCTGGAATCATTTACCCCATATCAGACAGTCCATGGGTGAGTCCTGTACAGGTAGTTCCTAAGAAAGGGGGTTTTGAGGCTGTTCTGAACAACAAAGGTGAGTCTATTCCTCAGAGAAAGATCACTGGATGGCGTATGTGCATAGACTATAGGCGTTTGAATTGTGCTACAAGGAAAGATCATTTCCCTCTCCCTTTTATTGATCAAATGCTTGAGAGGTTGGCTGGGCAGGAATATTATTGCTTTTTAGATGGTTTTTCAGGGTACTTTCAAATTCCTATTGCACTTAAGGACAAGACTACTTTCACTTGTCCATATGGTACCTTTGCATATAAACGGATGCCCTTTGGATTATGCAATGCCCCTGCCACTTTCCAGCGTTGCATGCAGGCTATCTTTGTAGACTTCATTGAGCAGAGTATAGAGGTATTTATGGATGATTTTTCTGTCTATGGTTCTGACTTTGATGTTTGTCTGGCCCAGCTTGACCTTATCCTTGGACGTTGTGAAGAGACCAACCTGGTTCTAAACTGGGAGAAATGTCAATTCATGGTAAAGGATGGGATTGTGCTTGGCCACAAGGTGTCTGGCAAAGGGATTGAGGTGGATAGAGCTAAAGTAGAAGTTATAGAGAAGCTGCCAGCGCCTACTTGTGTAAAGGATATAAGAGCTTTTCTTGGGCATGCTGGTTTCTATCGACGGTTTATTCAAGACTTCTCTAAAATAGCTAAACCGTTGACTGATTTGCTTATGAAAGATGTCCCTTTTATCTTCTCTGAAAATTGTCTGGACGCTTTCAATTTGATTAAGCAAAAGTTGGTAGTTGCTCCTATTGTTGTTTCTCCTGACTGGTCATTGCCATTTGAGATTATGTGTGATGCTAGTGATTTTGCAGTAGGTGCAGCCCTGTGCCAAAAGAAAAGTTGTTGAGAGTTATTGCTTATGCGAGTAAAACTCTTAATGACGCTCAGAGAAACTACACAACCACTGAGAAAGAGCTCCTGGCTGTGGTCTTCTCCTTAGATAGATTCAGATCATATTTATGGGGAAGTAAAGTGATTATTCACACTGACCACTCTGCTCTTAAATATTTGTTTACTAAGAAAGAGGCCAAGCCTCGCTTGCTGCGTTGGATTCTTCTTCTACAAGAATTTGACATTGAAGTGAAAGACAAGAGTGGTAAGCTCAATGGCGTGGCTGATCATCTCTCTAGGATGGTAACTCCTGATGACGGTATTCCTATAAACGAATTCTTTCCTGATGAAACCGTCTTCAGTTTGAAAAAGGTGCAAGAGCCATGGTATGCGGATATGGCTAATTTTATTGTTTCTGGAATTGTTCCTCATGATTTATCATATGCTCAGAAAAAGAAATTCCTTTCTGATTCACGCCATTATATCTGGGAAGACCCTCACTTGTTTCGAGTTTGTGCAGATAGCTTAATTCGCAGGTGCCTCCCTGATGATGAAGTACCCAGTGTTCTAGAGTTTTGTCACTCCGAGAAGCTGGCGGTCATCATGGCTCTCATAGGACGGCAGCCAAGGTTTTGGAATCCGGATTTTATTGGCCCACACTACATAAGGATTGCCAAGCCTTTGTGGCTAGTTGTGACAGTTGTCAACGCATGGGCAATACTTCTAGGCGACATGAGATGCCTCAGCAAGGCATTTTGGAGGTCGAACTTTTTGACTGCTGGGTATAGATTTTATGGGACCATTTCCCTCTTCTCAGGGTTTCCAATACATTCTAGTAGCAGTGGACTATGTGTCCAAGTGGGTTGAAGCAATTCCTTGCCAATGCTGATTCCAAGACTGTGGTCAAATTCTTAAAGAAGCACATCTTTACACGCTTTGGAGTCCCTCGAGCTATTATAAGTGATGGAGGCACACTTCTGCAATCGAAGCATTGATGCACTGATGGCAAAGTATGGGGTACACCACAAAGTTGCCCTTGCTTACCATCCTCAGACGAATGGACAAGCAGAAGTGTCCAATAGGGAGTTGAAGTGGATCCTCCAAAAGACGGTGAATCCTCCGAAAAGATTGGGCTCTAAGCTGGATGATGCTCTTTGGGCCTATCGCACAGCCTATAAACCCCCATTGGTATGTCACCTTTTAAATTGGTTTATGGGAAGGCTTGCCATCTCCCTGTGGAGCTTGAGCACAAGGCTTATTGGGCTATCAAGGCCTTAAATTTTGATATGACTGGCTGGTGAGAAAAGGAAGTTGCAACTCTCTGAGCTAGAAGAGCTTAGGGATCAAGCTTACTACAATGCTAAAATTTATAAGGAGCGAACCAAGAGGGTCCATGACAAGTTGATCCTCAAGAGAGATTTCAAAGTAGGTGACTTGGTTCTACTCTACAATTCTAGGTTGAAGCTTTTTCCTGGGAAGCTCAAGTCTCACTGGGCTGGTCCTTTCCGGATTGTTGGTGTGACCTCATATGGTGCCTTTGAACTACAGAACAAGAAGGGCGACACCTTCAAAGTTAATGGGGCCCGTCTAAAGAGGTATACTTGTCCTGCTGATGTTTCTACTGACTTGTTTAGAGTTTCTTTTGTCCAAGAACAGCAGACTTTCTACCCCCGTTTCGGAGCCACCACCACCTAAGAAGAAGTCTCTCCCATGGCGGTTAAAGCATAAATTACAAAAGCTGCGCAACTCAGTTCTAGGATGTTGTGGGACCATTCCCCACTCCTCTTCCTCTCTTCCCTAAATTGGACTGATGAGTCTAGCTTGAGACTTTAAACAGAGCAGCTTGGTGGGAGGCAACCCATCACTTCTTTAATTTCCAGGAGCTTCTCTCCTCTCTTTATTTTTGCTTAACTTACATTTAGTTTTTGTGTGTTTGCTTTCCCTTTATTAATTTAAGTTTTATGTGTGCTTAAATAATATGTCTAATATTATAAAAAAAAAAGTCTGTTTTCACTTTTGTAGTTTATTTTGCTCTTTTATTTTTAGATTGTGGTGTGTCAGCTGGTACTATGCTTCTAAAAGAGCCTTGCTCTTATTTTTCTACTAATGGTTTGTTTGGTTCCACTTGAGTTCTCTTGCTTTGCAGATTATATTTCTCAGCTTGCTTACTTTGTCGCTTAGCTGAACTCAAGTGTGGGGTAGGCCTTGCTACACACCCTGAGCGGACTCTGGGGAGTATTCTTACCTTTTCCTCTCTTGAATATTTTATATGCTCCCCTATGAACTGTTATGTGTAATTTTGTTTCCCTTTGGATTGCTTGCACAATGTTAATTATTCCTAAGCAATGAGGACATTGCTTCACTCTAAGTGTGGGGTGGGGTAAGCTCCTTCGCCGCTTGTTTTTTGTGTGTCTTTGAGCTCTTTTCTCTTGCATTTGTTTAAGTCTTGCTGTGTTGCTCAACTTGGAAGGAAGCCATAGAGGAAGTATAATTGGTTAGCTGATCTTGGGGTGCAAAATTTTTAAATTTTTCTGGTTTTAATTGATTAAAATGAAGTCTATGTTCTGTGAATGCTATAATGATTGAGAATACTCACCATCTGAACCCTGTTTTTAGCCTTGAGCCTTGGAATGTCTGGATTGAAATGGTTGGAAAAAGAACAAGGCAAGGTACTCCGCTGATCCTGAGCATGCTTAATTTTAATTCTGATCCAAAAATCGGGCCTCGTCCACTTGGTTATTAAGTCCTTTGGGGTGCCTCATCACCTAGCTACCTAAGGTCCTTGTGATCTGGGATAGTTGACCCAAAGCCGTTACATGGTGGAGAGAAAAGTCTGTGGTGAAAGAAATTAAAAGCGCTTAAAAAATGTGCAACTGAGCTGAATGAAAATTTAATTCTCTTATGGATCAAGAGTATGTGGCATTGAAAGGTATGATGGAATAAGATCTTACTTCATGCCCCTTGTCGTTCTAATGGTTTGTGAATGAAAAAGGTGGATTGGCTCATTGCTAAAGGCGAGGTTCTTATGGTTTTGTTTCTCTATTGTTAACTTTGAATGACTTCTTGTTTTGAAAAAAAATGAATTGCGCTTAATAAATTGAATTGCCCCCTTGATTGGTAAAGCTAGTAGTGTCTTTCTTCTGTGCTCTTCCTTTTGAGTTGAGTTTCATTAGCTTTGCTTGGACTTGTGTTTGAGAGTTTTGCTTGAGGACAAGCAAAAGGCTAAGTGTGGGGTGATTTGATAAGTGTGAAATTGATGTAGTTTTATAGGTACTAAATCCTTATTTTGTGTAACTTTTTACGCACTTTCTCACACTTATCCTATGCTTTTCATGACTCTTACTTTGGGTAAGAACTGATGCCAATTTATATGATAAAATCAGGAAATGATGGTGGAAATGCATAGTTCTCCTCACGAGCTTTCCAACGCCGCAAATGGGGAACAAATCGGAGCTCAAATGAAGAATCTGGGGCAGCTAGAAAATAACAAAAATAAAGAAGCATTTCTTTATAAAAAAAATTGTGAAGTCTGGGAATGCAGACGTTCACTCACAAAAAAAAAGTCAAAAAGTTGAACACGTGATTTTGTAAAAAAAAAATCAAAATCAAAATCAAATATGCAGACGCTCGAAGTTAGAAAAAAAAATGTTCAAAGTCACGCGTCACTTTTGAAAAAAAAAATTCAAAAGTCTTAGATGTGGGCACTGCACGATTTGAAACAAAATTTATGTGCGAATGTAGTATGCTTTTTGCAGACTTTGTTTTTATCAGGCGCCGGATGATAATTCGGTGCCTAAATATTTTTTCCTGTCTACCTCTCACCTACTGCACCGCCTCCCTGCTTACTCCCTCTTTTTCAGTCTATTTAAACCCATCTTCCATCTGCTCCAAGAGCATCGATCATCATACCACCACACCAGCACACTCCCCCACCATTTCCTTTTCTCATTTCAATTCCATATCCCACGCACACATATACTCCATTTTCTCTTATTCTCACTTCCACCACATCTTTATTTTATTTTCCCATTCCACCACACTGATAAGTGTGGAATTTATCTCATTTTCCGTGCTTAATTTGATTAGTATTTTATTGGTTTACGTGATAAATTCCTTACTTATATGTTAATTTACATTATATGCGAAGAACTCCCCTTACTTGTGGTTTTCATGCTAAAACAGGTTAAAAACACTGAAGAAAAAGGTCTAGAAACATATACCGAGAGCTTAACGATCAAACCGGGACCAGGCTAATTTACACTCGCGCGCCCAGCAGTATCACATGGGTTGTTCTTTTTTTTTTTTTTGATAGTTGACTGGTTAGACCAGTTATATAATGGCAATACTATGGCAAAATGTCTTTCTCGCCGAGTTACAGAGGAAGCAAAATTAACAAGAACAACAACGTAAAAATAACTTTGAGATGCAGATGGACATATTCAAAAAACTAGCTTGTTTCTTTGTGTCCAATTGGACCAAACTGGGTGGAGTGTTGAGGAAGACCATAACTTGCTTCGCCGATTGTATGTCATCGACTTCGCACCTTTGTGTTCCAAGTTTTAAAGGCTACTTGATTTCCTTCAGCTTTGACGCTAGCGGTAGATTCCTAACTTTACCCATTCATCTTTGAAAACAGATTTGAACTGTTAATGCTTTAGCCACCCGTCTAGGACTTCACTTCCTCAATCATGTCTCCAGTCACTAGAGTAGGTTTATTGGAGATCTCATCTGGAAAATCGGTAAACACATTTCTTATTGCCCCTAGTTGGTAGAAGCAAGGACTAAGTAACCTTCTATGGGATTTCTAATGATGGGGTCGTTGTCCCCTAAGGTCCCGGCTCTCATCTAGCGGTTGCGGTCGAAGATTCTCCAGCTGTCCTGCTATGTTTGCTCCTAATTCTCGAATTTCCTTTCGCAATGCTGCCCATTTCCTTTTTTGATTGTCCTCTCTGATGCTTTGAAAGAATGTGGGGTTTGCTATTGGTACTTTGCTTTTCTTCAACTCTCTTGCTTCTTCTTAGCATCTGGGCAAAATTATGAAGAGAGAGTTCCGGATTTGGATAGTGACAGTTAAGTTTTCTCCCAAAGTCTAAGCATTTCTGCGCAGCTAAAATTGTCGGGCTAGTATGGGGCGAATCTGTTAGACTTGGAGAAAAAAAATTATGGGAACAGTCAGGAGTTAGAACAACATCTAGATTAATCGCGGGGGACAATGGTGTGTGAGAAGCATGGTCATGGCCTAGACGATCGGTCTCGTGGGGCTGGGAAATAGAAGAATTAGAAAAAGGGGTGTGTGGGACAGGGGTCACGTGAACTGATTTGGGCGGCCCACCTTCATTTCATTATTTCATGCATGAAGATCTGTACGTGGGATAGCAAATTGGACCGACATTCAACATGGATTGAGCTGCATGACATACATGCATGGGTGTGAGTGCATGGGCCGATTATTTGAAGATATACGCAGCCACACGATAACAAGGCCTCAGACCAACACAGACCATAGAATATTAAGATCGCGGGTGTATCAAATATGATATTAGTATCATTTAACCCATGCTAATTACTGGGATGCACGCTGGGACATGCTGGCATCGCACAACAGAGAACAGGGAGGATGGAGATATTTGAACCGACCTAACTTTGTAGCAGATTAAATCAGAGGGGTACGGTCTTCAGAATCGAAGGGTATTCACGCCACACTTCATCTTCATTCCATCGACCACCTACACCATCACCTTCCATTCATCGTCACACCTTCACCATCCAATATCCATCTTCATCGGTTTTTCACCACGTCCTCAACCACACTATTTCATCCATCTTCATTCACACATCATCATCGGTTTTTTCACCACCGTACTCATAACAGCACCGTCATCCTTCACGACCATTCATACCATCGTCTTCATCGGGTCACCACGGTCTTCATCCTTCACCGATTCATCGCTCACCACACTACACCTACACCACCACGCCATTCATCATCATCATCCTCTTCAACATCATTTTACACCATCACCACGACTGGACAGATCGGTACACAATTCATCTTCTTCATCAGCCATCCACGCATCGTCTTCAACATCACCCATCGCCACGACTCACGCATTGTCTTCACGATCTTCATTCGAGGCCATCTTCACTACATCTCACAGACACGCCACACTACCATCTTCGTCCCATCGGTCACCAACACCATCGCCTCCATCAATCCATCTCCACTTCCATTCGCTTTCGCCACCACACCACCATCGACTATCGCATCATCATCATCCTTCACAACCACTCACACCCACGTCATCTTCATCATCGCCTCATCGTCATTCAAGCCATTCACGCCCGCCACCACCACATCATCTCCATCGATCTCTATTCACTGGCGCCCGCAACTGATAAACAATAGAGCCACCATCGGAAACCACTCTCGCCGCCATCGTCGATCTACTCTCATCCATGACATTCATAGCCTTCACTGGAGCGCCGCAACAGTTGTTCCCAGTCTACTTTTGGTTTATCGACATCGGAAATCAATCACTGGCGAGAGTTCCAGAATAGAGCTACGCGAGAAATGGCAAGTTGAGAACGAGATCGAGAATAGCGAGGAGGAACAGGGCTTAAAGAACCGACACAGGCAAGTCGATCTGGAGCAAACCGCTCAATAAGAAGAGGAACCGGTTCAGGCAAAACAAAAACATCGAACCGAACCGGTCCGGTTCAATAATAAGGGTTTTTACTAAACTATTGCTATTACATTTATATTTGTTACATGTTATTCACCTCTTGTTACATTCTTAGTTATTCCATAACCTTTGATATTAATTTGTTTTAATGTTTATTGGTGTTTTTGAAATAATGAGTGAGTAGTTTATATTTACTCTGGGTGATGGTTTATTTAAGTTTGTTTTAATTATGTAACTTATATTTTTGCTGGTTTTAATTAATTGTGGATTTTTACGATTAATATTATTATTGCGCTTTTTAATAAATGTCATGAGTTTATTAAATTGCTTTACTAAATCTATTTTGATCCGACCAAGTGATAAATAGATAGGTTAAATTAATCTGTATATCTGTGGAATTATTGATTGGATTAATTAATTATTCTTGCAGACTCAAATTATTATTCCTCGTACTTAATCCATTTACATGTGTTTTTGCTTGAGTCTAGACTAGACCCCGCATTTCTGGTAAACGAATTCTTCTGAGACTATGATTTAGCTCTTAAGAAAATATTAGGAATTTTGTCAATCTGTCTTTAATTAACCAATAGACATAATTGATCAAACGGTTTTAACCTGAACCCAGAGTCCCGTTCATCCATATCATCTATCACTTTATTTTATCTGTTATTTATTTTCCTGTCTGTTATTTTAATTATCTCGTTCTTGTTATTTATTCAAATCCCAAAACAA
The DNA here is from genome assembly GCA_023374045.1 of Limonium bicolor. Lineage (NCBI taxonomy): Eukaryota > Viridiplantae > Streptophyta > Magnoliopsida > Caryophyllales > Plumbaginaceae > Limonium > Limonium bicolor. Next base: position 156,531,769 of record CM041782.1, read on the forward strand.
AAACAACCCCTTTTGAATTACCCATTATTTTAGGCTAGGCTTATTTACCTCAAGTCCCGTGGATTGACACCTGGTCGCTTCATAATTACTATACTACTGCAACCGGGATTTTCGCAACCCGACAGTCTATTGATTGTTGATTTCTAGGATTATTTCTTAGCATTTAATATATCAAATAAATCGTTTGCACACACATCTTTATTTTATTTTCAATTCTACCACAAATATTATCCAAATATTGCAATTTCTAGTCCGGTATATTAAAATAGCAGAGCAACTTCAGGAGTCCAACAACAGATGATTTCTTCTACTCTTGTATTGGTTTATTTATTTAATATGTCCGGCTAGAATATTTTATACTTTGGGGAAAGGTTATTATTAGTTTGTTTTAATTATGCAATTTATTTTACCGGTTTAGATTAATTATAATTTGGTACAATTAATGTTATTCTCTCGCTTTACAATAAATTACATGAGTTTATTGAATTGCCTTACGAAGTCTATTTTGATCAGGTCCGTGATAAATGGATAGGTCATATTAATTGTTATGTCTGTGGAAAAGCTTATTCTGGTTGAATAAGTCTAGTATTTCAGATGCAAGATTATATTTTCTTTTATTTAGCCGTTTACATGTGTTTTGCTTGAGTCTATATCAGATCTTGCATGTTCTGGTAAACGAGGTTATTAGGATTTATGGTTTAAATCTGAAGACTCTAAAAGAAACTTTGCCAATTTATTCTTAATTAAACCGGTAGATTAGCATAATTAATCAAACGAGTAAAACCTAAACCCAGAGTCCGTTCTTCCATATTTACAACCACTTTTAATATTCTGTGATTTTAATTCTTATTTGTTATTTAAATTCTCGTTGTCTTTATTTTAATTTACAGATCAGAACAAAACAAACCACTTCCCCCCGATTTATAACCTTTGCTAAGATTAGACTATTTTTCACATAGTCCCTCGGTTCGATACCTGGTTTCTCATAAACTCTACTACAATAACCGGGATTTTTGCAACTTGACGATCTTTTGATTTATTATTTTCCAGGATAATTCTTTGTATTTAATATATCAAATTTATCATTTGCAATGGTCAAATGTAGAAAATTCACAAGAGATTAAAAGAGATTTTTATCAAGCAAAAGGAAAGTGTAGAAGAGATTTATACTGGTGGGTTGCCTCCCACCAAGCTGCCCATCTTTTCGGTCTTTGGCTAGACCTTGGTGCATCAGTTTGAAGAATCAGGATCCCGGAGCCAGAGTGTCGAATGAACCATATCAACATCGCTCCCTTGGTACAACTTCAGCTGTGATCCATTAACCTTGAATGCTTCCCCTTTCTCATTGACCACACCAATGACTCCATAAGGGGAAATAATTGTAACTGTGAATGGACCCGACCAGCGAGATTTCAGCTTTCCCGGAAATAGTTTCAGTCTTGAATTGAACATTAGCACTTGGTCACCAATCTGAAACTCTCGTTTCACAAGCAATTTATCATGCCATCTCTTAGTCTGTTCCTTGTAAATCTTGGCATTTTTGTAGGCTTCCTCTCTGAATTCATCCAGTTCACAAAGCTGCAGTTTCCTTTCCTCACCGGCCTTCTGAAGATCACAGTTCAGAACTTTAAGTGCCCAAAAAGATTTATGTTCCAGTTCTACCGGAAGATGACACGCCTTTCCAAAAACCAACTTGTAGGGAGACATTCCCAAAGGTGTCTTATAAGCTGTCCGGTAAGCCCACAAGGCATCATCCAATTTCATAGACCAATCCTTACGGGATGAACTAACAGACTTCTGTAGAATCCACTTAATCTCCCTGTTAGTAACCTCAGCTTGCCCATTAGTCTGTGGATGATAAGGTAAGGATACCTTATGTCTTACTCCATACTTTTGCAACAAAGCTTCAAACTGCTTGTTACAAAAGTGAGATCCTCCATCACTTATGATTGCTCGTGGTACACCAAACCTAGTGAAAATGTTTTTCTTCAAAAATCTCAGCACAACCTTTGCATCATTAGTAGGCGCAGCCACTGCTTCAGCCCATTTAGTCACGTAATCTACAGCTAAAAATGTAGGTTCGAATGTGAAGAAGGAAATGGCCCCATGAAGTCAATCCCCCACAAATCAAATGGCTCAACCTCCAAGATATAATTTAGGGGCATCTCAAGCTTACGTGAAAGGTTACCTTGGCACTGACAGCTATCACATGTGGACACAAATGTATGGCAGTCTTTATGTAGCGTCTTCCAAAAGAAACCTGCCTCCAACACCTTAGCTGCTGTCTTGGCTGGCCCAAAGTGTCCTCCAGCTTCTCTTGAATGACAGTGGACAAGGATGTCATGTGTCTCAGTCTCCGGGACACACCGACGAATAATTCCATCTCCATAAACCTTGAATAGGAATGGATCATCCCACCGCTATTGCTTAACAGTAGAAAAGAATTTCTTCCGCTGCTAATAGGACATCTCATGTGGCAAAATATGCTTAGCAAGGTAATTCACAATGTCAGCATACCAAGGATCCTCCTTAAAACCAATTGCATACACCAGCTCATGAGGAAAGTATTCATTTATTGGTACACCGTTATCAGGAACTTGCATCCGTGATAAATGATCAACGACTCCGTTCTGCACACCGGGCTTGTCTTTCACCTCAATGTCAAACTCCTGTAAGAGTAGTATCCATCTGATCAACTGGGGCTTAGCATCAGCTTTCTGGAACAAATACCTCAAAGTAGAATGATCAGTATGTATGATGACTTTGCTCCCGATGATGTATGGTCTGAACTTGTCACAAGCAAAAACAATGGCCAACTACTCCTTCTCTGTGGTGGCATAGTTTTTCTGAGCGTCATTGAGCGTCTTGCTGGCATAATAAACAACTCGCAGCACCTTCTCATGCCTTTGACCAAGGACTGCTCCCACAGTAAAATCGCTCGCATCACACATGATCTCGAAGGGTAAGGACCAATCAGGAGCAACGATGAAATACCCCAAACTTAGATATGGTGTTTAAATGATAAACTATAATATAAGGAGGCTAAATAATGCCTCAGAAACATTAAGAAACATTTCTAATCAAAGAAAATATAAGGAAACACCAAAAAGAGCAGTTTAAGCAAAAACGTGCTCTAAGCTTGGAGAGACATGGGAGAGTACCCAAATATTGTTCTAAGACCTTAGTAATATCCTAATGGTCATTTTAAGTCAATTACCAAAGAAAACCAAGCTTGAAAACAAGTTAAAACACAAAATGTGCTTTAAGGAGTCTTAAAGCACGTTTTTGAAAAATTGTCTTGTAAATGAGTTTTGAATGACTAAATGTCCATAATTACTCTTTAATTAATATGTGTACTATATAGTATCACATTTGGAGGTCTATAACAATGGGAAATCAAAAATTTCACAACAATGTGCCTTGTTTTTGATGAATAGTGAATTAATTAAGCTAGTTTATAACATAAGTCTATATAAGTGAGACATTTGGTCAACAAAGACTAAACTACCCTCATTCATTAAAGGGGGCCGATTTTTTTAAGTGTGACTCACCACACTTATCTAGCTAAGTAAAGAGAAAGCAAAAATAAGTAAGTTATAAAGTAAAAACACTATTCACCTTTTAAGATAAATATCACATTTGCTTACCTCTCTCCTCACTTCTTCATTCTCCCTTGTTCACACGATTTCTTGCTCTCTTTTTCTTCTCCATTCACGTAGAGCTCACCTCCATGAAAGCTCCATCTTCCCTTGGCCACATCTTGCTCATTTAAGCTCCAAATCCAAAACAAAATACATATTCTTCTTAGTTAGCTTAAGCTCCTCCTTTCTATCTTTTCAAAATTTCAAGAGCTTCACTTTGGTGCCAAGTCAAACCACCATTAGAGGAGGAAATTCAAGTTTGGAGACTCCATTGGCATCTCCATTCTCTTAAGGTAAAGAAAGTGTAAGAAAATCTAGGTTTCCACCATTTTCTTCACATGTCCGAAAATATATACTCATGGAACCCCATGTTTATGCCTTGTTCTAGCTTGTTTCTACTCTTCAAAGGAGAGAGGAGGTCCTTCTTGCTTCATACCCAAGTTGTCTTGAGAAAAACCAAGGTAAAATAATCACATTAATGCCTTAAAGCATATTTTTAACCTAGGGTTTGTTCCTTAGGGTTAATGTGTTATCTAGTACTCATTGGAGTCATTGGATATTGGTTAGAACATTGGCAAGGAGAATCACATTGGTGACCGAGATTGAACAAAGAAAACCTAAGGAGAAAAGCTTTTAAGCTTGTGAGAAAACAAGGTAAATTACTTACCTTAAGGTGTTTTGTTGTTTAAGGGAATGAGATGCGGGTATATGATGAGTTTAGTGTAGAGTTTATATTGGGAAGGTGCTATAAAACCTAGGAGAAACAATGACTATACTTGTGAACTTGTGACTAAGGAGCAAATGAGAAAAGAGATAGTTTAAGAATATAAAGGTGAAGTACAAGAAGCATTTTATTTCAATGGGAGCCTTGTTGAGTGTATTCGCAGGTTGAAGGCATATATTTGTGGAAATTCAGTGGTTAAGATTATTGTTATTTAAGGGCCTAAGTGCCAAGCATTTTAAGTTTAAGCATTATATGATGATGTGGTGAAGTTTTAGTGTAATTTGGGTGTTAAGGTGTTGTGATGAGAATTTGTGTGGTATTGGTTGTTTGATGGAGAAAAACCATGTGTTAGGAAGTACTATATACTAGAGAACCCATGGCAAAATTTAAAGGAGAGTTTAAGTGTTTAAGATATCCTAAGGGAATTTAATGACTAAGGAAGTACTAGCAATGTTCTATGGGTTGTCTTGATGAAAAAGGGCGAAGTTAAGGTGTTTTAATGACTTATGATGACTTAGGTATCACCATGGAAGATTTAGGAATCAAGAGAATGTATTTGAGTATTTAGGACTTAGGCAAATGTTGATGCACAACTAGGAAGGAAATAATGTGATGATGATGGAAGTTTAGACTTGTTAAGGAACTTTAAGTAAATGTTTAAAAGAGTTTTAGATAGTGAGAGATGCTTGGGAGATGATGTTAAAGTGGTGAAGAAAACATTTGGCATAGTGGTTACACTAGGTATGAACCACCACCTAGAAACCTAGAGGAAAGCATTACAAGTGTTAGCATTGTTACAAGGAAAATGCATAATGACTAAGGTGGATCTTGGTGGATGATTTAAGGTATTTAAAGGAGGGCTTAAGGTGTATTTGAGGTGCCCAAATGAGGTTATAACATATTAGAATATATGAGGAGAAGTTTGGAGTTGAAAGAGAATTTTGAAACAAGTTTCTAGAGCCGACCGGCCTTAGGACCGGACTTGCAAGGTCGGTCGGGCTCTGTTACACTACCGGAAAATGTTTCTGGAATCGACCGGACTTGGGGGACCGGACTTATAAGTCCGGTCGGGCTTGTGTTTTGTGAGGGAAAATGTTTCTGGAATGGACCGGACATGGGACCGGACTTGTCAAGTCCGGTCGGCATGAATTTTGTACGGTAATAAGTCTCTGGAATCGACCGGACATAGGACCGGACATGTAAGTCCGGTCGGAGTGAATTTTCCAACGGTAAAAGGGTACTGGAATGGACCGGACTTAGGCAAGTCCGGTCGAACCTAAAAAAAAAAAAAAAAAAAGAAATTTCAAATTCTAAGATTGGTAATGGGTAAAGAGGTATACCTTTGGTAGGGTAGTAATGATTGGGACCCTAAGAACTTAAGGAATTAAGCTAAGATTAAGTATAAGTTTTAATGTTTAAAGTTAAGTTTGTAAGACTAAGTGATAAAGACTTGAGAGGTTATTGAATGGAAGTCCTTAGAGACTAAGTGAGTTAAGTAAGGTGCAAATAACTAATAACCTAAAAATGAATGAATGTTTTAGGTTTGTGAGTTGGGACCCCGAAGAAGATTAGTCAAACAACGATCGACGGTGAACGGTACAATCCTTCTTGTGACCTGCTTGCTAACGAGGTGTCCCTCGGCTTGTGTGCTATCTGTTTATTTGCTATGACTAAAACAAGATAAAGCATGCAACCGGTTTGTAATACCCCAACCCGAAATCCAATAAACTGAACGGCGATCACTCCCAAATAAAATACAACTGCAGCGGAAATAAATACAACAACCGGGCGATATTACAATGCCGTTGGCCACCCTTGTGACCAACAAGGCTAAGTCCAAATACAGTCCTCAAATGTCACGGTCTGGAATACAGATACAACCCGAGATACTAGGAATCAAACTCAAAGTAGAATACTGAAATAAAATAATTAACTAATAGTAGACTCCCAAAGCTTGGTCTACCCCACCTACACTCAGTGTGGTGATCTTCTTAAACTTCAGGTACCTGAAAAATGGGGGTGCCCCCAAAGGGGCTCAGCAAACAATGCTGGTATGGAAAACGTGCAGCCCATCGTCTACCGGGCCACACCAACTACTTTGTCGAACACATGCAGTTCATTTTTATAAAGCTGTAAACAAGCATAATCTGATGATAACAAGTATCCACACAAGGACAATAATGTCACATAGAACAAGACACAGAAGGTCGAGTTAGCTGAACTGAAATTCTTTACTGATAGTCGGTCCACACAATGGGACTGACCGTTATAACTGAACATCTGAAATAGTGGAGGTATAGTGACCTCGTTATAAAGAAAGGTTGGGTATAAGAACCCCAGGAGATAACGTAGTTAAACCCTGAACTGAATGGCGTGGGAAATAAGAACCCACTAGAGGAATAAAGTCTTCCTCGAACTGAAGGGCATTTGAATCCCGGAAGGAATAGAGTCTTCCTCCCAACTGAATGTTCCGTCGCGACGTAGTAGGAGACGACCTGAGACAGGTACAACTCCCGTAGCATGCATGGCCAGATCCAACTGGGCTCCTCATTCTCGAAGTATATATTTGTTAAGTGTCATATAAAGACATTAAACAAAAACACAATGTGTATTGTCAATTATCACGTTTAGGATAATGACGTTGTTATAAAGTGAAGTTAGTGAGAGACTTGAGTACAAGTCCTCGGTATACTGAAACGCAGGTATTTAATCCACTGGTATAGTAGTGTTTGTATGCGTGGGACATACACGTTGTAGTCAGCAACAATCACGCACATAAAATAACACAACAGTGCACAAGAGTAAAACAACATTTTACATTAATTATCTTGGTCGTTATTACAAACAACAGATAGCACACAAGCCGGTGTAATCCGTTAGAAAACAGGTTGCAAGAATCCCATACCGTTCACCGTAGACTGTACTTGTAAATTCCCGGTCAACGTCTGGTCAAACAAAGTCCTAGAATAGGATTAACTGAGAGGGTTAATTTATGTTACCCTTATATAATAATTCTATTGGATCTTTTAACAAATTTCATATTGTTATTTCATGTGAGGTTTATTTCTTTTAATCACCTCATGATTTAATGTATAACTTATTTGTTATCCCTTTTGATTTATTTATAAATCCTTTAATGCACATATATGTGTTTATTGCATTTGTTGTTTATTTTATTTGTCTAGGTGACATAACAACTTATAATCTCTTAACTATGTTTAAATGTCTTACAATGACATAATATTCTTATAGTTTTATTATTCTCCTTTTAACCATAAATAATATTTATTGTTTATCTTTTAATTCCTTATAACCATGTAAGCCATAGTTCCAATTCCATAATTCCTTTAATCAAAATTCTTTCTTCTAAATCCTCCAAATATCCATATAGGACCATATTTATTTAAATCTAAATTCTTAAACTTGTATTTCGGTTATTTACAAAACAACCACATTAATTCATAAACTTTACTCTTAAATTCTAATCTCTTTATATATAGAGTTTTAACTTCTTATTTAACTAAATTGCAAAGCCATCCCTAATATTTTGGTATAAGCTTTTAAATATTAACTCTCAAAAATTACAACTTAGCCCCTTAAATTCTCGGCTTTAATAATTATTTTATTTCTTATAATTACAATCTAACCACAAAATCTTATAACTTTTCACAATGTCATGTAAACTATAGTTTTAATTTTAATTCTCCATAAATGCCGAATATATATTTATAAATTCTTAAATTACCAAACTAACCCCAAAAGAATTCGGCTTTGGTCTTGAACTTTCCATTAATTACATTTTCATCCCAAAACTTTATAATAGGTTCTTATTAACTTATAAACTATAGTCTAAATATTTAATTCCTTAAAATTTCAAAAGTGAATCTAATAATTCTCTTAATTATGAATTCGCCCACTAATATATTCTAAACTTTCATAGCAACTTTTATAAATTACATAATAGCCCAAAACTTTATAAAGTGTTACTTAAACACATGTTTAAATTATCTAAAATTCATAAACTTAATTCCTAACCTTATATTATTTCATAATTACACTAAGTACCCCTTAGCTCTCGGTTTTTATACTAAACCCACTAAACTTTGTAAAAATTATACTTAAGCCACATAACTTAATTAATTAGCCATTTAAGCTCTAATAAAATATTTTTAACTCACAAAACTTTATGATATAAGTTTATATACCTAAGTGGGTCATTAATACCTATTTAACACTTAGGTAATTCGGCCATATTTATTTAGTGACCATATAGTATATAAAAGTGGATTTATATGTCATAATAAATGTACATAAATTCATATGAGTCATATAACTCATGTATAAATTATTGTAATGTCTTATATTTATTCTTAGCTCAAAAATTAGCATTTTTGCCCAAGACATTTCGGCCTTAATTAATTTGTAACATAAATAAATTTTGTGACACAAAAATGTGTCTTAAGGTAAATATTTTCTATATATGTTATAGATTATATTTTTGGCATATAAAACCAAGTAGTTTCGGTATTAATTAACCTAGGAGGTGTACATAATTTTTGTACAATTTTAGAAGCTTAACAATGCTTATAACATAAAGATTTACTTAGTAAACTTACTTCTTAACAAAGGTGGTTAAGTGCTTGAACTTCTTCTTGAATCTCCAAGCTTTCTCCTAGGTAAACTTGATGCTCCTCTTCGGTTTTATGCAGAGGTGAAGGTGTTTAGGAGTTAGATCTTGAATAAAGATCTTAAGTAGATTTGGAAGTAGTTTTACAAGACTTTACCTTAGACTTTTCTCCTTATAAATTCGCCACTCCTAAGGTAGATTAAGAACAAGTTTTCCTTCATCAAAATGAAGAAGAAAAGAGACTTAGAAGAGGTAGAACTTGGTTACACACAAAAATGTGTTTTAAGGATTTCCAAGCTTTAAAACCTACCTTAAGATAACCTTGAGATGCTCCTTGGTTTAATGTTGGTTTGGACAATCCCCTTGGAGAACTAAATGTGGCCGAACCCACCTTGATATGCTAGGGAGAGTTTTGCTTCAAGACTTGCCAAGAAATGCTAGGAAATTACCTTAAGATGAAGGTAGAAGTTAAAACTCCATTAATGGACTTAAGAGCTTCAAAGGAAGAAGATGAAGCTAGAAGAGAGAGGAGGGAGCTTACCAAACCGTGCAAGAAGAGGGCAAGGAAGAAAGTGAAGCTCACTCACGTAAATGAAAGAAGGCATTTGGAAATTGATTTTGTTTTGTCAAATTTTTAATGTCATTTGACAATTCTTTTCCTTTGTTTAATTCATGGTTGATTGGCTCAATAAATGATCTCTTTTCCAGCCTAAAAACCGGCCATGAGGAGTGTGACAAGGCAAGAGCATGTGGAAGAAATAATGTGAACTAGAAGACAAGGAAATTTAGGTAAGGTATCTTCTTTTGATTTTTCTAAGTTTGTGTTGTCTTCTTCCTCATGTAGAGTCACGAATTTAGGGACTGAATGGAGCTCAAAAACCGGCCAAGAAGAGCCAAGGAAACAAGCAAGGAAGGTTACTTGCTTAAGAAATCAAAAGGCAAAAAGAAAAGGAATCTACTTTTTGCTTTTAGCATTTGTTTTTGTCTAGCCAACTTGGCCATGTTCTCTAGCATAATTTCGACAGCTCTCTGGTCAAATGAGTCACACATTTCTTTGCCATTAAGTATTATAGCACATGGGATGATGAGTCATTATGTTCTAAAGCCTTTTATAAACTTTTAAGGCAAATTTTATACTAGTTTTTGCCCTTAAAATCGGCCCCTATAGAGCACCTTGTTGACTAGTCACACCAACTGATTTAGAAGGTCATTTTAACCCTTTTTAAGATTACCAATTCGTGGCATGTCAAAAACTACAAGGTAATTGCGTAAAATGCATTTTCGTGACACCCGAAGGTGTATTTTTGTGCTCTAAGGAAATTTTGGGAAACCAATTGTTCTTATGAGTTCCAAGTGTTTGTAAACACTTATTATAGTAACTAAACATATACTAAGATGTTAAATTGAGTTATATGGGGTTATATCAACCCGTGACATAATTTACGGGCCATCGGGACACTCCCGGGCCAAAAAGGAGCGCTAAGAAATCCTCCTTTGGTTTTTGCTGAATTTTGAGAAACCACTTCGTGGGTTCTCTTTATTATGGTTAATAATGATGTTAGGAACTCAAGGAATTAATTTTATAGGAGTTCGTGCCACCTCGGCACTCCTCCGGACTTTTCGTGCTTTAAGGAGCGGGCGTGAGCACTCCCGAGCGTTTTGCGTTTTTGACTGAATTTAGCTTAGGGAATATTTTTGTATATTCATATAATAATTGTATGACCATTTAGTTTGAATATTAGAGGGTCATACAAGGTCATGTTTGACCATATTCTTCTAAGGCGTTTTAGCGTTTATGGAGAAACGACTATTTTTACGTAACGTTTTCATGCATGGGTTTGCATGCATACGTGAACTGATTTATGTTTGGATTATATTCCAATAAATAATGATTTAATAATATTATTTAGATTTGGGGTATTTCACGGTTATATTGATCTCGTTGTGATTGTGTTATATTTACACTAACCCGCGAGACTTGAGATTGTTACTAACCAAGTTTAGTACTTACTGAGTTAAGAATAAGAGTTAAGTTGATGGTTGTTGGTTAATGCCCGTTAAGGCTTAGCTAGCACATGGTGTTTAAGATGTTTACTAACTGGAACTTGAGTGAGGAAACCCGGGACCGATCTCCGGTCATGCATGCTAAGAAAAAGGGGGACGGTATCTGAATCAGATCCGCCCTCCGCTTAAGGACTTGTCTTCGGACTTGTAGCCTAGGGCCGGTTGCCGGCTCAGCTACGCTGGACTCCCGTCCAGAGTAGGTGGCATTAAGATGGTGCGGTGGGATCACCTAAATCCCAGGTTTGAATTAAGCTACAACCAATCCCTTCCAGGAAAGGTTTGTATACTGAGATTAAGATTAAGATTGAGATTAAGATTAAGGTAAGGTAAGGAACTGAGATTAAGGAAATGAGGACTAAGGAGGGGGTTACTAACCCACTTGTTAAGGGAACGCTTGAGTCGTTCATTGGTTGTGAACTATGTATGTTCATCTGTGGTTATTGTTGTTGCACTTCATATTATGTTTGTGTATGTAATCAATTTCCATGCTATCGACAATTAGTCGTCGTAGCCCCGTTAGCTTGGGGGCCATGAGAGGGTGTACCAGCATTCGTGCTGACCCCCTCGGGGGCTATTTTTACACTTGCAGGTAAGAGGCCAATGAGGACGCACTACGAGAGTAGGAGCGGTTAGTCTTAGGGTGGGACTTTTATTTTGAGTTCGGGTTGCGCCTGTGCACCCGACTGTTTATATTAAACTGTTGTAAGTTTGAGATTACGTTTGAGATACTAGTACTCGGTTGGTTATGGGATTGTGAAGGTTGATGTTTTGAGTTGGATAAGTATTTTGGTTAAGTATTGTAAATGTTAAGCCGGTATATTCTAACGATCAGACCGTGGCAAGGTCCAAGTGTTGTTTATTTCCGCTGCGACGTATTCGATTAAGTGTTCAGACTGCGATAACCACGATAGGCTTCGGATGGGGTGTTACAAAAAGTGGTATCAGAGCGTAGTTACGCTCTGATCAAGAAGTACCGGACATGAGTAACCACCGAGTTAGGATATAAGTTGAGGAGTAAGTATTGGGTTAAGGGTGTGAGAAGTTAGAGTGAGTAGAGTCAGATGACCACTAATAAGTGTGGATTGTCTTTGCCGTCTACGGACGTTATAAACTTACTAACCAAAACAATGGTGAGTACGAATCTAATGTAAGTTATGCTTGTTCAGATGGCAGGACGCCCTAGAGGAGGCCGAGGTCGCGGCCGGGGTGAGGATATTCCAGGGATACTTGGAGGGCAGACGATCGCAGAGATCGTAGCTGCCGCTTTAGGGCACATGGGCTATCAGCCTGGTGTGGGTGCACCACCTCCACCGCCACAACCTAGGGAACCAAACTGGGTGAAGAGCCTATCAGACCTTCGACCCGCTCATTTTAAGGGGGAGACCGATCCCGCCAAGCTTGAGGCGTACATCTCCGAGCTGGAGACCGCCTTCGAGACCCTTGATGTCCCTGCTGGGATCAAGGTGCGCTTAGCTGCTTTCTACCTGAAGGGGGCGGCGGGCGATTGGTGGAAGCTGGTGAGGGCCGAGCATGTGGCCAATCCAGAGTTCGGCTGGGAGCAGTACACCGCCTTGCTACGGGCAAAGTACTACCCCGCCCATGTCCAGACGAAGAAGCGCTTGCAGTTAGATGCGCTTAAGCAGTCGGACAAGATGACAGTGGACGAGTATTACTCAGAGTTCACTGCCTTGCTCCGTCTTCTACCGGGTCTAGGGTATTCTGACCAGATCTTGGTGGACCGCTTCTATGGCGGGCTTAGCCATCGACTCCGCTACGGCATGGGGCCGACGAGTTACACTACCTTGCAGGTAATAAGAACGATTGAGATTTGAGTAAGTGATGAATAAGATTTAGATTATGAGAAATAAGTGAGACTAATACTATGGAAAAGCAGGAGTGCTATCATGCCGCTGCTAAGGTTGAGATTACCGTCCAGCTGAGGGACGAGGAGAATGCAAAGAGGAAGAGTGCTGGGAAGAACTCAGAGAGTCAAGGGCAAGGAGGGTACAAGAAACAAAAGTACCAGCCTCAGGCCCAGAAGAATCAGAACCCGAAAGGGAAGGAGGAAAAGGAGAAGGCTTCGGAAGAGCCATTGAAGCTGACCTATGCTATTGCAGCTACACCACTGCGCGCTAAGGCGCCAAAGGGTGAGGAAAATTGATATCGAATGAGTTAAGAAATAAATTAGTAACCGTTTGAGATATGAGAATTGATAATATGAATCATCAGGATCTGAGACTGAGAGGGGAGCCGGTGGTGGCTACCAGCGACGCTTCATCTGTAGATGGTGTCACAAGGACCACCCCGGGCTCGACTGTAAGGGGAATAAGGTGGAGTGCAACTTCTGTGGTGTCTACGGGCATCGAGCTTATGAGTGTTACCGGAACCCTGCTAGCAGAGCCTATAGGCCCGACACCAGGGGCAAGGGCAAGACCGATCAGGGAGCTGGATCTGACGGTCAGAGGAAAGTGCAGCAGCCGGCGGACAAGAACCCACGGGCGACCCAGAAGACGGGGCCCACTCTACACATGGTGGATCGGGACGATGAGCCTGAGCCCTCATCGAGGCCAGGTACCACTATAACCATTTAGTAATAAAACTACCTGCTTACCGCATTATCATGCATGTTTGGTGAAATATATGAGTTAAGTAAGAATAAGATGAGATTAGAACTTAAGTGAGATATAACCTACTACCACTCTAGGAAGATTCAACATTTGCTACCCAATACCATCCACATCTAACCCGGAGCACACCGACATCAAAACCATGGACTTTCCAACCGAACAATGTCAGGTTATCCGCCCAGGTATGATTTTATTAAGGGGATACCTGACACCCGGAGCACAAATAGCCATCATCAGGAGGTGCAATCAACTAGGAATGGGACCGGGAGGTTTTTACACACCGGAGTACCCAGGGGGAGCAAGGATGAAATTAAAGATGATGAGCTTGGGCAAGGATTGGAATCCGTATGCCAAGAATTACCAAACCACGAGGGAGCGAGATGGAGTCTCACCACCGGGAATACCCGAAGAGTTCCATCCAGTCATTACACAAGTCATGGAAATCGCTCAGCAGTTGGAAGCTGAACCGATTCCAGACATCCAGCCAGACATTTGCATTGTAAACTTCTACGAAAAAGATGGGAAACTGGGACTACACCAGGATAAGGACGAGACAACGAAGTCTCTCGAAAGAGGGATACCCGTAGTGTCTTGGTCCATTGGAGATGATGCAGAGTTTTTATACGGCGAGCAGAAGCGTGCGGACCGTTCAGATAAGATAATACTTAAAGTCAGGTGATGTATTAATTTTGGGAGGAGAATCAAGGATGTTGTACCATGGGATTAAGAGAATCAAGCTGAATACAGCACCGTCAGCAGTAATCAATGCGACGCATATGAGACCAGGAAGATTAAACCTAACCTTTAGACAGTATTAGCCATGTAATGTTAGAATGAGATGAGAAATGAGATGTAAGATTGAAGCACATGTTGTAAACAGGATGATCATGAATAAAATAACAGTGTTGTTCATATAAATTGTTACGACTCTTGTTATACCATCAATACTCATGGAGCTTGTGAACACAATTAGGTCATGGACTCGGTACGGAAGGTGCACTAAGCATACTCACAGAGGCACAGGCCGACGCAAGCGGTACTATCCTCACCGGCACCTTTCCGATCAATGGAATTGAGGCATCAGTTCTCTTCGACTCAAGGGCCTCGCATACCTTTGTCTCGGCATCATTTGCGAGCAGGTTGGGGCTAGACGCTGATGAGCTACCCGACTTCACGGTTACGCTCCCGTCTAAGGAGAAGGTTCGTTGCACTCGTTACTACCGAGGAGCCACCATCAGAATTAAGGGGGAAGACTTCCCAGTCAGTTTCATTGAGTTCAATAAGCTAGGATTTGATGTTATCTTCAGGATGAACTGGTTGGAGCGGCACAAGGGACGTATCCTCTGCGCCGAGCATAGATTGCTGCTCAGGAGTCCGTCTGGGGTAACAATATCATACCGCCAGAGGCCCAGAGAGCCTTCGACTAAGATCATCACCGCCATGGCAATGCATAGAGAATTAAGAAGAAAGGAAGAAGTATACCTCTGCTATGTACAGGACATAGAGAGAAACCCTGAGTTCGACCCCGACTTACCGGTAGTGTCGGAGTTCCCCGACTTATTTCCACGGGAACTGCCCGGCATGCCACCCACTCGGGAGGTAGAGTTCACCATTGAGCTGCTACCTGGTACCGGACCGATAGCCAAAGCACCATACCGTATGGCTCCGGCAGAAATGACTGAGTTAAAAGAACAACTGAAAGATTTGTTGGATAAAGGATTCATTAGACCAAGTGTGTCACCATGGGGAGCGCCAATCCTCTTCGTGAAGAAGAAGGATGGTAGTCTCCGCCTCTGCATCGACTACAGAGAGCTGAATGCAGTGACAGTGAAGAATAAGTACCCACTACCCCGCATTGACGATCTGTTCGATCAGTTGAAGGGAGCATCTGTGTTTTCCAAGATTGATCTCAGATCGGGGTATCATCAGATAGCCATTAAGGAGGGAGACATTGAGAAGACGGCATTCCGGACACGATACGGCCACTATGAGTTTACAGTGATGCCGTTCGGTTTGTCGAACGCACCGGCGAAGTTTATGGATCTGATGAACCGCTTGTTCCAGGAGCAGCTGGACAAGTCGGTCGTGGTTTTTATTGATGACATTCTGATATATTCAAAGTCTAAGGTTGAGCATGAGGAACATTTGAGGAGGGTGTTAGAAATATTGAGGGAGAACCAGCTATATGCTAAGTTCTCCAAGTGTGAGTTTGGCTTGACCAGGTCTCTTTCCTAGGTCATGTCATCTCAGATGCTGGGATCGCAGTGGATCCAGCAAAGATTGATGCCGTACGTACCTGGCCAAGGCCGAAGACTGTTACCGACATCCGGAGCTTTCTCGGTCTGGCAGGTTACTACAGGAGATTTGTTAGAGATTTCAGCAAGGTCGCGAAGCCGATGACCAGTCTGATGAAGAAAGATGCACCATTTCTGTGGACAGATGACTGTGAGAGATCATTTCAGCGCTTGAAGGACTCACTGACCACTGCACCGGTACTGACTATTCCAGACGGTACAAAGGGCTTTGAGGTTTATTGTGATGCATCCGGCAGAGGGCTGGGTTGCGTGCTCATGCAACATGGCAAGGTGGTGGCATATGCCTCACGCCAGTTGAAGAAACATGAGGAGAACTACCCCACAATGATTTAGAGCTGGGAGCTGTAGTCTTCGCTTTGAAGATATGGCGCCACTACTTATACGGGGTTAGTGTCACGATCTACACCGATCATAAGAGTTTGAAATACATATTCACTCAGAAGGAGTTAAATCTTCGACATAGGAGATGGTTAGAATTTCTGAAAGACTATGACATCGACCTCCAATACAAAGAAGGGAAGGCCAATGTTGTAGCAGATGCCCTGAGCCGTCGAGCACACTCACTCCATTCGCTAGTTTCTTTCTCCAGCTTGGTTGATGAGGTGCGAGAGGCTCAGAGGGCTGATGAATATATGAGAGAGGTCAGACAGAAGCTGACAGATGGTACCTTTGAGAGTCAGAAATACGACTTCAGACTTCATGACGATGATCTGATCAGACTTAAGGGCCGATTATGCATACCACGAGGTAGCACGGATCTGAAAGACCGTATACTTAGAGAATCACACTGTTCTTCATTTTCCATCCATCTGGGAGCCTCTAAAATGTATAAAGACATGAAGAGATACTTCTGGTGGTCGGGAATGAAGACAGATGTTACCGAGTTCGTCTTGAGGTGTCTCACATGCCAGAAGGTGAAATTCGAGCACAGACGACCGGGCGGAATGGTACAGTCGATGCCAGTTCCGGAGTGGAAGTTCCATGATATCTCCATGGACTTCGTAGTTGGGCTTCCACCTGCTAGGGGAGGTCTCAACATGATAGGGGTGGTGGTGGATCGCCTTACCAAAGTAGCCCGATTTATACCGATGAAGGATACTTGGAAGGTGACCAAATTAGCTGAGTTATTTGAGAAAGAAATCACGAGACATCACGGCATACCAAAGACATAGTGTCAGATAGAGATACCAGATTCCTTTCGAGGTACTGGAGAGCTACCAGAGAAGCGTTAGGTACAGAACTCAAACTGAGTACCGCGTTCCATCCTCAGATAGATGGTCAGACGAGCGTAATATTCAGACACTCGAGGACATGCTGAGAGCATGTGCCTTAGACTTCCAGGGCAGTTGGATTGATAGATTGCATCTGATCGAGTTTTCATACAACAACAGCTATCACGCTTCGATCAAGATGGCACCTTTTCAAGCGTTGTACGGTAGACCGAGTCGTACACCGCTCTGCTGGGATGAGTCGAGTGAGACGGTCATCATAGGACCAGAGTACTTAGAACAAGTTAAGGCTGAAGTTCAGCAAATCAGGGAGAAACATGAAAGCTGCTCAAGATAGGCAGAAGTCGTATGCTGATGTTCGACGACGGGACCTGGAGTTCGCAGTGGGCGACCGGGTATTTCTGCGAGTATCACCGATGAAGGGTGTATTCAGGTTTGGGCAGAAGGGCAAGTTAAGCCCGAAATTTGTTGGTCCTTATGAGATTACGGAGGGGTGGGCCCGGTTGCTTACAGGTTGAATTTACCTGCTGAGCGGGGTAAAGTGCATGATGTTTTTCACGTTTCACAGCTAAAGAAATACATGCACCACCCCTCCCATGTGTTAGAACCTGAGAGGTTGACTTTAGAACCAAATATGAGATCCGTGGAGACACCTCAGAGAATCCTGGACAGAAAGACTAGGGACACTCGCCACAAGTCAGTGCGACTGGTGAAGGTTCTCTGGTCTAACCAGGATGTCGAAGAGGCCACGTGGGAATTAGAGGATAAGATGAAGGCGAAATACCCTTCTTTATTTACTGACTAGATCGTCTGTATAGGGTACGGGGCGTACCCCTTTTAAGGGGGGTAGAGCTTCCTCGCTTTTGAGTTAGGAAATGATCATGTTTGTCCTTTGTTTGGTTGTTTGAGATGTGGATTTGTGTAAGTTGCTACACTTCGGTGTAAGTTTGAGTTATGTATAATACTTATGTATTGTATTTGAGATTGACCTTGAGTCTTGAGATGTATGAATGTGA
Source organism: Limonium bicolor (assembly GCA_023374045.1). Taxonomy (NCBI): domain Eukaryota; kingdom Viridiplantae; phylum Streptophyta; class Magnoliopsida; order Caryophyllales; family Plumbaginaceae; genus Limonium; species Limonium bicolor. The sequence continues at coordinate 156,550,012 of CM041782.1, forward strand.
ATATAAGATTTGGTACTAAGATTAAGAGAAATGTGTACCGTGAATGGTTAAGCACATGTGTGAACTTTGAGGACAAAGTTCTTTTAAGGGGGGTAGATTGAAATACCCCAAACTTAGATATGGTGTTTAAATGATAAACTAAGATATAAGGAGGCTAAATATGCCTTAGAAAACATTAAGAAACATTTCTAATCAAAAAATAAGGAAACACCAAAAAGAGCAGTTTAACAAAAAACGTGCTCTAAGCTTGGAGAGACATGGGAGAGTACCCAAAATTGTTATAAGACCTTAGTAATATCCTAATGGTCATTTAAGTCAATTACCAAAGAAGAAAACCAAGCTTGAAACAAGTTAAAACACAAAATGTGCTTTAAGGAGTCTTAAAGCACGTTTTTGAAAAATTGTCTTGTAAATGAGTTTTGAATGACTAAAGTCCATCATTACTCTTTAATTAATATGTGTACTATATAGTATCACATTTGGAGGTCTATAACAATGGGAAATCAAAAATTTCACAACAATGTGCCTTGTTTTTGATGAATAGTGAATTAATTAAGCTAGTTTATAACAATAAGTCTATATAAGTGAGACATTTGGTCAACAAAGACTAAACTACCCTCATTCATTAAAGGGGCCGGTTTTTTTAAGTGTGACTCACCACACTTATCTAGCTAAGTAAAGAGAAAGCAAAAATAAGTAAGTAAGTTATAAAGTAAAACACTATTCATTTAAGATAAATATCACATTTGCTTACCTCTCTCCTCACTTCTTCATTCTCCTTGTTCACACGATTTCTTGCTCTTTCTCTTCTCCATTAACGTGAAGCTCCTCTCCATGCTAGCTCCATCTTCCTTGCACACATCTTGCTCATTTTAGCTCCAAATCCAAAACAAAATACATATTCTTCTTAGTTAGCTCAAGCTCCTCCTTTCTATCTTTTCAAAACTTCAAGAGCTTCATTTTGGTGCCAAGTCAAACCACCATTAGAGGAGGAAATTCAAGTTGGAGACTCCATTGGCATCTCCATTCTCTTAAGGTAAAGAAAGTGTAAGAAAATCTAGGTTTCCACCATTTTCTTCACATGTCCGAAAATACATACTCATGGGACTCCATGTTTATGCCTTGTTCTAGCTTGTTTCTACTCTTCAAAGGAGAGAGGAGGTCCTTCTTGCTTCACATCCAAGTTGTCTTGAGAAACCAAGGTAAAACAATCACATTAATACCTTAAACATATTTTTAACCTAGGGTTTGTTCCTTAGGGTTAATGTGTTATCTAGTACTCATTGGAGTCATTGGATATTGGTTAGAACATTGGCAAGGAGAATCACATTGGTGACCGAGATTGAACAAAGAAAACCTAAGGAGAAAAGCTTTTAAGCTTGTGAGAAAACAAGGTAAATTACTTACCTTAAGGTGTTTTGTTGTTTAAGGGAATGAGATGTGGGTATATGATGAGTTTAGTGTAGAGTTTATATTGGGAAGGTGCTATAAAACCTAGGAGAAACAATGACTATACTTGTGAACTTGTGACTAAGGAGCAAATGAGAAAAGAGATAGTTTAAGAATATAAAGGTGAAGTACAAGAAGCATTTTATTTCAATGGGAGCCTTGTTGAGTGTATTCGCAGGTTGAAGGCATATATATGTGGAAATTCAGTGGTTAAGATTATTGTTATTTAAGGGCCTAAGTGCCAAGCATTTTAAGTTTAAGCATATATGATGATGTGGTGAAGTTTTGTAGTGTAATTGGGTGTTAAGGTGTTGTGATGAGAATTTGTGTGGTATTGGTTGTTTGATGGAGAAAAACCATGTGTTAGGAAGTACTATATACTAGAGAACCCATGGCAAAATTTAAAGGAGAGTTTAAGTGTTTAAGATATCCTAAGGGAATTTAATGACTAAGGAAGTACTAGGAATGTTCTATGGGTTGTCTTGATGAAAAAGGGTGAAGTTAAGGTGTTTTAATGACTTATGATGACTTAGGTATCACCATGGAAGATTTAGGAATCAAGAGAATGTATTGAGTTTAGGACTTAGGCAAATGTTGATGCACAACTAGGAAGGAAATAATGTGATGATGATGGAAGTTTAGACTTGTTAAGGAACTTTAAGTAAATGTTTAAAAGAGTTTTAGATAGTGAGCGATGCTTGGGAGATGATGTTAAAGTGGTGAAGAAAAACATTTGGCATAGTGGTTACACCCGGTATGAACCACCACCTAGAAACCTAGAGGAAAGCATTACAAGTGTTAGCATTGTTACAAGGAAAATGCATAATGACTAAGGTGGCTTGTGGTGGATGATTTAAGGTATTTAAAGGAGGGCTTAAGGTGTTTGAGGTGCCCAAATGAGGTTATAACATATAGAATATGCGGAGAAAGTTTGGAGTTGAAAGAGAATTTTGAAACAAGTTTCTAGAGCGACCGGCCTTAGGACCGGACTTGCAAGGTCGGTCGGGCTCTGTTACACTACCGGAAAATGTTTCTGGAATCGACGGACTTGGGGGACCGGACTTATAGTCCGGTCGGGCTTGTGTTTTGTGAGGGAAAATGTTTCTGGAATGGACCGGACATGGGACCGGACTTGTCAAGTCCGGTCGGCATGAATTTTGTACGGTAATAGTCTCTGGAATCGACCGGACATAGGACCGGACATGTAAGTCCGGTCGGAGTGAATTTTCCAACGGTAAAAGGGTACTGGAATGGACCGGACTTAGGCAAGTCGGTCGAACCTAAAAAAAAAAAAAAAAGAAATTTCAAATTCTAAGATGGTAATGGGTAAAGAGGTATACCTTGGTAGGGTAGTAATGATTGGGACCCTAAGAACTTAAGGAATTAAGCTAAGATTAAGTATATAGTTTTAAGTTTAAGTTAAGTTTGTAAGACTAGTGATAAAGACTTGAGAGGTTATTGAATGGAAGTCCTTAGAGACTAAGTGAGTTAAGTAAGGTGCAAATAACTAATAACCTCAAAATGAATGAATGTTTTAGGTTTGTGAGTTGGGACCCCGAAGAAGATTAGTCAACAACGATCGACGGTGAACGGTACAATCCTCTTGTGACCTGCTTGCTAACGAGGTGTCCCTCGGCTTGTGCTATCTGTTTATTTGCTATGACTAACAACGATAAAAGCATGCAACCGGTTATATTGACTCGTTGTGATTGTGTTATATTTACACTAACCCGCGAGACTTGAGATTGTTACTAACCAAGTTTAGTACTTACTGAGTTAGATAAGAGTTAAGTTGATGGTGTTGGTTAATGCCCGTTAAGGCTTAGCTAGCACATGTGTTTAGATGTTACTAACTGGAACTTGAGTGAGGAAACCTGGGACCGATCTCCGGTCATGCATGCTAAGAAAAAGGGGGACGGTATCTGAATCAGATCCGCCCTCCGCTTAAGGACTTGTCTTCGACTTGAGCCTAGGGCCGGTTGCCGGCAGCTACGCGGACTCCCGTCCAGAGTAGGTGGCATTAAGATGGTGCGGTGGGATCACCTAAATCCCAGGTTTGAATTAAGCTACAACCAATACTATCCTTCAGGAAAGGTTTGTATACGAGATTAAGATTAAGATTGAGATTAAGATTAAGGTAAGGTAAGGAACTGAGATTAAGGAAATGAGGACTAAGGAGGGGGTTACTAACCCACTTGTAAGGGAACACTTGAGTCGTTCATTGGTTGTGAACTATGTATGTTCATACTGTGGTTATTGTTGTTGCACTTAATATTATGTTGTGTATGTATCAATTTCCATGCTATCGACAATTAGCGTCATAGCCCCGTTAGCTTGGGGCCATGAGGGTCCGTGTACAGCATTCGTGCTGACCCCCTCGGGGCTTTTTACACTTGCAGGTAAGAGGCCAATGAGGACGCACTACGAGAGTAGGAGCGGTTAGTCTTAGGGTGGGACTTTTATTTTGGAGTTCGGGTTGCGCCTGTGCACGACTGTTTTATTAAACTGTTGTAAGTTTGAGATTACGTTTGAGATACTTAGTACTCGGTTGGTTATGGGATTGTGAAGGTTGATGTTTGAGTTGGATAAGTATTTTGGTTAAGTTATTGTAAATGTTAAGCCGGTATATTCTAACGATCAGACCGTGGCAAGGTCCAAGTGTTGTTTATTTCCGCTGCGACGTATTCGATTAAGTGTTCAGACTGCGATAACCACGATAGGCTTCGGATGGGGTGTTACAAACGACAACAGGGGCAGTCACCAACTTTTCCTTTATCGTGCTGAATGCATCAAGGCACACCTGCGTAAACTCAAACTTTGCATCCTTCATTAGCAAATCACACAGAGGTTTAGATATCTTCAAAAAGTCTTTTATGAATCTCTATAGAACTGCGTGACCCAGGAAACTCCTAACATCTTTTATAGAGGCTGGCGGCGGTAGCTTCTCAATGACCTCAATTTTGGCTTTATCTACCTCAATACCTTTTCTCGATATCTTGTGACCTAATAGAATGCCCTCTTGCACCATGAAGTGGCACTTCTCCCAATTCAGCACTAGATGTGTCTCTCTGCACTGGCTAATTTGATCTAAATTGTCCAAACATGAATCAACGTTAGTCCAAACATAGAGAAATCATCCATAAATACCTCGATGCACTTCTCAAGATAATAAAAATATAGCAGTCATGCCATCGCTGGAAGGTCTGGCGCATTGCACAATCCAAAAAGGCATGCGTCGGTAGGCATATTTCCATAGGGGCATGTAAACATGTCTTTCTCCTGGTCCTCTAGAGCAAAGGAATCTGAAATAACAGAATATCCATCCAAGAAAAATAAATGATGCCCTGAAAGCCTCTCTAACATTTGGTCAATAAATGGAAGTGGAAAATGATTTCCTAGTGGCATCATTCAATTTCCTGTAATAAATACAACCCTATGCCTTGATGGTTCTCTGAGGAACTTCACCTTTATCATTGGGGACTACAATAATCCCCCTTTTCTTGTGCACTACCTGTGTAGGACTTACCCATTCGCTTCTGAATAGCATAGCAAAATACCTGCGCCAAGAGCCCCTTGATACCATTCTTCACCACTTCTTTCAAGTTAGGATTCACGCGTCGTTGAGGTTGAACATTGGCTTGCACATTCTCCTCCAAGTGAATGCTGGTGGTGCAGCGAAGTTTCTGATATCCCCTTGATATCAGCTACAGACCATCCAATGCTTCCTTTTCTTCCCGAAGTACCTGAAAAGTTGCTCCTCCTGCGTAGGTGGTTAGATTTGCAGCGATAATGACGAGGTTAAACCAGAGGTGGCTCAACTAAAAGATATATTTCAAATGATAGGAGAGGGGTTTAGCTCTAAGGTGGGTGGTGCTCTGATGGAAGGAATCAACTCCATGGTTCTGCTCTCTATATCTCCTTCTCCACGGAGAAGCCCCGGCGAAATGGTCCTGCCAGCATGATTAATGGAATGCAACATCAGAATCTCTGGGATCTTCATGAGCTCCATCGAAAGAATTATAAGCACTTTTCTAACTCATCTAATCAGCTGGACCAAAAATATATTCCTGCATCAAAATTGAATCAAGCATCTAGACTAAAACAGGCATGCACGTCAGAAGGATGTTTAATAACTTTGGACCATATCAAAGCACAGCGCTCATCATGAATTCTAAAAATAATCTTACCACCCTCAACATCAATGAGGGTCTCGCGTTCGATATGAAGGGCAGTCCAAGAATTACATGGTACTTCCTGTCTTCCTCCATATCTAGAATCACAAAATCAGCAGGAAAAACAAAAGTACCAACAAAAACAACCAAATCTCTAACTACACCCTTCGGGAAAATGATGGATCTATCTACTAACTGTAAAGTAATACGAGTAGGGTCACATTCCCCTAATCCAAGCTTAAGATACATGGATAAGGGCATCAGATTAATGCTAGCTCCCAAATAACAGAGTCCCTTACCACAGTCGATATTACCTATAGAACATGGGATGATTGGGAGACCTGGATCATCGAGCTTCGGGGGAAGCTTTTTAGTGAGCACAGTAGAAACTCTCTCTGTCAACTGGACCATTTCCTTTTCTATCAATGACCTTCTATTTGAGAGGATGTCCTTCATGAATTTCGCATAGATAGGCATTTGCTTTAACGCATCTGTAAAAAGAAATTTTTGTGGTTAGTTTCTTAAAGATGCTCAAAAACTTTCCGAACTGCTCATCAAGGTCTTTCTTCTTTAGTTTGTTCGGGAACGGAATGGGCAACTCAACAGCTGCTCTCTGTGATGGTTTGGACTGTGGGTATATTTGTTTGATGTCTCATTCTCTGACTGTTTAGGTTTGCCAGCCGGCACATTTTCCAACCTTGGTTGCTCAACAATCTCAACCTCTTGACCAGCATCATTTCCTTTATCGGGTTGATTGGGAGTATCCACAGCTTCAGGGATCGGGTGATCAAGCTGTCTACCACTTCTCAAGTTTATTGCTTTAGCATACTCTCTTGGATTCATCTCTGGTTGACTAGGCAAAGACCCTGCAGGTCTCTCTGAAAGCTTCTGATTAATCTGAGCCAATTGAGTTTCCATTCGCTTATTGTAAGCCTTTTGTTCTTGAAAGAATGCCTTTTGGTTGTTATTGATTTCATCTTGCTCATTGAATCTGGCTTTTGTTGATGCAATGAATTCGCTCATCATAGCTTCCAAGTTTGAGGAACTACTAGCTCCTTGACCTTGCATCTGTTGATTCTGAAGGGGTCTCTGATAAGACTGATTATATTGTTGTGGTGCCTTCTGATTGTAGTTGTTGCTCTGAAACCTTTGCTGCTGATATCCTTGATTGTTTTGGTTGTTATAGAAATTTCCTTGTCTGTTCCCCAGGTAATTCACCTCTTCACTTGGTTGAGGTGTACACTGACACAAGTTTGAACTTCTACCACTGTACTCACATTGTAGGAATGAATCAGTGATAGCCGATGCGTTTGATTTTGGGTTCATCAATGTGCACATCTTCTCAAACTGCTTAGAAATGCTATCCATCTTAGCAGCTAAGAGGGTATTCGAGTCTACCTCATAAATTCCTGCATTCTTCTTTGGAAAGATCTCAGTAGCCGCTCTAGCACCTCCCCATTGGTTAGCTGAATTGGAAAGAGTTTCCAACAACTCCTTTATCCTGGTGATTTGGAGCTCCATAAGACTTCCTCCTGCACAGGTATCAACTAATAGACGGCTTTGGGGGTCTAGATCCTTATAAAATGATTGCAATACAACTTCTTCTCCCAGACCATGATGTGGTACTCTTCTTACAATTCCTTTGAATCGCTCCCATGCTTCAGAAAGAGTTTCACCGCTATACTGTTTGAAGTTCGTGATCTCACCTCTCATTGACAGCATTCGGGATGGTGGAAAGTACTTTGCTAGGAACGCAATTGCCAGCTCACTCCAAGAAGTGATACTGTTTGGAGATAGGAGTTCAGCCACTCTACAGCTCTGTCCCTGAGTGAAAAAGGAAACAAGGTTAGCCTGGCTACCTCCTGAGAGGCTGGTGTTGAACATGCTCCAACCAATCGCAGGAAGGATGTAAGATGAACATTTGGGTCTTCAGTAACTGTTCCACTGAACTGTGGAGCATTCAGGACCATTGTGACGTAATGGGTCTTAAACTGCCACTCTAGCCCTTCCGGTAGTGCAGGAATTACTATTGGTGAGGTGAGTCCCTCCACATTTAGACGATGTAACACCCCTACCACTAATACTGACATTACCGTTCAATCTTCTTATACAATCCAGACTTACACAGCGGACACTTACATACTCAACGGTGGGTGATACAATGCCGTTAGCCACCCATGTGATTAACAAGGCTACTACTGCTACTACATACAGCATCGGTCTGATGGACCGGAATATCCGAGTACTACACACTTACAATACATACTCCAATTACCAAATCAAATACTAGAACTTCCCCTTCATTACAATACTCCGTAAGTTCAACACAATATAATACACCAAGTTTACTAAGATCCTTATACAATTACAACACCTCTTTCAATTTCATAGATACTCATTAAGAGTCTAACCACTACCCATTCCTCACAAACTACTTACTTTCTAAGTAGAAGGGGTGTGCCACTTAGTACGCTTCTACATTCTTCTTCTAACTATCCAAGTGTAGCCACCGGTCTCTTACCTTGACCATATCGGCTTCGGGTACCTGCACACAAAAAACATTCCCCCTAGGGGGTCAGCTTACACTGAATATGAAATTCGCATATACCGCGTGCTAACCGCGATACGTCGACTACTTTGGGTCGGATATACATGGAGTTCATTTTACATGCATACATACATACTATTACTACACAATACAATCAAGAATACTTACTTACTTATACAAGGTTCTTTACCTACCAAGGAAAACAATTTGTTAGTCAACCGTTCATTTAGTTATTCGTTCATCCGGTTTCGTCGGATGCTCTCTTTCTCCTTACACGGGTTCACAAGGCTTACACCAAGCTTAATCTTACTTACTCAATGTTTACTCACACTACGCTCAATACCTTACTCATTATTTCACTCATGTCTTACTCAGTACTCACTGCTTCCATTGCTTACTCTTACTCTTACTCAGTACTCATCACTTACTCTCACATACTCAATACCCATACTCTTCTCCTTACTCGTACTTACTCATTGCTCGCTACTCATTACGTACTCGTACTTACTCATTACTCATAACTCATTACTTTACTCATACATACGCAATACTCAATACTCATTACTTTTGGTCTCTGGGCGGAGTCATACACAAGACTCGCCACCGGGCCTACCAATTCAAAGGCTATACACTTAGCTCCTCAAATATACAAGTGTCCATTTTTACCGGACTAATCAAATTCCCAACACTCCTCTCTCGGAGTATCTTACAATCTCATGGATTAGCCTAGAAGTATCTCTCTCGATAACCTCCACTAGCTTAGGGAATTGCCACCATCTAGTATTCTCAGATTTAAGGGTTCCCCAAACGTATCGAATACTCTCATGTTCGGGACATTACTCACATCAGTCGGGTCCTCTCATAGTGGGTCGACTAATTTGCTAAGGGGTTTGAAGATCCCTCATCATTCTTTACTACCCTCATGGTTCATGACTTGCACCAACATGAATTCCTCTAATAGGGTTTACTTATATACTTCCACTACTTATTGTGTGTGGACTGTTCATTTCGGTTCTCCTACCGTCATCGGGAGGTTACTACTCCCGTGCACTCTCTCACATTCTAGTGAGTTCATTAGTTTGTGTTATCGTTTGTTGGTTCGTTAGTTTTGGGCGTTCCTACGTTTCCGTTAGTTCACAACATAACTCGTACTACGAGTCACTAATAGCAAGACTCATCTATGAGTTGGTCTACGCACTAAGTGAAGCCACACAATCAATCAAGAAGGGTTAGCTCATGCAACATACAGCAAGACATACAATGAAAGGCAATAAACCGTTTTCATGCTTTAGTCTTGATTAGCCGGCATACAACACACAAATCAATGTAACTCGGTTAGCATACGGGGCATGAGAAAATCATACCTTTCACCGGAGTTAGCTTTACCAGGTGATCCCTTGTTCCTTGGTTCACATTTGTTCCACTGGTAATGTTTCAAACATTGTTATTAATGCTATGCTCATACGGTACATCGATAACAACTACTCCCGTATTTACCCCGTTGTCTCGTTGTTTCGGTTTAACTTAATGTTCTTAAACCTACAACTTTCTTAATGACTTCCTAAACTTGTTTACACTTATTAGGGCCTTTAAATATCACCAAAAAAGGCCTTAACAACTCCTAAAACCATTACCAATCAATTCCCCATCATTAGGACCCATTAAAACACATTCTGACAAATTTTTATGATGGTTTGGGTCTACAAACCCGGACCAGACTCTGAATTGCGTTTCTGGCCTTATTTACATGTGGTCCGGGTATATGTCCGGGTTTACAAACCCAGACCACCCTCTGAATGCACTTTCTGCCATGTTTTTGCTATGGTCCGGGTTTGCGTACCGATTTGCAAACCCGGACCACCTCTGGAACTGTCAAAATTTACAGTTTTCCACCAGTTTTCAACCCCTAATTCACCTCTAATCATTTTCTAACCTTTCCACGTGTTTCCCACATGCTTAAGCACCCTAAAACATGCCTTAATCTAGTTCTAAACCTCCTCAACACATTAGTCAAAACTTTACTCAATACTTGCTCCATTTCTACAGATTTTTCTTCCTCTTTGTTACAGTTAACACACTTGTGCATCTCCTACACTCCTCTTTGCATTTTGCATCATGTCCCAACTTCATCTTACCATTCCAATTCCTTACCAATCAACTACACTACCTATACCAAAGTCCAACTCTCTTTTTATCAAATCTTGCACACTAACTCTTCCTAGTTTTCTACAATGCATTTTGATACTCCTTGCTACAATTTTTTTTACCTTCTCATTTCTCATACTACAACCACCATTCCATAGTTACTAAACATCTCTACTAACCCCAATACACACCTTGGTTCTCCCATTCACCAAGTCATTCTTAATGCACAATTCCTACTAAAATTTTGCCATAGCTCACCTACAATTTCCACATAACCACATACTCACTCTTCATCAAATTCATTCTTAATCTAGCCAAACCACAAGGGTTCTACCAGCACGCATACAAAGTCTCAATACACCAATGCTTCCTCAATTACAATACCAACACATTATTACTTCCTCAATCCACCATACTAATACACATACACAATTTATTTGGCTCTAAGGCATACAATCCAAACACAAGCTCATAAATACTCAATCTCCCATAACTACAATACTAATACAATAGTTTAGGTTCTTTTATTTGTTCACCCATTCCCTTTACTCTAATGCATTAAAATATAGCATTGAGAAAGAGCTCTTACCTTAAAGCCCTTATTTCCTCCTTTCTTTTCTATTCCTTCTTCTCTCTTTCTTGCACAATCGGTCACATGGGGAATGGAGTTGCCAAAGTCCAATCCCATCACCCAATACACACAAAACAAGTCCAATTAACATACTAACCCTTTAATTAATGCTAGTTCATAAAAATGTTTAAGGCACGTTTTCTAGGGTTTACCTTTGGGGTGTTTTAGGAAGGGCTTTAGCCCTTGGTTCAAGAAGGAGAATCCACCACCATTGCAAGGTGAAATTGATGCTCAAAAGAGAGAGAGAGAAAATAAGGCATTACATAGGGGTAAAAGTCAGTTATGAAGAGAGATAGAGAAAACATGAAGTTTTCATGGAGATTTTTACCTTAATGGAGAGATGAGACTCCAAGCTACCCATTGGTGCTATTTTCTCTTTGAATGGGTAAAACCCATGGAGATGAACATCTTCATTTTCGGATTTTGAAAAGGTAGAAAGGTAGATGATGGAGAAATATGTGACTACTTCTACCACATAGGCAGTGTACCTATCGTTTTGCGGGTATAGTGATTAAATGGGGTTGTTGATCTCAGGGACCTCGTATAATTAATTGACAAATATTTGATTAACTGGGAAATTAAGTTAAACTAAAGAAAACAGGAAATATCACTTTTTCGGTTTTGATTAATTAATTAAAAAGAAATAAAACTACAAGGAAAAATAGAACAACTTAAATAAACACAGAGGGATTTAAAGAGTGGTGAATGTGATAAATAGAAAAACGCATCCCGGGTTGTTTGCTTACCTATTCCTTTTATATCTGTTACTAAATTCTTCCTTTAATTTTACTGCAAATAACTCAGAAACTTTAATTAATTCATTTACGACTAAGTATAATGAATCCTAACCAATTGTTAGACCTAGCAGCAGGCTAATGCTCTAGACCGGACACAATTAATCGCATAAAGAGCAGTTTCTATTGGAGTCTAATTAACCTATAGGCCGGATCAGGCTTCTAGCTGTTAATTAGGTTCAACTTCCTCTGTCTAGTTATTTATCTCAGCTCTCGCATTTTAATAAAATAACTACAAGGGTTGTTTTAACTACCGGCCAAATAATTAAAACACTTGAAGGACAGGAATTGAACTGTTGCAGTTAACTAAATTTATTTAAAGAAATACATAACAGAATTTAGGAAATAGGTTCGCTTCCCAACCCGGGAAGCTAAAATACTTACTCGCTCATCGTTACAGAAACAACGATAACAGAAAAGGAATGCATAATTATAAATTAAAGTAAGGGTAAGAGATAACTCCAGTTTAGAAGTTCACTCCGGTTCCTCGCTTCAACTTCGTCTTGCGTTGCCCCGTCTGCTAATTTATTTCTGTAGAGCTGGTGCGTAATAGTGGAAATAAAATAAAGAGTGGGTGTATGTATTACGTGGGAATTTAATGGAGTGGATGGATGATGAATTTTGATGAAGTGAATGGAGTGCGATCGTGGGAGAATGCGTGGGTGAATGGATTAATTTGTGGACTGATAAATGAATGGATTGTGTGTGTTTTGCTTCCAGTAGTGGGGTTTATATAGGCGGAGGACATAGGAAACAGACAAAGGAGAAGTGACAGGGTGAATCAAGATAGTCGGAGGAGTTGGTGCAGATCCGTGAAGATTGAGATTTCATCGGGCAGTGAAATTGATTTCAGACAGATTTAATTGATGATCTGCAGCAGCCATTGATTGAAGAGCCGGCATCACGCTCGCGCAAATTAAGGTGGGCGATCGCAATTAATGAAGTAGTTCGACTGCGGCGCCTGAAGGAAGAAGAAAACTCTGTTCGAAATTCCGTTCCGTGCGCTGAAATGCTCTTGTCCGCCTCGCGCCTAGCTCAGTCCGCCTCGCGGTCATCTATGTCTTGTCCGCGCGTTTGGTCCCGTCCGCCTCGCGGTCATCTATGTGCTGTCCGCCTGATAAGAGGCGGACGCCTCTGTTCTGTCCGCCAGGCGGACGTCTATTCCTTGTCCGCGACCAAACCAGGCGGACTCCTCTCCCTTGACCGCGAGATAAGAGGCGGACGCCTCTGTTGTGTCTGCGCCTCTCCTGTCCGCCAGTTATATATATATATATATACACGATTGTAGTCCATTCTTGAATCGGCTCCAGATTATTCGTTATAAGTCCGTTTGACTCGCCGTTTGTTGCGTTGGAAAGCTTGTGAAGTAAACTACTTGATTCCAACCTTTTCCTACATTTAACACATAAAATATCAATTCATATCAAAACATAAACCTAGGAAAATCGTCAGATAAGTGAGAAATATTACTTAAAATACTGCAAATTATAAGGTAATTAAACCCTTAAAAGTCTATATATTTCGCACTTATCAGTAGAGCTTGGAGAGAGGAGCAATAATATGTACTTATTTTTGCATTTGGAGTTGAAATGGAGCTTGGGCAAGGAGAAGAATGTGAGCTGCCATGGAAGCTCCCTCAAATTTCCATTTACAGAGAAAGAGGAAGGAGGAGAAGTTTGGAGGGGGAGGGAGTACGCAGGAGAATGGGAAATAGAGGAGAGAGAGAGGGAAAAATGGGTATTAGTTCACTTTTTACTTTTTGCTTTTTGACTCCCTTATTTAATTAGCTAGTTACATGTGTGTGTGAGGGACTTATTAACCTATTTAAAACCAGCCCCCTGATAGTGTTACATGCTAGAGCGTTTTTCGTCTTTTACAGAAAACACTCGTTTATTTACCCGGCTTAGCACTATTCACTAACCGGGCCCGTTTTTCGGAATTTTCTCGTTTCTTTAATTTTAATGGTTATTATACTCCCATTAATGTTTATTTATAGTTATTTAATGAACTATAATTTTTACGGGTTCGTTTGACCAATCAAAGTCACGTTTTTGGGTTTTCTCAAAAAACGTGCGCTAAAGCTTTATTAGCGTTTTAATACATTTTTTTGGATCTGTTTACTTCGGGAGTTGTTCCCATATATTATTTTGGTCTTATTAAGCCCTAGGAATCCACATAATATGCTAACCGAGGTCTCATACCTCCTATGGTTATTTAACGCTTATTTAGCATTTTTTTTGCTTTTTAAGCGTTTCTTTATTTCTTTTGGATTTATTTTCCTTACCAAAATTACTTAGGCACTATTAGGCTCTTAAATACCATATTAGAATAATTTAATCACCATATTTAAGTTCGGGGTATTTCAATCTACCCCCCTTAAAGAACTTTGCCCTCAAAGTTGGTGAATCTAATAATGTTACTTGTATAAATACTCTATACTAAGGTTATGACCTCTACATATAACTTGTCAAACTCCAAGTTTCTGACATGATGCATACTACACATCCAAACAACATGTCACTGCATGCATAGCAATCAAAAATATCCGTTACAAGCTCTCTATGGGGTCCGTCCGTAGATAAATGAGGTACCATCCTCTCCCATGTCAAGCGATCCCTCAGGAACCGGTCACGTTTGAACACTTACGCTTTCTGGTTCACGACCGTGATGACTTGAGCAATTACACTTTCTGGCTCTAACTTACTCATACTTTCTCATACTTACTCATACTTACTTCGGGACTACGCTGCCCCAGTTCCTTTGGAAAAATACAAAACATACATTGTCACCGCACGAACGGTGTAGTGGTTTCAAAACTAATCAACACTTCCACTGACTCAAAACTAGCTTCACCTCCTATGGTTTCGACCGGATACCCGTGCCTAGGCATGGAAGATTCACTAGCGCCCGTGGAAGCGGTTTCAAAACAGATCCTCATTCTCAAGTTTGAAAAAAAAACACATTGTACTAAATTAGTTTTGGAAATTCATTTTGAAAATTTGCTTACATCTCCTAAATTCCATTTATGATGGTCATACCTATTACTAGTGTTATTACTGTGACCACTTAAGAAGCTTCCAGAGTCCTTTAACCCCAATGTGATCAGTATTGATGTTGAATTATCCTTCCACCCCAATTTGTGTTCGGTTTCCCTTGATCGCTAGCAAATCAAGTTCCACCTCCCACCTCCATTCAATCCGACAGCTCGTCAGACATTATTTCGTTTTCTATCTTTTTAATCTTGCTACTCATAATCACACACATACATTTTCCAATTTATATAATTCACTTACTTACTTACTGATCATTTCATCAATTATTACTACATCTTCTTCAACTACTATACTTAGGAAATTCATGGGTATAATATCCCATTAATTTGCTATACTAAATTTATACTCATAAAATACATCGGCTTCATACCGATTTATACTTATCACATACATCGGTTCCATACCGATTTGCACTCCTCAAGTCTCCCATACGTACTCATTCCTCATACTATTACCAATCGGGTTCTCATTCCCCTGGACTTTCTCTACTCCTTTTTCCTATACTTACTTCTCAAATAACTACAATTACCCGATGAGTGAATACAAATGTTTATGTAACATAAGTATCAACCATCAAAATGAATTCTCTTGCACTATGCGCATTGTAGTTTACGCACCTATCCCGTAAAACATACATTTCGCGGTTTTCGCTCTACCCCCCTTAAAAGGGATTACGCCCATGTAATCTACCATGTGTCAATGTTGAACATTGGTCGAAGGCCTTCAGCCATCATGGAGTGGTTCAGCTTAAATGGCTTTAAGGCATTGATGATTAACCTCTTATTCATTAGGTGTATTTCCCTTGGAATTCTGGGCCCACTAGCTTCTGCTGCGCGACCCTGATAGCTTGGGTTATTCACCCCTTTTTGTTATCTTAAACATGCTATACATCACCTTTTTATCCCTCTTATTGTGGGAATAAGGTTTATCCCATTAAGCATGGTATTCTTTTACCGTGCGCGAGCTCAATGAGTTTTAGATTTATAACCGGCTCTCTGGCAATCTATATGTTGTGTTTTGTAGTGATCATTCACTTGGTCCTCCGACTTATTGTTAGGTAAGGTTAAGCCACTACTTAGTTGTAGTGCTTCCTCTGTTATCAGTGGATTCTGGATTATGCCAGTTATCTGATTTTATACAAGTGTTCTTTATTTGTATGACCTTGCATTTTCTATGCATCGGTCCTAGTGACTTTCTTAAGTCTCTTTTCACTTTTTATTCCCATGGAATTCACATCTTGTGATTATTAGTGTGTTTCGCACTCTTCGTGCTTCCTTGGCCTTAGGCCGCACTATTTGTTTCTAAGCTTTTGCTTAACTGGCTTATGCCATGTACATTGGTGAAAGGGAAGATTTTCCACGATTTACATTTCCATATTCCTAGTTATCCCACTAGATCATTAACTGCACAAGTGCAATACCAAAACACTCAGTCCTATAGAGTGCAGAGGCGTAAACCCTTGGCAGTAAATCTCTCATGTGAAATAGGAATTAATATTACTTCTTTGTGTGGTGCTTCGTTATTTGGTGCAGACTCCTGGCTTGTTGCCCGGTCTGTCCATTATCTCGTATTAACAATTTCGTAGCATTGGGTATTATTCACATACACTGGTCGCCTGTTGCGCACCATGTTCTTACTAATTCTACAGTATTGGTTTACATGGCATCCACTGTTGCTAGCTTCAGCTCATGCATTTCCACTATTTATATCATGGTTCGGTGTTTATACGACTGAGCTCCTTGAGCGTCATTTACTTATACTTTACATTCCCACATAGCGTGTTCCTCCTGAACCGATTACTCCCTGGGTTGTCAATAATTGCTGTTGATGCTTAGTTTACATCGCTTGACATATTTGTATGCTCAAGCTTCACTACATTAGTAGTTCTGAAAGGGGTGTACTATTAGATATTTGTGATGGTATCCCCTTCTTTAGATTCTATGTGTTCACCGCTCTCGCGGTCTCACATTTATGAGGGGAATCCTTGCTCGTTGGTCATTAACCTTTATTGGTGTAGTCCTTGACCACTTTCCACATGGTTCACAATGGGTTTTGCAACCGTCGAATTGTGTATTGTAACAGTTTCATGGCATACTAGCCATATCGCCTAGAGCACTGCTCATCATAGGCTGTTCCCAAGTGGTTATGTCTCCGTAAGCTATCGCTGGATTTGGAGGTGATACTGGGCTCCATGACAGATCGTCGCATCACGCTTCCGTTTATTGGAGGCCCTTTTTGAATCTTGGCATTGATCGATACCATTTATTTATTTGGAGTATCCCTTGTCAAGTGGGGATCCCCTCG
The DNA here is from genome assembly GCA_023374045.1 of Limonium bicolor. NCBI lineage: Eukaryota > Viridiplantae > Streptophyta > Magnoliopsida > Caryophyllales > Plumbaginaceae > Limonium > Limonium bicolor. The sequence goes on from CM041782.1 coordinate 156,567,108, forward strand.
GTGTTCTAACCGGATGTTCGTTCCGATGGTGATGTTCTTACCACGACATCTCGTTCAACTGTGTTGACTTGATACCCTTTATGGATTGCTCCTGGGTATTACTGATTATACGGTAGCATCTGGCTGACATTTATGAGTATGTCCAGTTGTCATCCTACCTTGCGGTTCTGGATCTGAGTTATCCGTTGAGGGTTATAACGTTTCTCGTTCTTAGGGTAGACCATTGGTGTTTTTCCTTATGTTATAACGGGTTTGATATTCCCTTCGGTGATGAATGGTATTTCTCGGTACCTTATGTGATCACCCTGTGTGTTTGTGGTAGTTGTCCTGGGAATTCCATCCCGTTCATTGAACACTGGTGTGTTAATGTTAGGCGTTTGCCTTACAGTGTTTAAACTGGGTATTCCTTCCAGTTATCATGATTTACTTTGATATCTTCGAGACATATCCAATGTCTTATTCTGTTGTTAGTGCTTCTTGCACTTTCAACTCTTAACGGTTCTCCTGGAGTGAGTTTCTGACTCCTTAGCTTGTAGCTTATCTGAGTTTCCTTTTTGCTTGTTTGAGATATTCAACCGTCCTGTTTTGAATTTACTTATGGTCCGTAGAACGGAGTTGACTACTTCCCGTGTATCGTACACTACATGTATACATACGTGGGGCACCTTGTTGGCACGTTACCACTTACCTGACTATTTGTCGGGCCCGCAAGCTCCTTTGGAGTGTGGTCGTCCCACATCCCGTATTTGGGTACACTTGTAGTGCTCGTCACACGCCTAGGTGAAGTATTATATTGTCAACTCCTCTTGTATCATTCTTTGATACTCGTCGTAAATCCGTTAGTTTGGTTTTAAAAATCCAAAGTTTAAAAGAAGGGTTTATGGCTTTTGAAAGAAAATTTGAGTTTGGAAAGTAACAGTTCGGTGTTAAAAGATGTTCTTCATGGCATAGCCATGTTTAAGGTCTTGACCAAGTCCAGCTTCTTGCTGACTGGTATGTCTTTAATAGAATGGTCAGGCCGTTAGGCCTTTCCAAGGTTCCATTCTTCCTGTTCTTAGGATACGTGGTCCGGTAGTTGCTTCTTTGCGGTCTCGGTACATTACTATGTACTTGTGGTGTGTTAGTGTTCCTCTACATGTTCCTGCCATTATTGCACTTGCCGTGGCAAGTGCATGGTACTGGTGATTTTTGGGTAAACCTATACCGATCACGGTATGGTTTCCACTTGTATTTAATTGTCTTGTTGACTCTTCCCTTGATCATATCGATCTATGTTTGGGATACTCGATCCTTCTAAGTAGTTTCTCGTTGACCTTGACATGGTTGTCTTGGTCGGCGTACTTCTCCAATCCTGGAGATCCCCATTTATTTAGTTCGTGTTTTCCTTTGTTGCTCGTTCCCACTGGTTTACCGTGGTGATTGAGCCTCAGCTTGTCTAGGCACTACTCTTGTAGTTGCGTCGGATTATATCTTGTGATTATTCTTGTAGCCACTTGAGCTTTGTAGGCCAGGTATCGTAACCTTTTTGGCATTGTAATTCCGGAGTTAACCGTTCCCGACTATGTCCTTAGTCGGTTAGCATACCGTTAGTGGTATTATTTTAACTATTACTGCCTCGTAGTCTTGTATCTCGGGCTTTGTTCTGTTCCTTTTACTGCGCCGTTGCACGCTTAGTGCTCCTTTTCCGGCTGCTGCTTGACTAGCCAGGTTCTCGCGACTGCTAAGCATGTCGCCCCATGCTGTTGTATGTTGTAGCCTCCTTATGGTTGGAGTGTTCGTCTTACCGCTATTAAGTGCGAGTATTGTTGTTCAACCGGGATTCATCTCCGGGACTTCCATTTCTTGGAATCTACTGTGTGTCAAGTTCTTTCCTCTTGTAGGATTATCTCACTACTGCCAGATCGGGTTTTCCCGAGTATGAGAGGGCTTTCCTTCTCTCTGGCGTTCTTTCCCAAGTTATACAATGGGTTTGTGGAGGGCGGGTCTAGTATTGTAGGTATCCGGTACTCACTGGTAGTTCCTAACTAGCATCTCTAGAATGCTATCACTCAGCCCTTGGCCCTAAGCTTCTAATTTCTAACTCGGTATTTTCCTAAACTCGGTATTTCATCCATCAGAGCGATACTTCACTCTGATACCACTTTTTGTAACACCCCTACCGCTAATACTGACATTACCGTCCAATCTTCTTATACAATCCAAACTTATGCAGCGGACACTTACATACTCAACGGTGGGTGTACAATGCCGTTAGCCACCCACGTGACTAACAAGGCTACTACTGCTACTACATACAGCATCGGTCTGATGGATCGGAATATCTGAGTACTACACACTTACAATACATACTCCAATTACCAAATCAAATACTAGAACTTCCCATTCATTACAATACTCCGTAAGTTCAACACAAAAAAATACACCGAGTTTACTAAGATCCTTATACAATTACAACACCTCTTTCAATTTGTAGATACTCATTAAGAGTCTAACCACTACCCATACCTCACAAACTACTTACTTTCTAAGTACAGGGGGTGTGCCACTTAGTACGTTTCTACATTCTTCTTCTAACTATCCAAGTGTAGCCACCGGTCTCTTACCTTGACCATATCCGCTTCGGGTACCTGCACACTAAAAATGTTCCCCCTAGGGGGTCAGCTTACGCTGAATATGAAATTCGCATATACCGCGTGCTAACCGCGGTACGTCGACTACTTTGGGTCGGATATACATGGAGTTCATTTTACATGCATACATACATACTATTACTACACAATACAATCAACAATACTTACTTACTTATACAAGGTTTGTTACCTACCAAGGAAAACAATTTGTTAGTCAACCGTTCATTTAGTTATTCGTTCATCCGGTTTTGTCTGGTGCTCTCTTTCTCCTTACACGGGTTCACAAGGCTTACACCAAGCTTAATATTTCTTACTCAATGTTTACTCACACTATGCTCAATACCTTACTCATTATTTCACTCATGCCTTACTCAGTACTCACTGCTACCATTGCTTACTCTTACTCAGTACTCATCACTTACTCTCGCATATTCAATACCCATACTCTTCTCCTTACTCGTACTTACTCATTGCTCGCTACTCATTACGTACTCATACTTACTCATTACTCATTACTTTACTCATACATACACAATACTCAATACTCATTACTTTTGGTCTCTGGGCGGAGTCATACACAAGACTCGCCACTGGGCCTACCAATTCAAAGGCTATACACTTACCTCCTCAAATATATAAGTGTCCATTTTTACCGGACTAATCAAATTCCCAACCTCCTCTCTCGGAGTATCTTACAATCTCATGAATTAGCCAAGAAGTATCTCTCTCGATAACCTCCACCAGCTTAGGGAATTGCTACCGTCTAGTATTCTCAGATTTAAGGGTTCCCTCAACGTATCGAATACTCTCATGCTCGGGACATTATCACATCAGTCGGGTCCTCTCTGAAATACCCCAAACCTTAGTATGTCGTTTAAACATTAAAATATGGTATATTAAGACTAAAAAAGAGTCTTAGAAACATTAGTAAACAATTTAAACCAATAAATACCTTAAAGTCAATTAGGGCTAAAATGTGCCCTAAGCTTGGGATAAGCTTGGCTAAGACCTAATGAGCTTACCAAGACCTTATTTATATATTAATGAACATATTAAACCAAATACCAAAGAAAACCAAGCTTGAAAACAAGTTAAACCATAAAATGTGCTTTAAGGAGTCTTAAAGCACATTTTTGAAAAATTGTCTTGTAAATGGGTTTTAAAGGCTAAATGTCCCATTACCCTTTAATTAACATGTGTACTACTTAGTATCACATTAGGAAGTCTAAATCAATGGGAAATCAAAAATTTCACATCTATGTGCCTTGTTTTTATGAATAGTAACTAAAATAAGCTAGTTTGTAACATATGTCAATATAAGTAATTTAATTGGTCAACAAGGACTAAAATACCCCTAAAAACATTAAGGGGGCCGGTTTTCTTAGTGGTGAGTCACCACTCTTGTTAGCTTGTTAAACAAATAAAGAATGACTACTTAAGTTACTATTTGCTTTAACATATAAATATCTCCTAAAAGCAAACTTATCTTCATTCTCTCATTTCCCTCTTCATTTCCCACGTCTTCAACATCTCTTCTTCATTCTCCATTCACGGTTTTGCAATAGTAACACACACAACTCCATCTTTGACCTCTTGTAATTCCTAGCTCACATTGCCAAATCAAAAACCAAGACCACCATTCACTTTGTCTCATCAAGCTCTTCAATTCTATCTTCTCAAAATTCCAAGAGCTCCATTTCGGTGCTAAGAGGAATCTCCATGGAAGGAGCTTGAGCTCATCTTTTCACATTTTATTGTTCTCCTTTGCTTCAAGGTAAGGAAACTCAAACAAAAACTTTATTTCCTTCATGTTTTGATGTTGACCGAAAATCACCATTGATGGTGTTCTTTATATTGCCTTGTTCTAGCCTCATTTCAACCTTTCAAGGACTTGGTGGAGTCCTCTCTTGATACATATTCAAACTCTCTTCAAATACCAAGGTAAAACAACTATCTTAATGTTTTAAAACAATGTATAACCTAGGGTTTATAATGAGATGAAGCATAAAGCTTGAATACTCATTACATTGTTTATGTGTTGATTAGAAGTTGACAATCAACTAAAAGCCTTGCCGATTTAGTCAAGGAAACAAGAAAGAAGTTTGTGAGGAAAGGAGGTAAATGTGTTAACCTAATGTAATTTAAAGCCTTAGGAGAAATGAGTTTATGTTGCTTATTAAAACTACTTAAGGAGCCAATGGTGAATGACCTAGTAAATGTTCTCAAGGAGACTATTAAAAAGACATATGCATTGTTGGGTGTATTTGCAGGTCAAAGGCAATATATTGTGGGAAATTCAGTGTTTATGGTTTATGCATCTTAAGGGCCTAAGAGCCATGTTGTTTAAGGGCCTAAGTGCCAAGCAATTTAAATTATGCACTATATTGTGATGTAGTGTTAAATGAGTGAGTTTTGTGTACAAGAATGCTCTTGATGGATCTAAGTGTTCTTGAATGTTTTATGGTGAAAACAATGTGTTTTGGCTTAGTAATGTTCTAGGAGAACCCATGTCGAAATTTAGATAATGTATGAGAAGTTTTAGGTGTTTAAAATGAGTTTTGGTGAGTTAGGAAGTGTTTAGGGTGGCTAAGTGTTCTACTAGTGAAAGAAACATGCATTAAGGTATTCTAAGAGATAAAAAGGACTTAGGCAATGTTTTAGAGGATTTAAAATGCAAATGAGTGTTTTGGGATACTTCAAGATCATGGTGAGATTGTGTTTAGGACTTGTGCAATGTTGGTGAATAAGGAAGAAGTGATGTGTTGCATGGAGGAGCTATAAACTTGTAGAGCTATTCAAGGAGTTTGGTTAGGAAGAAAAGATGCTTGGGAGATGATGTTGTAGTGGTGAGAAAACATTTGGGAATAGTGGAAGTTATAGGTATGAAACACCACATAGAAACTTAGTGAAAAACATTACAAGTGTAAACCTTTTTATAAGAATTTGTGTAATGCTTGAGGAGGATTTTAGTGAATGATTTAAGGAGTTTAATGGAGGTCTTGAGGTGTGTTTGAAGTGCCCAAATAAGGTTAGAACATACTAGGATATATGTGGGGAAGTTTGGAGTTAAATGGACAATTAAAAACAAGGGTCTGGAGCAGACCGACCTTGGGGACCGGACCTGCAAGGTCGGTCGAGCCCAGTTTACCCTGTGAGAAATAGTCTCTGGAATGGACCGACCTTGGGGACCGGACTTGCAAGGTCGGTCATGCCTAAATCTTTGTACGTAAGTGAGTCTCGGGAATCGACCGATCTTGTGACCGAACTTGCCAAGATCGGTCGGGCCTGAGTTTTCAAAGGGGAAAAAAACTCTCGAGAATAGACCGACCTTGTGGACCGAACTTGCAAGGTCGGTCGGAGTAGAATTTTTGACGGTAATGTGTTCTGGAATGGACCGACCTTGTGTAAGGTCGGTCGGACCAAAACTTGTAAAAAAAAAAAAACAAAGAGTGGCTTAAGTAGATAACCCTAGGGGGTATGATGAAGGTAATCAAGGATAAGTATGGGCATTAAAACTTGTCATATGACCATGTAAAATGCTTAGTAAAATTCGAAGTTAAGTAAGTAAATTGACCGACGTTATTAATCATGTATAGGAGTGACCTACGGTGGAAACCAGTCGAAGCAAGGACCAAGGTATGGTTTTCTTGCAGTCTGTTGCCTACCGGTTTACACCGGCTTGTGTGTTGTTTGTTTTTCTGTGTGTTTATGACCTTGTAAGACTTAAGTCATGTAACGAGTTTACAGTTGTTTATATTGTTGTATTGTTGAAGTGTGACTCATACCCCTTGTGTGTGACTAACAAGACTTAACCACATGCTGTGATTTGTTATTGAGTTCCAACAGTGAACTTCTAACGAGTGTTAACTGGGGGTGAGGAATCCGGTTGTCCGGTCACGCGTGTAAGTATAAGAGTAGATATCTGTATCAGATTCGACTCTTATGTTGTTAAGATTGTTCTCCTTTATTTGGCATTCGATCTCCCGCTAGCTTCCTCCAAAGCTTACCTATTCTGACTTATGATCGGTTTAGTGGGAACATGTGTTTGTGTGGTGTGTTCGGGTCACAATATCCGAACCATCTATGACTTAAGTTACTCGTTCGACTAACAGAATGGTAATGAGTGTGTGTAACAAGCTTAACATGAGAGTGAACCATTCTCTAGGCTTCTTATGTTGTTTAACCTTCTTGGTTTGTTGTTGTGGAAAGTGTACTCACTAAGTATGTGATGTTGTGCTATGCAATATTGTTGCAATGCCATATGTAAATGTTATATGTTAAAATGAATGCCATGTCATCATGACAATTAGTTACGCGTATCCCGGTAGCCGATGGGCTGCGCGTTAACCATACCAGCCAAGGGTTGCTGACCCCCTCGGGGGCTCCATATTTTTACTGCAGGATGAGGATCGAGGAAGTGGAATGGCTATAGATTCTAGGCTGCAGAAATACTTTTGGTTATTTTGGATGTTGAGCCCGGGATGCGCCTGTGCTCCCGTGGCGTTATATTTTGATACTGTTCGTGTTACAGTGACGGTCGTTTACAGTTGACAGTGGAGTTAATGTATACAGTTTTCAGTGACAGTTTGTATTAAATACTCGGTATGTTGGTTATGTATATATGGTTGTTGTTACCTAATGCTCGGGAGTCTGATCGTCAGACCGGTACACTTGTATTTATTCTGCCTTGTTAACCACGTGGGTGGTTGACGACGTTGTAGCACCGAATTATTTAGTTATTGTTTAGATGTTTTCCGCTGCGATTTCAGTTATTGTTAAGTGATTAGTAGGGGTGTTACAAAAAGTGGTATCAGAGCGAAATATCGCTCTGATGACTAGAATACCGTGCTTAGGAATATACCAAGTTAGGAAACCTAACCACAGTTACCTAAGTGAGCAGTTGTGTAAAGGTTAACCACTAACTAAGTGTGGAGGTACCTTGTTGTCAGGGAAACGTTACAACCGCTGGAACCAATAAGTATGCAAGCACAATGCTAATAAATGTTCGTGTGAATTCAGATGTCAGGTAGACCACGAGGTCGAGGCCACGGGCGCGGCATTGGTGATACCGGGAACCAGGGAGTGATAAGTGCGAAATATGTAGGACTTTTAAGGAGCGGCCGCCGTAGCCCAGATGGTCCCACAATTAGTAGCTGCATTCAGCAGGGGCAACAGCCCGAAGTTCAACCACCACCGCCACCGCCACGAGAGACCAACTGGGTCAAGGCGTTGGCAGATTTAGACCCCCGTCGTTTAATGGGGAGACCGACCCTCGTAAGCTGGAGGCGTATATCTCCGAGTTGGAGACCGCCTACGAGACCTTGGATGTGCCTGCTGGGGCCAAGGTCCGTCTTGCCGCTTACTACCTGAAGGGTTCGGCACAAAGTTGGTGGAAGCTTGTGAGAGAGGACCGGATGGCGGATCCTCAGTTTGGTTGGAGAGAGTATACGGCTCTGCTGCGAGCCAAGTATTATCCTGTGCATGTGCAAGAGGCCAAGCGCCTAGAGCTGGATAGTCTGAGGCAGGGGGATAAGATGTCGGTTGATGATTACTACACCGCTTTCACCGGCCTTATCCACCTGTTACCGGACCTGGGGTACTCGAACCGGGTGCTGGTAAACCGTTTCTACAACGGTCTCAGCCACCGTCTTCGCTACGGGATGGGGCCAGCTGAGTATACTACCTTGCAGGTAATTTAATACCAGATGTGAATCGTTATCCGTAAGTGAGTGTTGATGTGAATTTGTGAGTTTGTTTTGCGGGGCATGACTGACATCCTAAATCCAGGAGTGCTATCATGCCTGCTAAGGTTGAGATTACCGTCCGTCTGAGGGACGAGGAGAATGCGCACAAGCGCAAGGCCACGAGCGAGGGCCAGAGTCCGCAGGGGTACGGGGGAGGAAAGAAGAAGAAGAAGCCTTACCCCCAGCCCAGAAGAGTCAGCACCAGGGTGACAAGGGCCAAGCCCAAACCACCACAGCTGAGGAGCCACTGAAGCTCACATATGCATACGCGGCGAAACCCCTACGCTCTTACCCGCCTAAGGGTAATTATTAATCATGTGTGTCAAGTTGAAGTGTATGTTGCTAAGTTATGAAGTAAGTATTGATTGTGTACTGTGATAGCAGCTAGCGCGGGTTCTGGACCGGAGCGCCACTACTACTGTAAGTGGTGTAACGGAGACCACCCCGGCAAAGACTGCAAAGGAAATGACGTGCAGTGTCGCTACTGCGAGAAGTGGGGTCACCGTGACTATGAGTGTTACCGGAACCCCAACAGCAGAGTCAATAAGCCCAAGGGGCAGTGGAAGGGTAAGGCCACAGCGACCATCGATGGCCCGAAGTCGGCTAACCAGCCACCCACAGATCAGAGGAACACTGATTCCCAGAAGGGGAAAGGGTCGGGACCTAGCAAGGCCGCCCTGAATGTGGTGGACCGGTCTGAGGCGCCAGGACCCTCTTCTAGACCAGGTACCGCCTAAACTGTTGAGTGAAATAAGTGATTGCATACCGCATTTCATGCATGTGAGTTAGTGAGTCTAAGTGTGCTACCATGTGAGTAAAGAATTAAAGTATAATGTGAAAGTCACCTAAAATAGGTAATTTGGAAATCTAGGAACCTTCAATATTTGTTATCCAATCCCACCCACACCAAACCCTGAAGAAACCACCATCAACATCACCGACTTTCCAAGCAATGTCAGGTCATCCAACCAGGTATGATACTCTTAAATGGATACCTGACACCGGAAGCACAAATCCACATCGTCAGACGATGCAATGAACTGGGAGCAACACCCGGAGGTTTCTACACACCCGAATACCCGAGTGGATCGAGAATGAAATTGAAGATGATGTGCATGGGTAAGGACTGGAATCCTTACACCAAGACATATCAGAAGTGCGAGCTGAAGATGGAGCAACGTACCGATGATACCTGAGGAGTTCCTTGGTCGTTAACCACGCCGTGGGAATTGCTCAGAAGTTGAATCGATTCAATACCAAGTGTTAAAGCGATTTATGTATTGTGAACTTCTACCAGAAAGGTGGACGATTAGGTTTACACCAGATAAGGACGAGTCACCCGAGTCTCTAAGTAAGGGAGTACCCGTGGTGTCTTGGTCCATTGGTGATACCGCAGTGTTTATATATGGCGAGCAGAAGCGTGCTGATCTCGCAAAGAAGTTAGTGTTGAAATCAGGAGATGTGTAATCATGGGTGGGCAGTCAAGGATGCTATATCATGGCATCAGAAGATCAAACTGAATACCGCACCATCGGCAGTGATCAATGCCACACACATGAAACCCGGACGTTTGAATTTGACCTTCAGACAGTTTTAAAGCCTTGTATAAATGTAATGTGTTAAGCCAGTTGTATGTTAAGGATGTTATGTGTAGTTTACAATGTAAACGACGTATGTTGAAAGTGTTAATGAATAAAGTGGAGTTGTTCGAAGTATATCAACCGTGTTGTTACCAAATACTTATAAGTTTGCCAATGAATTAGGATGTGCACTCGGAACGGGAGGTATACTGAGTGTCTGCAATGAGGCAGAAGCCGGCAAGAGTGGCATAATCCTCACCGGTACCTTTCCAGTCAATGGCGTGGACGCTTCGATCTTGTTCGACTCCGGAGCCTCACATACATTTATTCGCTATCTTTTGCGAAGAGGCTGGGGTTAGACGATGAAGAGATGCCTGACTTTCTAGTCACTCTCCCGTCGAAAGAGCGGATCAGGTGTACCCGCTACCACCGAGATGCTGTTGTATGAATTCGAGATGAAGAGTTTCCGATCGACTTGATAGAGTTCGATGGACTTGGTTTTGATGTGATTGTCGGGATGAACTGGTTGGAGCGGTACAAGGGCAGAATCCTGTGTGCCAAGCATCGTCTGCTTCTTCGGAGTCCGTCTGGGGTTACTATATCTTACCGCCAGAGGCCCAGGGAGCCTTCGACTCAGATCATCACCGCCATGGCTATGTATCGTGAACTACGACGAGGGAATGATGTATACCTCTGCTATGTCCAGGACATAGAGAGAGACCCAGAGTTTAGCCCAGATGTGCCGGTAGTGTCGGAGTTTCCTGATGTATTTCCTAAGGAACTGCCGGGCATGCCGCCAGCACGGGAAGTTGAGTTTGAGATTGATTTGGTTCCGGGCACCGGACCAATTGCGAAGGCGCCCTATCGTATGGCTCCAGCAGAGATGACAGAGCTCAAGGAGCAGCTGAGAGACCTACTCGACAAGGGATTTATCCGCCCTAGCGTTTCACCATGGGGAGCGCCGGTCCTCTTCGTGAAGAAGAAGGACGGTAGTCTCCGCCTGTGTATTGACTATCGTGAGCTGAATGCAGTTACGGTGAAGAACCGTTATCCTTTACCACGCATTGATGACCTATTTGACCAGTTGAAGGAGCATCAGTATTCTCCAAGATAGATCTACGATCCGGATACCATCAGATTGCCATCCGTGACAGTGACATTGAGAAGACCGCATTCAGAACCAGATATGGACATTATGAGTTTATGGTTATGCCGTTTGGTTTATCCAATGCACCATCTAAGTTTATGGACTTAATGAACCGCTTGTTCCAGGATCATTTGGACAAGTTAGTGGTAGTCTTCATCGATGACATTCTTGTGTAATCGAAATCGAGAGGTGAGCATGAAAGCCAACTGAGAAATGTGTTACAAACGTTGCGAAAGAATCAGTTGTATGCTAAATTTTCAAAGTGTGAGTTTTGGTTGAACCAAGTATCTTTTCTTGGCATGTGATTTCTGAGGCCGGGATCGCTGTTGATCCGGCAAAGATTGATGCAGTGCGCACCTGGCCTAGGCCGAAGACAGTTACCGATATCAGGAGCTTCCTCGGTCTGGCAGGATATTATAGGAGGTTTGTGAAGGACTTCTCCAGTGTCTCGAAGCCGATGACTTCCTTGATGAAGAAGGATGCTCCATTCGAGTGGACAGATGACTGCGAGAGTTCTTTTCAGAGTCTCAAGGATGCTCTGACATCTGCACCAGTCCTGACTATACCAGACGGTCCAGATGGTTTTGAGGTCTATTGCGACGCATCAGGCAGAGGTATGGGTTTGTGTTGATGCAACACGGGAAGGTCGTAGCATACGCCTCCCGACAGCTGAAGAAGCATGAAGAAACTACCCTACCCATGATTAGAATGGGTGCCATTGTCTTCGCATTGAAGATATGGCGACATTATTTGTATGGGGTAAGTGACAATTATTCTGACCACAAAAGTTTAAAATACTTGTTCACTCAGAAGGAGTTGAACATGAGACAAAGAAGGTGGGTCGAGTTCTTAAACGACTACGACATCAATTTACAGTACAAAGAGGGTAAGGCAAATGTGGTAGCTGACGCATTGAGTCGCCGAGCACACTCTCTCCATTCGCTAGTCTCTCATACTAGCTTGGTTGAAGAGGTGCGGAGTGCTCAGATGACGGATCAGTATATGTTGGAGATCAGACAGAAGCTTATTGATGGCACATTCGAGGGTCAGAAGTACGACTTCCGACTCCACGATGATGACCTGATTAGGCTCAATGGCCGACTGTGTATTCCGAGGAGTAGCGCTGAACTGAAGGAGCGCATACTGAGTGAATCCCACTGTTCTACGACTTCGATTCACCCCGGAGCTTCAAAGATGTACAAGGGTATGAAACGTTATTTTTGGTGGACTGGAATGAAAAAGGATGTGAATGATTATGTATTGAGGTGTCTCACTTGCCAGAAGGTCAAGTTTGAGCACCGACGGCCTGGTGGTATGGTACAGCCAATGCCAGTGCCTGAGTGGAAGTTCCATGACATTTCTATGGACTTCGTAGTAGGGCTTCCGCCTACAAGGGGAGGTCTGAATATGATTTGGGTTGTTGTTGACCGACTGACCAAGGTGGCCGATTCATACCGATGAAGGACACCTGGAAAGTGGCAAAACTTGCAGAGCTCTTTTCGATAGAGAGATAGTTCGGCACCATGGGGTACCGAAACTATCGTGTCTGATAGGGATACCAGATTCCTCTCAGGTACTGGAAATCCACACGGGAAGCGCTTGGTACCGAGCTGAAGCTAAGTACAGCGTTCCACCCACAGACATGGTCAGAGTGAGCGCACCATCCAGACACTTGAGGATATGTTACGTGCATGTACTTGATTCAGACCAGCTGGATTGACAAGTTACATCTGATCGAGTTTAGTTACAACAACAGTTACCATGCTTCGATCAAGATGTCTCCCTTCCAGGCTTTGTACGGTAGACCATGCCGCACGCCATTATGCTGGGATGAGTCGAGTGAGACGGTCATTATAGGACCAGAGTATCTGGAACAAGTTCAAGCAGAAGTACGCCAAATCCGGCTAACATGAAGTCAGCTCAGGATAGGCAGAAACATACTCCGATGTGCGCAGACGTGACCAGGAGTTCGCCGTGGGCGATCAGGTATTCCTTAGAGTATCCCCCATGAAGGGAGTGTTTCGTTTTGGCCAGAAAGGCAAGTTGAGCCCGAAATATGTGGGGCCTTATGTTGTGACGGAGCGGATCGGCCCGGTAGCTTACAGACTTGATTTACCCGCCGAGCTGGGCAAGGTACATGATGTATTTCATGTGTCCCAGTTGAAGAAATATATGTCTCATCCGTCTCATGTGCTTCAGCCTGAAAGGCTAACCTTAGAGCCGACCATGCGATCAGTGGAGACTCCGGTACGGATTCTGGATACTAAGACTCGAGACACTCGCCATAAGTCAGTGAGACTGGTGAAGGTTCTCTGGTCTAACCAGGACGTTCAGGAGGCCACTTGGGAGCTGGAAGATAAGATGAAGGCGAAGTACCCGTCATTGTTTACTTCTTAGTGTTTATGTGTATAGGGTACGGGGCGTACCCCTTTTAAGGGGGGTAGAGCCGTTTCGGTTATGTGTGTACGACGTGTATTTAAATACATCGTCTATGTTATGTTGTTATGTTACAGACCGTTGTGTCTGAATGATGTTGTGTTGTTATTTGGGACCTTGTGTCCGGTTATGTAAGTATATTGTTAATGTTGTTATGGAAGTATTGTTTTATGTGTTCCCGTGTTCTAATATTTAGGATATGTGGAAGTATGAACTTTGGGGACAAAGTTCTTTTAAGGGGGGTACATTGAAATACCCCAAACCTTAGTATGTCGTTTAAACATTAAAATATGGTATATTAAGACTAAAAAGAGTCTTAGAAACATTAGTAAACAATTTAAACCAATAAATACCTTAAAGTCAATTAGGGCTAAAATGTGCTCTAAGCTTGGGATAAGCTTGGTTAAGACCTAATGAGCTTACCAAGACCTTATTTATATATTAATGAACATATTAAACCAATACCAAAGAAAACCAAGCTTGAAAACAAGTTAAAACACAAAATGTGCTTTAAGGAGTCTTAAAGCACATTTTTGAAAAATTGTCTTGTAAATGAGTTTTGAATGGCTAAATGTCCATCATTACCCTTTAATTAACATGTGTACTACTTAGTATCACATTAGGAAGTCTAAATCAATGGGAAATCAAAAATTTCACATCTATGTGCCTTGTTTTTATGAATAGTAACTAAAATAAGCTAGTTTGTAACATATGTCAATATAAGTAATTTAATTGGTCAACAAGGACTAAAATACCCCTAAAACATTAAGGGGGCCGGTTTTCTTAGTGGTGAGTCACCACTCTTGTTAGCTTGTTAAACAAATAAAGAATGACTACTTAAGTTACTATTTGCTTTAACATATAAATATCTCCTAAAAGCAAACTTATCTTCATTCTCTCATTTCCCTCTTCATTTCCCACGTCTTCAACCTCTCTTCTTCATTCTCCATTCACGGTTTTGCAATAGTACCACACACAACTCCATCTTTGACCTCTTGTAATTCCTAGCTCACATTGCCAAATCAAAAACCAAGACCACCATTCTCTTTGTCTCATCAAGCTCTTCAATTCTATCTTCTTAAAATTCCAAGAGCTCCATTTCGGTGCCAAGAGGAATCTCCATGGAAGGAGCTTGAGCTCATCTTTTCACATTTTATTGTTCTCCTTTGCTTAAAGGTAAGGAAACTCAAACAAAAACTCCATTTCCTTCATGTTTTGATGTTGACCGAAAATCACCATTGATGGTGTTCTTTATATTGCCTTGTTCTAGCCTCATTTCAACCTTTCAAGGACTTGGTGGAGTCCTCTCTTGATACATATTCAAACTCTCTTCAAATACCAAGGTAAAACAACTATCTTAATGTTTTAAAACAATGTATAACCTAGGGTTTACAATGAGATGAAGCATAAAGCTTGAATACTCATTACATTGTTTATGTGTTGATTAGAAGTTGACAATCAACTAAAAGCCTTGCCGATTTAGTCAAGGAAACAAGAAAGAAGTTGTGAGGAAAAGAGGTAAATGTGAACCTAATGTAATTTAAAGCCTTAGGAGAAATGAGCTTATGTTGCTTATTAAAACTACTTAAGGAGCCAATGGTGATTGACCTAGTAAATGTTCTCAAGGAGACTATTAAAAGACATATGCATTGTTGGGTGTATTTGCAGGTCAAAGGCAATATATTGTGGGAAATTCAGTGTTTATGGTTTATGCATCTTAAGGGCCTAAGAGCCATGTTGTTTAAGGGCCTAAGTGCCAAGCAATTTAAATTATGCACTATATTGTGATGTAGTGTTAAATGAGTGAAGTTTTGTGTACAAGAATGCTCTTGATGGATCTAAGTGTTCTTGAATGTTTTATGGTGAAAACATTGTGTTTTGGCTTAGTAATGTTCTAGGAGAACCCATGTCGAAATTTAGATAATGTATGAGAAGTTTTAGGTGTTTAAAATGAGTTTTGGTGAGTTATGAAGTGTTTAGGGTGGTTAAGTGTTCTACTAGTGAAAGAAACATGCATTAAGGTATTCTAAGAGATAAAAAGGACTTAGGCAATGTTTTAGAGGATTTAAAATGCAAATGAGAGTTTTGGGATACTTCAAGATCATGGTGAGATTGTGTTTAGGACTTGTGCAATGTTGGTGAATAAGGAAGAAGTGATGTGTTGCATGGAGGAGCTATAAACTTGTAGAGGTATTCAAGGAGTTTGGTTAGGAAGAAAAGATGCTTGGGAAATGATGTTGTAGTGGTGAGAAAACATTTAGGAATAGTGGAAGTTATAGGTATGAAACACCACATAGAAACTTAGTGAAAAACGTTACAAGTGTAAACCTTTTTATAAGAATTTGTGTAATGCTTGAGGAGGATTTTAGTGAATTATTTAAGGAGTTTAATGGAGGTCTTGAGGTGTGTTTGAAGTGCCCAAATAAGGTTAGAACATACTAGGATATATGTGGGGAAGTTTGGAGTTAAATGGACAATTAAAAACAAGGGTCTGGAGCAGACCGACCTTGGGGACCGGACCTGCAAGGTCGGTCGAGCCCAGTTTACCCTGTGAGAAATGGTCTCTGAAATGGACCGACCTTGGGGACCGGACTTGCAAGGTCAGTCGGGCATGGATTTTTAGTGCGGATTGAGCCTCTGGAATAGACCGACCTTGGGACCGAACTTACAAGGTCGGTTATGCCTAAATCTTTGTACGTAAGTGAGTCTCGGGAATCGACCGATCTTGTGACCAAAATTGCCAAGATCGGTCGGGCCTGAGTTTTCAAAGGGGAAAAAAACTCTCGGGAATAGACCGACCTTGTGGACCGAACTTGCATGGTCGGTCGGAGTAGAATTTTTGACGGTAATGTGTTCTGGAATGGACCGACCTTGTGTAAGGTCGGTCGGGAAGGTCGGTCGGACCAAAACCCTTAAAAAAAACAAACAAAGAGTGGCTTAAGTAGTTAACCCTAGGGGGTATGATGAAGGTAATCAAGGATAAGTATGGGCATTAAAACTTGTCATATAACCATGTAAAATGCTTAGTAAAATTCGAAGTTAAGTAAGTAAATTGACCGACGTTATTAATCATGTATAGGAGTGACCTACGGTGGAAACCAGTCGCAGCAAGGACCAAGGTATGGTTTTCTTGCTGTCTGTTGCCTACCGGTTTACACCGGCTTGTGTGTTGTTTGTTTTTCTGTGTGTTTATGACCTTGTAAGACTTAAGTCATGTAACGAGTTTACAGTTGTTTATATTGTTGTATTGTTGAAGTGTGACTCATACCCCTTGTGTGTGACTAACAAGACTTAACCACATGTTGTGATTTGTTATTGAGTTCCAACAGTGAACTTCTAACGAGTGTTAACTGGGGTGAGGAATCCGGTTGTCCGGTCACGCGTGTAGGTATAAGAGTAGATATCTGTATCAGATTCGACTCTTATGTTGTTAAGATTGTTCTCCTTTATTTGGCATTCGATCTCCCGCTAGCTTCCTCCAAAGCTTACCTATTCTGACTTATGATCGGTTTAGTGGGAACATGTGTTTGTGTGGTGTGTTCGGGTCACAATATCCGAACCATCTGTGACTTAAGTTACTCGTTCGACTAACAGAACGGTAATGAGTGTGTGTAACAAGCTTAACATGGGAGTGAACCATTCTCTAGGCTTCTTATGTTGTTTAACCTTCTTGGTTTGTTGTTGTGGAAAGTGTACTCACTAAGTATGTGATGTTGTGCTATGCAATATTGTTGCTATGCCATATGTAAATGTTATATGTTAAAATGAATGCCATGTCATCATGACAATTAGTTGCGCGTATCCCGGTAGCCGATGGGCTGCGCATTAACCATACCAGCCAAGGGTTGCTGACCCCCTCGGGGGCTCCATATTTTTACTGCAGGATGAGGATCGAGGAAGCGGAATGGCTATAGATTCTAGGCTGCAGAAATACTTTTGGTTATTTTGGATGTTGAGCCCGGGATGCGCCTGTGCTCCCGTGGCGTTATATTTTGATACTGTTCGTGATACAGTGAAGGTCGTTTACAGTTGACAGTGGAGTTAATGTGTACAGTTTTCAGTGATGGTTTGTATTAAATACTCGGTATGTGGGTTATGTATATATGGTTGTTGTTACCTAATGCTCGGGAGTCTGATCGTCAGACCGGTACACTTGTATTTATTCTGCCTTGTTAACCACGTGGGTGGTTGACGGCGTTGTAGCACCGAATCGTTTAGTTATTGTTTAGATGTTTTCTGCTGCGATTTCAGTTATTGTTAAGTGATTAGTAGGGGTGTTACACTCTCATAGTGGGTCGACTAATTTGCTAAGGGGTTTGAAGATCCCTCATCATTCTTTACTACCCTCATGGTTCATGACTTGCACCAACATGAATTCCTCTAATAGGGTTTACTTATATACTTCCACTACTTATTGTTTGTGGACTGTTCATTTCGGTTCTCCTACCGTCATCGGGAGGTTACTACTCCCGTGCACTCTCTCACATTCTAGTGAGTTCATTGGTTTGCGTTATCGTTTGTTGGTTCGTTAGTTTAGGGCGTTCCTACGTTTCCGTTAGTTCACAACATAACTCGTACTACGAGTCACTAACAGCAAGACTCATCTATGAGTCGGTCTACGCACTAAGTGAAGCCACACAATCAATCAAGAAGGGTTAGCTCATGCAACATACAGCAAGACATACAATGAAAGGCAATAAACCGTTTTCATGCTTTAGTCTTGATTAGCCGGCATACAGCACACAAATCAACGTAACTCGGTTAGCATACGGGACATGAGAAAATCATACCTTTCACCGGGGTTAGCTTTACCAGGTGTTCCCTTGTTCCTTGGTTCACATTTGTTCCAGTGGTAATGTTTCAAACATTGTTATTAATGCTATGCTCATACGGTACATCGATAACTACTACTCCCGTACTTACCCCGTTGTCCCGTTGTTTTGGTTTAACTTAACGTTCTTAAACCTACAACTTTCTTAATGACTTCCCAAACTTGTTTACACTTCTTAGGGCCTTTAAATATCACCAAACAAGGCCTTAACAACTCCTAAAACCATTACCAATCAATTCCCCATCATTAGGACCCATTAAAATACATTCTGACAAATTTTTATGATGGTCCAGGTTTGTGTCCGGGTCTACAAACCTGGACCAGACTCTGAATTGCGTTTCTGGCCTTATTTACATGTGGTCCGGGTATATGTCCAGGTTTACAAACCCGGACCACCCTCTGAATGCACTTTCTGCCATGTTTTTGCTATGGTCCGGGTTTGCGTACCGATTTGCAAACCCGAACCACCTCTGGAACTGTCAAAATTTACAGTTTTCCACCAGTTTTCAACCCCTAATTCACCTCTAATCATTTCCTAACCTTTCCACGTGTTTCCCACATGCTTAAGCACCCTAAAACATGCCTTAATCCAGTTCCAAACATCCTCAACACATTAGTCAAAACTTTACTCAATACTTGCTCCATTTCTACAGATTTTTCTTCCTCTCTGTTACAGTTAACACACTTGTGCATCTCCTACACTCCTCTTTGCATTTTGCATCATGTCCCAACTTCATCTTACCATTCCAATTCCTTTCCAATCAACTACACTACCTATACCAAAGTCCAACTCTCTTTTTATCAAATCTTGCACACTGACTCTTCCTAGTTTTCTACAATGCATTTTGATACTCCTTGCTACAGATTTTTTTACCTTCTCATTTCTCATACTACAACCACCATTCCATAGTTACTAAACATCTCTACTAACCCCAATACACACCTTGGTTCTCCCATTCACCAAGTCATTCTTAATGCACAATTCCTACTAAAATTTTGCCATAGCTCACCTACAATTTCCACATAACCACATACTCACTCTTCATCAAATTCATTCTTAATCTAGCCAAACCACAAGGGTTCTACCAGCACGCATACAAAATCTCAATACACCAATACTTCCTCAATTACAATACCAACACATTATTACTTTCTCAATCCACCATACTAATACACATACACAATTTATTTGGCTCTAAGGCCTACAATCCAAACACAAGCTCATAAATACTCAATCTCCCATAACTACAATACTAATACAATAGTTTAGGTTCTTTTATTTGTTCACCCATTCCCATTACTCTAATGCATTAAAATATAGCATTGAGAAAGAGCTCGTACCTTAAAGCCCTTATTTCCTCCTTTCTTTTCTATTCCTTCTTCTCTCTTTCTTGCACAATCGGTCACATGGGGAATGGAGTTGCCAAACTCCATTCCCATCACCCAATACACACAAAACAAGTGCAATTAACATACTAACCCTTTAATTAATGCTAGTTCATAAAAAATGTTTAAGGCAAGTTTTCTAGGGTTTACCTTTGGGGTGTTTTAGGAAGGGATTTAGCCCTTGGTTCAAGAAGGAGAATCCACCACCATTGCAAGGTGAAATTGATGCTCAAAAGAGAGAGAGAAAACAAGGCATTACATAGGGGTAAAAATCGGTTATGAAGAGAGATGGAGAAAACATGAAGTTTTCATGGAGATTTTTACCTTAATGGAGAGAGGAGACTCCGAGCTACCCATTGGTGCTATTTTCTCTTTGAATGGGAAAAAACCATGGAGATGAACATCTTCATTTTCGGATTTTGAAAAGGTAGAGCTTGGAGAGAGGAGCAAGAATATGTACTTATTTTTGCATTTGGAGTTGAAATGGAGCTTGGGCAAGGAGAAGAATGTGAGCTGCCATGGAAGCTCCCTCAAATCGCCATTTATAGAGAAAGAGGAAGGAGGAGAAGTCTGGAGGGGGAGGGAGTACGCAGGAGAATGGGAAATAGAGGAGAGAGAGGGAAAAGTGGGTATTAGTTCACTTTTTGCTTTTTGCTTTTTGACTCCCTTATTTAATTAGCTAGTTACATGTGTGTGTGAGGGACTTATTAACCTATTAAAAACCGCCCCCTGATAGTGTTACATGCTAGAGCGTTTTTTCGTCTTTTACAGAAACGCTCGTTTATTTACCCGGCTTAGCACTATTCACTAACCGGGCCCGTTTTTCGGAATTTTCTCGTTTCTTTAATTTTAATGGTTATTATACTCCCATTAATGTTTATTTATAGTTATTTAATGAACTATAATTTTTACGGGTTCGTTTGACCACTCAAAGTCACGTTTTCTGGTTATCTCGAAAAACGTGCGCTAAAGCTTTATTAGCGTTTTAATACATTTTTTTTGGATCCGTTTTCTTCGGGAGTTGTTCCCATATATTATTTTGGTCTTATAAAGCCCTAGGAATCCACATAATACGCTAACCGAGGTCTCATACCTCCTATGGTTATTTAACGCTTATTTAGCGTTTTTTTTGCTTTTTAAGCGTTTCTTTATTTCTTTTGGATTTATTTTCCTTACCAAAATTACTTAGGCACTATTAAGCCCTTAAATACCATATTAGAATAATTTAATCACCATATTTAAGTTCGGGGTATTTCAAGTGTAGTCATTCATCCTTCTTTCTTGGCTGATACCGTCCATAATACACTCATCTTCTGGAACAAATGTAACACCTGGTGAGTCCTTGAGACACAGTTCAGGCTCAACTGTAGATTCCAGTACTAATCCCTGACGACTTCTTCTAGCAAGTCGCTCTATCTCAGGTTCAAGCTCAAATTCGGGATTGCCTTCAGAACGAGTTTTAACCATAAACCAAAATCAGATAATTGACAGTAATGTAGTTGTAAAAGTAAACTCAATCGGGTAAAACCAAAATAAACCAGAACCAAAAATAAATTCCACAGAGCTAAGAAAATGAACAAAATAAAATAGAACAAAATAAAACAAAACAAGAATAAACTAAAAAGCAAAAACAAAACAAAATTAAATGAGATAATACCAATATAAAAATTAAACTAAATAATCGTGCCTCCCCGGCAGCAGCGCCAAAAACTTGTTGGGTAAAAACCTAACGGCAAGTGTACCGGTCGATTATAGCAAGTTTAAATCTCGGAGTATTCCCTGAGTATCAAACCAAAGGAGGCAGTGTCTAGTTTAATTTCTACTTACGCACAAAACAAGAATAATATAAAAATAACAGGAAATTGGGGGTTTTTGTATGTGATGGTGAATGTTGTAAAAGAGTTCAATAAACAATAAATAACAGGTAAATAATTGATTTGATTTTTGTTTGATAAAGGAAATTCCGGTTTACTACTTCTCTCCAGATTTGCAGTTTCTTCTCCTAAGTGATTTCTACAGAATTCTGAATAAAACCCTAGAATAAGGATAACTCGTATTCGGTCTCCCGCTCCACGAATTCAAATTAGCAAAGACCGAATCCTAACTCTCGTTATGAATCCACTGTTTACTAATTGCTTTAAGCATAGTCTAGATTAATGGTCAGCTAGTGGTTTAGAGGAATTACCATCTCTTTACTAACTGGTTCTTTCCCTATAGTCAATTGATAGCCACAGTTCTCACTTATAAGCTAACAAATTGATAAACTCAATAATTGATCAGATTAAAAAGTTTAGGAATTCATAAGGGAAAAGAACTTTATTCTAAAGTACTGCAGAAAATCACAAAGGTTCAGAAATAATAAATCTAGAGATACATAGCAAACCGAAATTAAAAGTGACTACTCAGCCATAGACATAATAACAATGCTCAATATAAACAGCATAAGGATAGAGGGATTTAGCATAAAAACTGATTTTAGAAGCCGTCGCCAATTCTGTAATTTCCACTCTTGTCTCTGTCACGTCCGGCTATCTAGGGTCGGACGCCGATCCGGACGCGTTCTTCAGGGTCTGTCCGGATCCAGACGTCAATCCGGACGCGGCTAAATGAAGCACCGTGAGCAGGTTTCTGTCTGTGAGTGAGGGAGAAGAGTTACGGAGAAAGGTTTGTGAATGGAGATGAAGGGTTTATCGTGGATGAACAGGTAATATAGAGGGAGAGGAGGAGAGTGTAATGTTTAGACTGGAGCGTCTGGTACCATTGCATTAGGAGGAGAATGAGAGTTTAAATAGGCTTCAGAAGTAAAACATCGATTAGTGGTGAGTTCGGTATGAGCATGGGCATAGGCTTAATCTATGTTGAGGTATGGGCTAAACCGCCGCTCGGCTGATAATTGCGCCGAAAGCCCGATTATCAGCGTGATGCATTTTTATTTTTCGTTTATGCGTGACGTCCGGATCTGTGTCCGGATCCGGACGTGAGACAGCGGTTTTGGATCTGAAACTCGGGTTATGTCCGGATCTTTGTCCGGATCCGGACAAGACACAAACTTTTGGATCTGGAGTTTGGGTCACGTCCGACTTGAGTCCGGATCCGGACGTGTCTTTTGATGCGCGTCCGGATTTGTGTCCGGATGAGTTTGGCCGGACGTGGCCAAGTTTTGCCTCTTTTTCCGGATTTGTACCCCGTTTGTTGCGTTATAATCCTTATGACGTGAAATCTTCATTTCCCTGGGTTTTTCCTATATTTAACATATAAAATGCATCAGTTGATAACAAACACATCAATCTTAGGAAAAACACATAATAAGTGGGAAACATTGCCTGAATTGTTACAGATTATAAGGTGATTAGACCCTAAAAAGCCTATATGTTTCACACTTATCAAATTCGCAGCAGAAATAAAACTATCTACCTTGGTGTTACACGCCGTTACTGACCCTTGTGAGCAACAAGGCATCCTTACTCCTTCCAACAATCTCAACTCCTCACGCTGTGATGAACAGATACTGAGCACTCTAATTATTACAGACCAAATTCAAACTAAATGAGCAACTAACCGAATACAACAATCTCCAAAATACAGTACATAAATAAACTACAAGTGTTTATCAAAACACAGCAGCTACCCTGTTCCCCGCACTCCGGCTTGTGTCTTCTTCAGTAAACTGAAATGTTTTGCCCATTGAAGGGCTCAGCAATCGAAATGTTGGTATGCTAAATGTAGTCCTAAGTCATCTAGATTCCTTAAGTCGTTTTAGCCATCTTGATATTAGATTCTTTACAAGATATACCGGTTTACAATAATAACAGAAATAGCTATAATATCAAACAATCACACAATAGTCCACCTGTAAACATCAGTGCATAATAATAACCACAACCAATATTCAAACACCAACAATCCATAACAGTAATCAACAAGATACACGTATTAAACTGTACTTGTTAGTCGGCCACCTGGCCCTTGTCCTTTAACCAATCACTTAAACTTTTCCAATTAATTTCCACCTCAGGTGTCATGTCAAGACAACCCTTAAAACTTATTAATGGACAGTAGTCCCCTGGGTTCCAATGGAACCGTTACCAGCTGACCTTATGGCCCTGGATAAATATTTTGACCGATTCGGTAGAACCTGTGAACCAACGGCAGTTCCCTCCGCCATCATCGAATGTGGACAATGGATTCCCTTGAGTGACTCCCCATTGAAGTCTCTCGTAGTGATAACGATGCGCAACCAGAAAGTCAAAACAGTCTGGATTCCTCTCTTTATAAGTTAGCCCTTTAGTTAGTGGTACAATAATCAATCCTTGAGTTAAGACTATAACAGTTGACCATCAGTTAGGTTCAATAATACCTAAAGGTTAGTTAGTCTTGTTC
This sequence comes from Limonium bicolor, assembly GCA_023374045.1. Classification (NCBI taxonomy): domain Eukaryota; kingdom Viridiplantae; phylum Streptophyta; class Magnoliopsida; order Caryophyllales; family Plumbaginaceae; genus Limonium; species Limonium bicolor. The sequence goes on from CM041782.1 coordinate 156,591,242, forward strand.
CAGTTTAGATGTATAAACTTCCAGTCATAAGACGTTCGCGTAAGATAAAACGCAATTGTGTTGAGCAATACAATATACAATATCAAATACAAAAATCACAATATCGCTCTTAACAATTAAACACACAACGTCTGGACCTTAGGAAAATCCTTAGGACATTCAGACCACACAATTAACATACCGTTCACCGTAGTAACAGCTAGCTTGACAATTCACGCTTTAGTAATTCCTTCTCGTACGCTGTTATTTATACATGCAATAACGGGTAATATTAATATGATTGTCCACTAAATATTGCAGTACTGTCACTGTAGAGTTTATACTCGTTGTATGCTAACTCTGTATGTTCTTTATTTCCCCCTGTTATTTAACAGTGGCTCTAGGTAGTTCAACAATTCATTATTCTATGTAGCATCCACATGTGATAATGAATTTCTACCTTGTAGTATATTTCTATTTCCTTATTTATATATTCATAATTGTTTCCACTTATGAGTAATTTACTCTATTCTTTATATTATACCATTTGGAGCGTTAAGAAATTCGTCCGAGTACTTTGTTTATTTTTGATAAAGTAGCTCGAGAATTCTCTTTATAATGATGAATATTAATGATAGGAACTCTAAGAATGAATTATATAGGAGTTCGTGTCACCTCGGCACTCCTCCGGGGCATTCCCGGGCCTTTATGGGGCCCACATCGGGAACTTCCGAGCACTATGTGTTTAACTGTGAATTTAGCCTGAGAACCTCATCTTATATGTTTTTTAAAGTGTTATTGTATATTTAGAATGAAGTGTAATGCTTTACTTTATTTAATAAAGTATTTCCGGGACGTTCGGGCCTTAAAGGGGCCCTTAAGGGAACTCCCAGGCATATTGTATTTTTACTCAGTTCTAAGTGAGGACTTGTGTTTTAAAGGTCATCAAATGATCCTTGATTAACTTCATATGAGTTTTATAGCTTATATAACTTGTTTAGCTTAAGGTCGGGCTTTAACGCTCGTTTTTGACCTTAAGGAGTTTTGGTGCGTTTTAACGCCTAAGTGTTTATATACTTTCTTTAGGGTTTAATAATCCCCTAAGTAATATTTATTTACAATTATTTAATTATTTTAATGTTAGGGGTATTTCAATACCCAAGTTCATCATTCATTTCCAAGGTTATGCACACTAACTCTTTTCTAAAATTCAAGGCACTAAAACACAGTTTTGCTACAGATTTTTCTTCTATCATTTCCATGCCTTCACTCACCCTCTATGGGTGCTTACTTCAACCAAATAAATCCCTAAATACACCTAGTTAACCCTAGGTTGCTCCTTACTCATGACATCTCTTAAAACACCATAATTCCTACCAAAATTTTGCCATAACTTATTACAATTCTAACATCTCCCAATTCATCATTTATCTCCTAAATTCATCCAAAACTAACCACATCCACATGGGATCCTACCAGCACATAATACCCATTTAAATTTCACCAAAACCTCATCAAGCACAATATAATACAATAACTTAAAAGCTTGGCACCTAGGCCCTTAATTCAAACATCAATTTCACAAACCTTCCTCATATGAATTAAATCATTCCAACACATCTCTATCCCAAGTTTTTGGTTCATTCTTTTGGATTTCCCATCCCATAATTCTAAAGAAGTCAAGATAGTTATTAAGGTAGTTATTTACCTTCAACTCTTGAACTTCTTCTTTCAAGCCTCTTCTTTTCCTTTGTTATTTTTCTACCATTTGACCAAGCTACAGCCCATTTTCAAATAGAATGCACACATACATTGGTAAATACACAACTCTAGAATTAACCCTAAAATTCAAGGGAGTTTTGAATCTCATGGATGAGGGATTACCTTCCAGCTCTTGGTGAGTGTTAGAAAATTACCACAACAAGATTCCAGCACCTTTTGAAGGCTTAAAAACCGGCTAGACACAAGGAACAAGGAGGCTCAAAATCTGGAAAATTCGATATTCAAAGAAAGGCTAGAAAAGAGGGATTTCCGAGTTCCTTTTTACCTTAAGAAGCAAGAGGGTTGCTCTAGCTCACCATGAGCTTCTTCTTTCTTCAAATGGAGGTTCTTCCATGGGATGAAGGTTGATTTTTTAGATTTTGAAAAGAGAGAAATGTTCTCCAAGAAGAGGGAAGTTTAGTGGTGTAATTTTTTTTCCATTTGGACTTTGTTTAAGCCATGAAAAATGAGGAGGTAGTGAAGGTTGGTGTGAGTTCTTCAAAACACCATTAGAGGCTTGGGGAAGAAGAGAGAATTCAAAAAAGAGGGAGGAGTACGTGAGAGAGAGAGTAGAATGGGGAGGAGAGAGTGTAAGTCTTACTTTTTTACTTTTTCACTTTATTTGTTTTGCCTTTTGTATCTAAAAGCAATTAAAGAGAGGGGGAGAGGCTAGCCAGCCGTCCCACACACCCAACAATTGAGGTTTCTGATTTTTAATTGCAAATGGGGGAAATTACTTTGCTCTAATTACAACTAACACCTCAAAAGTTCTAGTTTTTACACTATTTACTTACCGGAACCCGTTTTCCGGAATTTTCTCGTTTCATTAATTCTAATGGTTCTTAAGCTTCCATTAATGTTTATTTATAGTTATTTGATGAACTATAATTTTTACGGGTTCATTTGACCACTTAAAGTCATGTTTTCGGGTTTCCTCGAAAAATGTGCTCTAAGACATCGTTTGCATTTTAAACCATTATTTGGATCCGTTTTCTTCGGAAATTGTTCCCGTATATTTATTAGGCCTATCTAAGCCTTAAAAATCCATCTAAGATCCTTTTCGAGGTCGTGTTCCTCCAATGGTCACATAACGCTCAGTTTTGCGTTTTTCGCTTTTTAAGCGTTTTTTCATTTCTTTTGGCTTTATTGTCTTCACCAAAATTCTTTAGACACTATTAGGCCCTTAAATACCATATTAGAATAATTTAATAATCATACTTAGGTTCGAGGTATTTCAATCTATCCCCTTAAAGAACTTTGCCCATAAAGTTGGTGAATCTAATATTGTTAGTCTCGTAGGTATTCCATGCTAAGGTCTAATCTCTATATAACCATGCAGACTCATAGGTCTGTATTTATATACACGACACATATCACAACATGTATATCAATCAAAAATACTCTTCTGTATTCTCTCCATGGGGTCGGTCCGAAGATAAGAAGGCACTACAGCCCTCGAATCCCATATCGAGTAATACACTGCCGATCCCTCAGGTACTGGTCACGTTGAACACTTACACTTTCTGGTTCACGGCCGTTTCATGACAAATGGGCACTTACTCTCTCTAGCCCACGATCCCTTTGGTTCTGATCAAAACATTTGCATCTCTAAATATCCTCAGGAACTCTAGGTCATCCACATTGACACAGGACTACTCATATCCCGCTGCCCTTGGAAAATACACCTGCTGCCACCGTCCTCCCGGTCAACTTAGGACCGTTGCTCATCCGGTGCAATGGTTTCAAAACTAATACACACTCCCACCGTCCTACCGGTCAACTTAGGACCATTGCTCGTCCGGTGTAGTGGTTTCAACATCGTTACTCATTCTCGAGTTTGAAGGAAAATCCTTTTTCAAATCTGTTGGAAATTCTTTTGAAAACTCAATACATCTCCAAAATCCAATTATACCAAATGCACTTATTCCTAGTGTGATTACTTGTGACCACTTATAGGGAGCTTCAAGAATCATTCAACCCCAATGTGATCAGCATCAGTGTTGAACTATCCTTCCACCCCAATTTGTGTTCGGTTTCCCTTGATCGCTAGCAAATCAAGTTCCGCCTCCCACTCCCATTCAAACAATCAAACAGTCAATTTTCATTTTCTATCTTTTACTCTTTCTAGTCATAATCACAAAACAACCCGTTTCAATTTATCTTCAGATCCTAAAACTTAGGTCATCCATCATTCTTAATTTACTTCCAAATAATTTCATGGGAATCAATACTTATGGAACTCATTTTTATCAAATATTTGCTTAGACATAACATACATCACACAACTCCAAAGGATGGAACTCACTCCATCACTCGATCTCAAACCAAATCACCTAGGGAACTCAATTCCAACTAGGTTCTACACCGGTTTCATACTGATTCATACCCATCATATCTCATGTCTAATCTCAAATAGACAATATCATAGGGATTTTAGTTCCCCCGGAGTACATATGTTTATGTAACGTAGGTACCAATCATTAAAACAAATTCTTTTGCACTATGAGCATTGTAGTATACGCACTTATCACGTAAAATGTACACTTTGCAATTTTCACTCTACCCCCCTTAAAAGGGATTACGCCCACGTAATCTACCATGTGTCAATGTTGGACATTGATCTATGCGTTCAGCCGTCATGGAGTGTTTCAGCTTCCATACGGTCTATCATACAATGTTCCTTGGTCTAAGGGTCTTAACCGTATTGCCGGTTAGTCCCTGCACTAAGAGTTTCCCATTGGAGTTGTTTAACTCTTAACGGTTCGGTTCTAGCCTCATAGGATTCAAGGCATTGATAATTAGCCATTTATTCACTAGGTATTTTTCACCTTAGAATTCTGGGCCCACTAGCTTCTGTTGCGCGACCCTGATAGCTTGGGGTTTGTTCACCTTTATCGTTATCCTTAATGTGTTACACACCACCTTTTTATCCTTTTTATCTTAGGAATATGGTTTCTCAATCATGCTTGGTATTTCTTACCGTACGCGGACTCGATGAGTTATAAATTTTCTATTCAGCTCTCTGAAATTTATGTACATACTATTTTGTACTTTTGTAATCATTCACTTGATTCTTTTGACGTGTTGTTGGTTGAGGTCGAGCCACTACTTATTATGTAGTGCTTCCTCTGTTGTCAGTGGCTTCTGAATTATGCCCACTTATCAGATTATGTACAAGTGTTCTTTACTTGTATAACCATGCATTCTCTATGCATCGGTATTCTAAATGTTCATGGGTTTCCTACCGCTTTTATTGCGGTGGAATTCACTTCTTGTGATTGTTGGTGTGTTCCATACCCTTCGTGCTTCTTTAGCCTTAGGCCGCACGGTTTGTTTCTAAGTTTTTGCTTAGCTGGCTTGTGCTATGTTCATTGTGGTGTTTGTACACCTTCCGTATTCAGTACGGTTAATTACATATCAATTTGGTACTCTTGTCCCGAGGTTATTACTTCACTTGTCAATTTGGTTCATCAAGGATTGGCTTCCAGTTCCTTATGCAACTGCAATAGGAATAAGCATTGCCTTCTCTGTGAGGTCTCTCCTAATATGGTACAGACTCCTAGCTTATTGCTCGGTCTGTCTACCATCTCTTATTAACATCTATATCATTGTGTGATTGTTAGATACATTGGCCGCTTGTTGCGCATCATGTTTGTATTTACTTACAATTTTGGTTTCCATGGCATCCGCTATCAAATTAGCTTCTGCTCATGTATTTCCACCATTTGTACAATGGTTCGCCATATACTTGGCTGATTACAGCATATATTCTTTATGTTTCGGAGCTCCTTGAGCGTTATTGACCTTACACTTCAGGTTATGCACATACGGTGTTCCTCCTAACCGGTTACTCTTCGATTTTCAACAATTGCTATAACAGCTTATTCCCACATTGCTTGGCAATCATTGTATGCTCAAGCTTCACTACTTTAGTAGCTTTGAAAGAGATATATTTTTCAAACATTCACTGATAACGAGTGGTATCCTTGCTTGTTAGTTATTAAACAATCTTACTGGTGCCGTTCTTGGCAACTCTCTATATGGTTCACAACAGGTTTTGCAATCGTTGGATCTATGTATTGTAGTAGGTACATGGCATACTAGCCACGTTGCCTAGAACTTTGCTCATCTTAGGCTGTTCACATATATTTGTATTACTCCGTACACCATAGATTGGTTTGGAGGTAGTGCTGGGCTCCATGGTGGGATCGCTGCTTCACGATTCCGTTCATTCGAGGCCCTTTTAGTATTTTGGCATGGTTCAGTACCATTTATTAATTTAGAGTATCCCCTAAGTGGGATCCCTTCGGTGTTCTAACCTAGTGTTTGTCATAGTTTTTTGTGCTCTCAGCACGACATTTCGTTCTACACCGTTCAAGGATTGCTCTGTGTGTTGTCGAGTGATGTTGTTTCATTTGGCTCACACTTTAGGTATGTTCAGTTTATTACCCCGCTTGCAGTTTTGCGTTTCAAATTGTCCCGTTTGGGATTATAACGTATCCCGTTCCTAGGGTAGACCATGAATACTTTCCTTCTTATATTCTTGGTTGGGTTTAATGTCTTCTTCTATGAAGAAAAATATTTCATGACAAACTTGGTGGTTGTCCTGGGAATTCCATCCTGTTCGTTGAATTATTGATGTGTTAACGTTAGGCATCTGCCTTAGGGTGTTTAGACTGGGCATTCATTTCAGCTGGCATGCTTGCTTCCAGATCCTTGTGACATATCCAATGTCTTTGCTAAATTGCTAGTGCTTCTCGCACTTCTTAACTCTTATCCGTCCTCCTGGAGCGTGTTCTTGACTCCTTTGGCTAGTAAGCATATCTGAGTTCTTCCATCGTTCGAGGTGTCCAACCATTTCGGTTTGAATTTACTTCAGTGTCCGTAGAACGGAGTTGACTACTTCTCGTGTTTCATACGCCACTTGTATTCATATGTGGGGTACCTTATTGGTACAGTACCACTTACCTGACTAACTCAAGAATAGGTTTGTCAGGCCCACAAGCTCCTTTGGAGTGCAGTCATCCCACATCCCGTATTTGGGTACACTCATAGTGCCGTCAGACGCCTAGGTGAAGTATTCTATTGCCAACTCCTCTTGTATCGTTCTATGATAACTTACCGTGGTTTCTGTTTGGTTTTAAAGATTGAGATTTTAAAAGAAAGGTTTGTGTTTGGTAGAAAAATTTTGAGTTGAAAGGAAATTTTATGGTTCTACCATGTCTGGGGGTCTTGACCAAGTCTAGCTTCCAGCTGACTGGTATGTTCTTAATACAATGGTCAGGCCGTCAGGCCTTTCCAAGGTTTCATTCTTCAAGTTCTTAGGATTGGTGATCCTGTAATTGCTCCATTCGTTACAGCGGTACTTTAGTAAGTACTTGTTGGTCACTAAAAGTTTCCAATTTATCTTGTTGTTGCTGCACTTGCCCTGGCAAGTGCGGGTAGGTGGTTTTTCGGGTTAGATTATACCGGTTACGGTATTGTTTCCCTCCGAACTTGGTGGTTTTATTAGATCTTCCTTTGATCTTTTGATCTTGGTGATCAATTTCCTGAGTAACTTCCCAGTGTTTCGTAGCTGTCTGAGCTATGTTATTCGGGTATCACTGCCTTCTAGCGTTGTAGGTTTGGAGTTATCCAACCTTGACTAATTCTTTAGTCGGTTTATATGTCGCTGAAGGTATTATCAAACGTTTGTAGTCCGTAGACTCTCTAGTCTCAGGTTTTGTTTCTCCACCTTTTTTTGCTTCATTGGGCGGTTGTTCTTTCCTTCTTGCTGGCTAGACATGGTTCTCGCGACTGCGAAGCATGTCGCCCCATGGTGTTGTAAATTTCATTATCCTATATTTAGGATCTTCAATCTTCTACCGTTAAGTGCGGTTGTCGTTGCTCTAACGGGAACCGCCTCCGGGATTTCTAGTTCTTGGAATCTACAGTATGACTGGTTCTTCTTCTTACAAGGTTTATATGTAACTGTCAGATCGGGTTCTCCCGAAGATGAGAGGTCCTTCTATCTCTCTGGCGTCTTCTCCGAACTTTATACCGTGGGTTGCGGAGGGCGGGTATGGTTATTGTAGGTTTCCGGTTCGCCCGGAAGTTCCTAACTACCGTACCTCACACACTAACACTCAACCCTTAGCCATAAGTCTCTAATCCCTAACTCGGTATTTTTCTAAACAGCGAAGTATGGCTCTGATACCACTTTTTGTAACACCCCTACCGCTAATCCAATCATTATCACCTAATCCGCTCAATTACCAACATCAAAGCAGCAGAAATCAAACTACCAACGGTGGGTGATAAAATGTCGTTAGTCACACACGTGACTAACAAGGCCAAATCCAAACAAAACTGTACCGGTCTGATGAATGAATATACCAAGCAATCAAATAACACTACTACTTTGCATTCCGTTACCGATTCCAATATCAATACAATCCTCAAATCATATCTGTACTATACCGAGTATCTACAACCATCAAGTTTACCGATACAATTCGAACTTACAATTCGACATTCAAATAAATACAACCTTCATTAACCAACTACCCAAGCTTATACAGCAACCCTGTCTTACACTCTCGGATGGTAACCGGCTCCAATGTACCTGGAAAATAAAAACGGTACCCCTAGAGGCTCAGCAAATTGCTGCATATGAAATACCCCGAACAATTATCACGTCAAAATTTGTGAAGTCTAAAATAAATTAAAATCACACTCGAAAAGGAAAGGGAAATAAATACAATAAATAATAGTAACATTGTATGTGCGCATCGGTACGTAATAAGCAAATTTAAGGTCATATTTATGAATGCACTCTCCTAAACCGAAAACGTGAATGTAGTTCACAACGGTACATGTATAAGTAATAATGTGACATAATAAAATAGTCACATGTATATGTATATATATATATATATAACTGAAACGCAACATGATAAAATAGTCGCGTTGGTATATATAACTAGAACACGACAAATAAAAATAGTCGCGCATATATATAGGTATAATCAATAACGTGACGAGATAAAATAGTGGTTATGTATGTATATTGATATTATTATGTAACAACGATAAAAAAAATGAATATACACTTATACAGAAAATAGAGCAGATATGCTCTAGTCGGGTTTTGAACCCGAAACCCCTCGTTCCTTCCCAAATGCCTTAACCAGTTGAGCTGAGCTCGTATTCAGTAGCATACTGCACTTCTGGACACAATAGTAATGACAAACTGTTAGACTAACTAAACCACTAAATTGATTACAGAGAGCTGAAAGTTACAATAGTAACCACTTCCTTTGTTCCCTAACCGACAGTGGTCTTCCTCGGCACTAACTTCACACGAGACTTTCTACCAGTTCGAGGTAGCAACAGATTCTCCATTCCATGTGCCAGTTATCTTTTTCTCCTCTGTGTACTAGTTCCAACAATAGAGCACGAACTCTTGCACTTCTCTTCCCCAGGAGCGACTGATGTTTCCACCCACAACAACAATGCATGTCTCAGATTCCCATTTCCTTGTTAATCTTCCCCGGTCAGTGCCTTTCCTCTCTCTGATTTTCGCTAATCAACAACAACAGTGTTGCTTCCCCTTTTCCTTTCCCACAACACCGTCTCAACGTCCCTCTCCATTTCTCTCGACCGTGAACAACCAGAGCCATATCAACAAACACAATCCCTCAGTACGCTTGCAGTAACCAGCGAGAAGATTGTTACAGCCCAAATTCATTTTTGTCCCAGGCAAACAACCACGACAAAGGTGCAAGACCTGGAGCTCAACAGATCAGTTTCTGATCCTAACTAGCCTCCTCTCTTCTGGAGAATTTCTCCTGCGTGCAGTAGCTCTAGTTCTTGTCTACTCTCTGCATGCCCGATTGTTGTTAAGCCATGCGCACCAGAGGCAACTCTGGTAAACCAGCAAGGTAAAAAGGAAAAGTTCCATTACTGTAACTTTCTTTCATCCTCCCTCTTCATATTCAGATCTTGTAACTGGTAGTATCTTCCCCATCTCTGATTATAATATGACTTAACCACGGGTTACTCCTGCTAGTAAAGACCAAGAGTTCAAGAGGCTGAAACCCACCCCTGGTGCCAAGGACCCATCAAAGGAGAATCAGTTATCAAACCTGAGAAGGTGAGCCACTCCAAACCTGTTACATCATCGAAAGATTTTCTGTCAAGTCCTTTCTGGAAACATAGCTAGATGGTAGCACACCTAAGACAAGTTGCTCCTTCTTTTTCTGTCACTGCAGCCATTTTCTCTTCGAATCTTTCCAGTCTAACCACTGAGAACTCCTCCACAGCTTTCTGTCGAGTGATCATGGTGCAAGGAGTTTACATTGTGCCAAGGAGTTTCCAGGGGGAACCAACCCCAAAACAAAGAAACAACTCAAGGTAGTAAAACCACTCAAGTGTTCTGTGCAGTTTTCTTTTAACTGATTTCGTTTTTCTATAACTAAATCCAGGAGTGGTGTGAATGTTGTATTGACTTATAGTAAACTGGGAGTCACTTGACATTCTAAAACAGAAGAACAACAAAAAAAAACATATATATTGCATCAGTTTCATAGCTCGGTTCAGGTTTCAGGTTTAGTGTAAAGGACTTCTCAGAGGTGTGTGTGTGTTGTTCTTAGGGTTAGTCTTGAGTCTAAAACCTTGATTAACACCTAAGCCTACGTGTGAACAAGCTGGGGCAAACCTAGAAGTCAGTTTATAAATAACGAAATGAGGTAGAAGAAACATGCAACAGTTTATTAATTCTCAGTTTTGTGTTCTGTGTGTGTGTTCGAATTACAGAGGTATTGTGAGGGTTCCAGTGTTTTTTTTAAGAAACAATGAACTTAAGGCATCACTAATACACCTAACGAAACTATGAACCTTTTTGGGAGAATTAAAGAAAAAAAAACCAACCTGATGCAGTAAGCGTGGAACAACATCGAAGAAAATCCACCAGGTTGTGTTTCAGCTATTTCAGTTTTCCTTGGTTCAGTATCAGGTCATTGTAGTTGAGTCATCAATGTGGTTTTGAGTCTGCCCTTGAGTTTAAAATCGTGGTACACCACTCAATTAAAGAGGTAAACCATTTGGAGAAGTACAAACCAGATCACTGAACAAAGAAAAGAAAAAAAACGAGGAGAAGAAAAAAAAACATACCAGTTCAGGAATAGGACATATCAGTAACGTTAATAAAGCAGTTTTGGGGTTTGTTCTGGGGTTAAAAAAAAATGGTATTGAAGCACTTAACCAAGTGACTGAACCACTTGAGGGATACCTGAAATTAGATTAAAGAACAGAGAAGAAATAGAATCGAGAATTTCAGTTTGATGTTTCGATTTCAGTTTTTCCAGGTTTCTGTTGCTGTGTAAAGAATTTGCAGTAGAGTTGTCAGTATGATTAGGTTGTTCTAATTAAAAACAAAACTTACTAGCACACAGTTAACTACTTAAAAGAACAGAAGAGAAGTGATACAAGAGGATAAAACAGTTTCATATTTCAGTTTCTTTTTCGATTCTTTTCTGTTCAGTGTATGCGACACAGCAGTGAGTTTAGCAGAGTTGCTTTAGGTTGTTTTGAGTTTGAATTATGGCTATAACACTTAGCTACATAGATAAGTACTTGGGACAGATCAAAAGACAGGCTAGCCCCCAACAGAAAAGAAACAGAAGAGAGATTGTTCGTTATACGTTTCAGTTTCTACTCCTAAAACTTAGGTTCTGTATAATCAATTTCCAGGAGTATTAAGTGTGTTGTAATGGCTTAGTAATAGAACCCAAGATTTGCTAAAAGAGTGAGTTAGGTGAGGGTAATCGTTTGAGGGTTTAGAAGTCAGGTAATCCATAACCGAAGAGAGGTCGAATTGAGAATGCACACCAGTCAGAGTTTCAGTTTTCAGTTCTGTATGACTGAGTTTCAGAAGTTTTAAGAGTGTTGAATTGGTCTAATAGTGAACCCTAAGTATAGCTAATACCTTCAACTAAGTTGATGAAACGTTTTGGGAGGGTTAGACATCAGTTTGATACAACAAAGTTGAGGTTAGATAAGGTGCTAACCAGGTTGTTGTTTTCAGTTTCTGAAATTTGTAACTTCTGTAAAATGAATTCTTGGGTTGTTATGAGGACTGTCTTAGTCCAATCAAGAGTTTAAAACATGACTAATATACTTGGGTAGAGAGGGATGCACTTGGGGAAAATTAAGCACCAGTTCTGACAACCTAAATATGGAGTTAAATGATGTTGTAAACAGATTTTGTATTTTCGGTTTCTGTAACCCTTGCTTCTGTATAACTGATGTACATGGGTGTTATGAGGGTGATATTAAATTGATAATGACCCCAAAACCCTCCTAATGTATCTAGCTAAACTTATGTAACATCTTGGGAAGTTTAGACACCCTTAGACACATTAAAAGTGTTATAATATAAGGTTATGTACAAGAACCTCGTTTCAGTTTTGAAACACTTAGGCCTCAGTATAAAGGAGTTTCGGAAATATTTGAGGAGCGCTATTGCGTGATTAATGAGCTTAAAACATAACTATTTAGCTAAGGAGGGAATACACTTTAGACGAGTTAACCTATCTCATATAAGCTTGTTACATGATTAGCGTTCGTATACTCTAAAACGCTAGCTAAAGGAAAGGACTTAATTAACGTGTGAGTTGACTAAGTGAATGTCCTAAGAGTAAGATAAGCCTAGAATTAATGCATGGAAAGTTTCTAAGGGTTAATATAAACTGAGCATTTAAAGATTCGCCTAGGAAATTGTACATGCTAGCATAAAATAAGCTAGCACCATGCCACAACGGTTGTGCATAAAATCATAAACTGACCAATCGTTCTTAATTAACGTTAGGGCCGTAACGAACGCCAGCTGGGACTCCATGTGTGTGTGAGACAACTCTTGCTTCTAAATCAGGTATGGACATGTGTGGTTCGTATGTTGCCGTGTTACACGGCTTGTGTGTGTGTGCCTTGTTTGTTTATGACCACAAGACTAATGCATGAAAACGGATGTTTGTTTTACCGTGCTTATTTGTTTGTTGTGAGCTTGTGTAAGGCATGTGAATGGATTGATTATCTTCCTTGCTTACCTGCTTGCTATTATTATGCATTTGTTTGCGCGCACACAGTAGTGTAGTCCCTTCTCGTTGATGAATCCTTGAGATGAAACACAATGAACTTCGTAAACAAACAAAGGAACTACATAAAGAGAAAACTCCTCTTAACTATAGAGGACCTCTAATGACACCCACTATGGTGTCGAACTATCAATGATGATGATAAGCCAATACCCGTTAAGAATGAATAGGGAGACGGACCCTTTGTATCCGGGGTAAAGACCAATAAAATAAAGAGGAATAGGGAGACGGACCCTTTGTATCCGGGGTAGAGACCAATGATATTGAAAGGAATAGGGAGACGGACCCTTCGTATCCGGGGTAGAGACCAGAGCATAAAAAGGAATAGGGAGACGGACCCTTCGTATCCGGGGTAGAGACCAGAGCATAAAAAGGTATAGGGAGACGGACCCTTTGTATCCGGGGTAGAGACCAGAGCATTAAGAGGCATAGGGAGACGGACCCTTTGTATCCGGGGCAGAGGATAGTAACATGGAAAAGGAATAGGGAGACGGACCCTTGGTATCCGGGGCAATGGCCAGTAACATTTAAAACAACAGAGAGAGAAAGAGCTATCCGGGAATGGAGGATTAGCTATGGACAAGATGTACTCCAAATTGTGGTGATAAGAGAATTCACAAATAACCCTTAAAGAAACAAGGAAAGATTAGCACCTACATGAGATGGTCACGGGATCTAAATTACATCCCCAGACCTGGTGCAAGGAAAGAGAAAGAAAATACACATTAAGGGAACAAGAGAAAAGAAATGAAAACACACAACGCTCGTACGATCCCATAGTGAGGATCATGGGTATTACATACCTATGCACACGTTTTATTATGTACATGATTGCTGTTGTGTTACTAGCAGCTTGTTGTGCTTGGTTGTTGTTGCTAATGTGTTACTACCTTAAGTGTGTATGATACTACGATGTACTGTGGTGTGTTTTACAGCTTTATTATAGCATGTAAAGTGACTTAATAATATTCGACCAAGTAGTCGTGTGGCCCGGCAACATACGGGCTACACACGTTTATACTCAGCGTAGTTTGCTGAGTCCTTTACACCCAATTTTTTTCAGGTATTGTGCCAGACGATAACGGAGCGTAGGCGGGATGGCTACCATGGGGGTAGTCCATCAGGGCATGACTGTTAAGTTGTAGTGGCATGTGTAATATATGAGTTATAAAACCCGAGATGTAATTCTTAGTCTATGATGTGGTAATTTCGTTGTAGACACTCGGAGCTTGGGAATTGTACTATATGTTGTATATGGGTTTTGATAGAGGGCTGTTTCCAGTCATTCAGACCGTAGCTTGATAAGGATAGAGTTGTTGTGTCAACCACGTGGGTGGTTGGCGTCTGTGACACCCAGATGTAGTTATGATCCGCTGCATAGTTGTTTCGTATTAAGACTAGGAGCTTCTTTGTACTACTAGACGTTTATTCGGGGGTGTTACAGAAAGTGGTATCAGAGCGTAGTTACGCTCTGATGACTGGAACAGAGAAGTACCGAGTATAGGAAAACCTGGAATTAGGAATTCTGACAGTGAACCAAGGGTTGGGGTAGTACGTGAGGCGCGTTAGTTAGAATTCCTCCCCAGTAACTACTGGATACCTAACAGACACCTACACCCAACATCTACGTCCCAAGGGTCCATTTCAATTCATAGAAAGAACGCCGGAGAGGAAGAAGGCCTCCTCACACTCGGGAAAACCCGATCCGGCATCTACTTAATGTTATCAACCCGTGAAGTTCAAAGACATCGCCAAAGGAATAATACCCATTGAGGGACCAATTTTAGCGACAACTTGGGTCGACATGCTTAGCAGTCGATAGGACCCTACCCCACAAGCAAAGAGGACCGAAATACCCTAAAATTTATGTAAAATTAAAGCTCAAATATGCAATTAATTAAGCTAAGGATGGTATTGAGATAAATACTGCAATTCGAACACCTGAGAGGGTAATTTAAGAAAACCTCTCGTAAAACAATGAAATCAGAGAATATAATTCGAGACGTAATTACACCATAAAATTGGTACAATCTATAACGCTGAATAAAGCATGACACAATTTTACACACTAAATCTAATATTTCGGGACTCAATAAATTCCCTGCTTCTTCTTACATTTCTCTTCATTCTCTGACGTAACAAATTTTCTAAGACACCAATTACAGTTCCCTGATAAAAACACATTGGTAAAGGGATTCTAAAAAGAACTCTCGAACCTTGTAAATAGCCATTACCATGGGGCACTAGTTACCCACCCAAACACAAATCAAACAGATAGGAAATGGCAATGAATAATGTCACTATTGCGAAATAATCCCTCCAAACACACTACATATTCAGGGACTCTAAATAGGATTTATCAAATCATATATATATACCAATGTACATACATACATACCAGAAAAGACAAGTCACCAATAAAACCCAAGGAGTAAACGGGTTCAATTAAAGAAGGTCATGATTAGTAAATCAACCATACCTAACTTGAGTTAACAATACAACTCAACGATCGAAAATAAATATCGAGACCAAGTAGCAAATGAACACATATACATACCCAAATGGTACGAGGGTTGGAGTGAGAAGAACTTATAATTCAAGAAAATATAGATTGGAGGGAACACCCATATGAAGATGTATATAAATCAAGGGATCATTATAATATAAATACGACCTCAAACCTTATGACACATGAGTATGTATTTATGCACACACCTAGAGGTGTATACAGTTGAAGAACTTGAACAGTTAACCTAAAGACTTAGACTTGGCATTAGTCCATAAATTGTTTGCCAGGTGACTAGAAACGAATGTGATAAGAACTCAAGTTTGACTAATAAACTGATTGTTTAAATCGGACGTGCAAGGTTGAACTTGACCCTGGCCAGGTCAAGCGACACTGCGCACAAATTGGGGCGAAGGGGTAGCCCAACATTTACGCTGATCACATCAGTGTTGGATGATTCTCGAAACCCCCTGCAAGGCGACACATAAACTACAAATAGGTGAAAGTTTACAAGTTGGATAAATAAAAATGTGAAAAAAAAAGCGATATTGATACTAGATGATGAAACCACATAACATACATGGATGCATGGCCCAAAAATTCAGGGATAAACACAAGGATGTACAAACGTGTGACGACTGGAAGTAATGTGATGCTACCAATAACATAGTTGTTAATACATAAAGTATACACTACCGTAATCAAATGCAATAAGTAACCGGTAGAAATCAATTACTTTACTTCCTAGGGGGGACATGAGAATAATGGTGATGATAAGAAAACTAAACATCCTATATTAAATGGTTTACAATCGCAAAAACTTGTAACATATACCGTTCGGTAAACCGGCAGTATCAAAGCCATGATTCGGCTGAAAAAAAAATGAAATAAAAAAAATAATAAAGATTACCTGAAGACAAAAAGGGTCTAATTTGGCCATACACATTAAGGGTTCAAAATGGGTAGCAATGCTAGGAGAGTAAACTAGCTAACTACATATAATTATGAGCGGTAAAATAAATTAAACATGTCGTTGAGACAATAACATGGTTGTAACATTGAAGTACACTAAACACTAAAGTGTTACTACAGAGCATATATGAATATAAACCTAAAGGGCAGTTAGAAACAATAACTCAGACGCTTGAAGGCGTATTAGAAGAAGGAATACCCGACCTCCAATGGAAATGAATAGACAAAGTACAATCCACCGGGACCATGTCTAAATTAAAATACCCCTTGGCAGTCAAGAGACTCTTACTCCTATAAAAATTAAACAATGCACTGCCTGGAAAGACATAGTAAGGGAAACCTAAACCTAAACGAAATCGGAGTCGCACAGCAGAAGCTGGTGGACCGTATTCACATCCCCCCCGGTTGAATAACAAACGACATAACGACCAATACCTTAGACCCAGAGAGGCTGAACCCGAATCCGTATAGATCGGTGTGGATACCGATAAGAATCTTTGAGACATAGACTGAGCCATTAACATAGTCAAGGCATTTGATAGGCCTATAAAGTGAGCTGCATTGCATAGAAACAAGAAAACCCCATGAGACTTAAACATCTTGAACCAAAGTTCAAGGATGATATAATAGGGATTACGTGGGCGTAATCCATTTTTAAGGGGGGTAGGCGCGCTGCGTTTTAGGTTGCGTTCTACCGTGTTATTGCTCGTTTGATGGATTGTTTTGATTGCATGGTTTGTTATGAATGAAGGACTTGTCCTCTTGATTGTATATGAGTACAATACATGAGAATTATTGGTACGTTAAAATATTAGGGAGAACTTGGTGAAGCCATAGATATGGCGTGGTGCTTATAAGCACAAATGGTGGAATAGAACTGTGGACCTTGGGAGGAAATTGACTATGTGTATTCCTACAACCACACGTTGGTTGGTAGGTCTGTGTGTATGAATTGTGTAGAATCGTGTGTGTACTGTATTGGATGTACTTTGTGCTATGAATGAATGTTGTGTGCCATGGTTTGCACTTTAGCATGTTATATGCTCTGTACGAATGAATGTTGTGTGCCTTGGCTTGCGCTCTAGCATGTTATACACATTGTCAGCTTCTTGGTCTACTATGAGAACTTGTGTGAGGCCACTGAGGTGGCATGGTGCTTAGAAGCACTTAGAATTATAATTATGGACTTAATACTTTGGTTATTGTGAATGAATACGGGACTGAATCCCGAGGGTTAACGGGAATGGAAAACATCGGTTAATGAAGTAAGACTTCGGGGCGAAGTTCTTTTAAGGGGGGTAGACTGAAATACCCCAAACAACTATCACGTCAAAATTTGTGAAGTCTAAAATAAATTATGATCACACTCGAAAAGGAAAAGGGAATAAATACAATAAATAATAGTAACATTGTATGTGCGCATCGGTACGTAATACGCAAATTTAAGGTCATATTTATGAATGCACTCTCCTAAACCGAAAACGTGAATGTAGTTCACAACGGTACATGTATAAGTAATAACGTGACATAATAAAATAGTCACATGTATATATATATATATATATAGATATATATATATAACTGATAACGCAACATGATAAAATAGTCGTTGGTATATAACTAGAACGCGACAAATAAAAATAGTCGCATATATATATAGGTATAATCAATAACGTGACGAGATAAAATAGTTGTATATATGTATATGTATGTAACAACGATAAAAAAATGAATATACACTTATACAGAAAATAGAGCAGATATGCCCTAGTCGGGTATTGAACCCGAAACCCCTCGTTCCTTCCCAAATGCCTTAACCAGTTGAGCTGAGCTCGTATTAGTAGCATACTGCACTTCTGGACACAATAGTAATGACAAACTGTTAGACTAACTAAACCACTAAATTGATTACAGAGAGCTGAAAGTTACAATAGTAACCACTTCCTTTGTTCCCTAACCGACAGTGGTCTTCCTCGGCACTAACTTCACACGAGACTTTCTACCAGTTCGAGGTAGCAACAGATTCTCCATTCCATGTGCCAGTTATCTTTTTTCTCCTCTGTGTACTAGTTCCAACAATAGAGCACGAACTCTTGCACTTCTCTTCCCCAGGAGCGACTGATGTTTCCACCCACAACAACAATGCATGTCTCAGATTCCCATTTCCTTGTTAATCTTCCCCGGTCAGTGCCTTTCCTCTCTCTGATTTTCGCTAATCAACAACAACAGTGTTGCTTCCCTTTTCCTTTCCCACAACACCGTCTCAACGTCCCTCTTCATTTCTCTCGACCGTGAACAACCAGAGCCATATCAACAAACACAATCCCTCAGTACGCTTGCAGTAACCAGCGAGAAGATTGTTACAGCCCAAATTCATTTTTGTCCCAGGCAAACAACCACGACAAAGGTGCAAGACCTGGAGCTCAACAGATCAGTTTCTGATCCTAACTAGCCTCCTCTCTTCTGGAGAATTTCTCCTGCGTGCAGTAGCTCTAGTTCTTGTCTACTCTCTGCATGCCCGATTGTTGTTAAGCCATGCGCACCAGAGGCAACTCTGGTAAACCAGCAAGGTAAAAAGGAAAAGTTCCATTACTGTAACTTTCTTTCATCCTCCCTCTTCATATTAAGATCTTGTAACTGGTAGTATTTTCCCCATCTCTGATTATAATATGACTTAACCACGGGTTACTCCTGCTAGTAAAGACCAAGAGTTCAAGAGGCTGAAACCCACCCCTGGTGCCAAAGACCCATCAAAGGAGAATCAGTTATCAAACCTGAGAAGGTGAGCCACTCCAAACCTGTTACATCATCGAAAGATTTTCTGTCAAGTCCTTTCTGGAAACATAGCTAGATGGTAGCACACCTAAGACAAGTTGCTCCTTCTTTTTCTGTCACTGCAGCCATTTTCTCTTCGAATCTTTCCAGTCTAACCACTGAGAACTCCTCCACAACTTTCTGTCGAGTGATCATGGTGCAAGGAGTTTACATTGTGCCAAGGAGTTTCCAGGGGGAACCAACCCCAAAACAAAAGAAACAACTCAAGGTAGTAAAACCACTCAAGTGTTCTGTGCAGTTTTCTTTTAACTGATTTCGTTTTTCTATAACTAAATCCAGGAGTGGTGTGAATGTTGTATTGACTTATAGTAAACTGGGAGTCACTTGACATTCTAAAACAGAAGACAACAAAAAAAAACATATATATTGCATCAGTTTCATAGCTCGGTTCAGGTTGGTTTCAGGTTTAGTGTAAAGGACTTCTCAGAGGTGTGTGTGTGTGTTGTTCTTAGGGTTAGTCTTGAGTCTAAAACCTTGATTAACACCTAAGCCTACGTGTGAACAAGCTGGGGCAAACCTAGAAGTCAGTTTATAAATAACGAAATGAGGTAGAAGAAACATGCAACAGCTTATTAATTCTCAGTTTTGTGTTCTGTGTGTGTGTTCGAATTACAGAGGTATTGTGAGGGTTCCAGTGTTTTTTTTAAGAAACAATGAACTTAAGGCATCACTAATACACCTAACGAAACTATGAACCTTTTTGGGAGAATTACAGTAAAAAAAAAACACCTGATGCAGTAAGCGTGGAACAACATCGAAGAAAATCCACCAGGTTGTGTTTCAGCTATTTCAGTTTTCCTTGGTTCAGTATCAGGTCATTGTAGTTGAGTCATCAATGTGGTTTTGAGTCTGCCCTTGAGTTTAAAATCATGGTACACCACTCAATTAAAGAGGTAAACCATTTGGAGAAGTACAAACCAGATCACTGAACAAAGAAAAGAAAAAAAACGAGGAGAAGAAAAAAAACATACCAGTTCAGGAATAGGACATATCAGTAACGTTAATAAAGCAGTTTTGGGGTTTGTTCGGGGTTAAAAAAATGGTATTGAAGCACTTAACCAAGTGACTGAACCACTTGAGGGATACCTGAAATTAGATTAAAGAACAGAGAAGAAATAGAATCGAGAATTTCAGTTTGATGTTTCGATTTCAGTTTTTCCAGGTTTCTGTTGCTGTGTAAAGAATTTGCAGTAGAGTTGTAGTATGATTAGGTTGTTCTAATTAAAAACAAAACTTACTAGCACACAGTTAACTACTTAAAAGAACAGAAGAGAAGTGATACAAGAGGATAAAACAGTTTCATATTTCAGTTTCTTTTTCGATTCTTTTCTGTTCAGTGTATGCGACACAGCAGTGAGTTTAGCAGAGTTGCTTTAGGTTGTTTTGAGTTTGAATTATGGCTATAACACTTAGCTACATAGATAAGTACTTGGGACAGATCAAAAGACAGGCTAGCCCCCAACAGAAAAGAAATAGAAGAGAGATTGTTTGTTATACGTTTTAGTTTCTGCTCCTAAAACTTAGGTTCTGTATAATCAATTTCCAGGAGTATTAAGTGTGTTGTAATGGCTTAGTAATAGAACCCAAGATTTGCAAAAGAGTGAGTTAGGTGAGGGTAATCGTTTGAGGGTTTAGAAGTCAGGTAATCCATAACCGAAGAGAGGTCGAATTGAGAATGCACACCAGTTAGAGTTTCAGTTTTCAGTTCTGTATGACTGAGTTTCAGAAGTTTTAAGAGTGTTGAATTGGTCTAATAGTGAACCCTAAGTATAGCTAATACCTTCAACTAAGTTGATGAAACGTTTTGGGAGGGTTAGACATCAGTTTGATACAACAAAGTTGAGGTTAGATAAGGTGCTAACCAGGTTGTTGTTTTCAGTTTCTGAAATTTGTAACTTCTGTAAAATGAATTCTTGGGTTGTTATGAGGACTGTCTTAGTCCAATCAAGAGTTTAAAACATGACTAATATACTTGGGTAGAGAGGGATGCACTTGGGGAAAATTAAGCACCAGTTCTGACAACCTAAATATGGAGTTAAATGATGTTGTAAACAGATTTTGTATTTTCGGTTTCTGTAACCCTTGCTTCTGTATAACTGATGTACATGGGTGTTATGAGGGTGATATTAAATTGATAATGACCCCAAAACCCTCCTAATGTATCTAGCTAAACTTATGTAACATCTTGGGAAGTTTAGACACCCTTAGACACATTAAAAGTGTTATAATATAAGGTTATGTACAAGAACCTCGTTTCAGTTTTGAAACACTTAGGCCTCAGTATAAAGGAGTTTCGGAAATATTTGAGGAGCGCTATTGCGTGATTAATGAGCTTAAAACATACTATTTAGCTAAGGAGGGAATACACTTTAGACGAGTTAACCTATCTCATATAAGCTTGTTACATGATTAGCGTTCGTATACTCTAAAACGCTACCTAAAGGAAAGGACTTAATTAAGTGTGAGTTGACTAAGTGAATGTCCTAAGAGTAAGATAAGCCTAGAATTAATGCATGGAAAGTTTCTAAGGGTTAATATAAACTGAGCATTTAAAGATTCGCCTAGGAAATTGTACATGCTAGCATAAAATAAGCTAGCACCATGCCACAACGGTTGTGCATAAAATCATAAACTGACCAATCATTCTTAATTAACGTTAGGGCCGTAACGAACGCCAGCTGGGACTCCATGTGTGTGTGAGACAACTCTTGCTTCTAAATCAGGTATGGACATGTGTGGTTCGTATGTTGCCGTGTTACACGGCTTGTGTGCTGTGTGTGCCTTGTTTGTTTATGACCACAAGACTAATGCATGAAAACGGATGTTTGTTTTACCGTGCTTATTTGTTTGTTGTGAGCTTGTGTAAGGCATGTGAATGGATTGATTATCTTCCTTGCTTACCTGCTTGCTATTATTATGCATAATGTTTGCGCGCACACAGTAGTGTAGTCCCTTCTCGTTGATGAATCCTTGAGATGAAACACAATGAACTTCGTAAACAAACAAAGGAACTACATAAAGAGAAAACTCCTCTTAACTATAGAGGACCTCAATGACACCCACTATGGTGTCGAACTATCAATGATGATGATAAGCCAATACCCGTTAAGAATGAATAGGGAGACGGACCCTTTGTATCCGGGGTAAAGACCAATAAAATAAAGAGGAATAGGGAGACGACCCTTTGTATCCGGGGTAGAGACCAATGATATTGAAAGGAATAGGGAGACGGACCCTTCGTATCGGGGGGTAGAGACCAGAGCATAAAAAGGAATAGGGAGACGGACCCTTCGTATCCGGGGTAGAGACCAGAGCATAAAAAGGAATAGGGAGACGGACCCTTTGTATCCGGGGTAGAGACCAGAGCATTAAGAGGCATAGGGAGACGGACCCTTTGTATCCGGGGCAGAGGATAGTAACATGGAAAAGGAATAGGGAGACGGACCCTTGGTATCCGGGGCAATGGCCAGTAACATTTAAAAACAACAGAGAGAGAAAGAGCTATCCGGGAATGGAGGATTAGCTATGGACAAGATGTACTCCAAATTGTGGTGATAAGAGAATTCACAAATAACCTTAAAGAAACAAGGAAAGATTAGCACCTACATGAGATGGTCAAGGGATCTAAATTACATCCCCAGACCTGGTGCAAGGAAAGAGAAAGAAAATACACATTAAGGGAACAAGAGAAAAGAAATGAAAACACACAACGCTCGTACGATCCCATAGTGAGGATCATGGGTATTACATACCTATGCACACGTTTTATTATGTACATGATTGCTGTTGTGTTACTAGCAGCTTGTTGTGCTTGGTTGTTGCTAATGTGTTACTACCTTAAGTTGTATGATACTACGATGTACTGTGGTGTGTTTTACTGCTTTATTATAGCATGTAAAGTGATTAATAATATTCGACCAAGTAGTCGTGTGGCCCGGCAACATACGGGCTACACACGTTTATACTCAGCGTAGTTTGCTGAGTCCTTTACACCCAATTTTTTTCAGGTATTGTGATAGACGATAACGGAGCGTAGGCGGGATGGCTACCATGGGGGTAGTCCATCAGGGCATGACTGTTAAGTTGTAGTGGCATGTGTAAATATGAGTTATAAAACCCGAGATGTAATTCTTAGTCTATGATGTGGTAATTTCGTTGTAGACACTCGGAGCTTGGGAATTGTACTATATGTTGTATATGGGTTTTGATAGAGGGCTGTTTCCAGTCATTCAGACCGTAGCTTGATAAGGATAGAGTTGTTGTGTCAACCACATGGGTGGTTGGCGTCTGTGACACCCAGATGTAGTTATGATCCGCTGCATAGTTGTTTCGTATTAAGACTAGGAGCTTCTTTGTACTACTAGACGTTTATTCGGGGGTGTTACAGAAAGTGGTATCAGAGCGTAGTTACGCTCTGATGACTGGAACAGAGAAGTACCGAGTATAGGAAAACCTGGAATTAGGAATTCTGACAGTGAACCAAGGGTTGGGGTAGTACGTGAGGCGCGTTAGTTAGAATTCCTCCCCAGTAACTACTGGATACCTAACAGACACCTACACCCAACATCTACGTCCCAAGGGTCCATTTCAATTCATAGAAAGAACGCCGGAGAGGAAGAAGGCCTCCTCACACTCGGGAAAACCCGATCCGGCATCTACTTAATGTTATCAACCCGTGAAGTTCAAAGACATCGCCAAAGGAATAATACCCATTGAGGGACCAATTTTAGCGACAACTGGGTCGACATGCTTAGCAGTCGATGGGACCCTACCCCACAAGCAAAGAGGACCGAAATACCCTAAAATTTATGTAAAAATTAAAGCTCAAATATGCAATTAATTAAGCTAAGGATGGTATTGAGATAAATACTACAATTCGAACACCTGAGAGGGTAATTTAAGAAAACCTCTCGTAAAACAATGAAATCAGAGAATATAATTCGAGACGTAATTACACCATAAAATTGGTACAATCTATAACGCTGAATAAAGCATGACACAATTTACACACTAAATCTAATATTCGGGACTCAATAAATTCCCTGCTTCTTCTTACATTTCTCTTCATTCTCTGACGTAAAAATTTTCTAAGACACCAATTACAGTTCCCTGAGAGAAAAACACATTGGTAAAGGGATTCTAAAAAGAACTCTCGAACCTTGTAAATAGCCATTACCATGGGGCACTAGTTACCCACCCAAAAACAAATCAAACAGATAGGAAATGGCAATGAATAATGTCACTATTACGAAATAATCCCTCCAAACACACTACATATTCAGGGACTCTAAACAGGATTATCAAATCATATATATATACCAATGTACACACATACATACCAGAAAAGACAAGTCACCAATAAAACCCAAGGAGTAAACGGGTTCAATTAAAGAAGGTCATGATTAGTAAATCAACCATACCTAACTTGAGTTAACAATACAACTCAACGATCGAAAATAAATATCGAGACCAAGTAGCAAATGAACACATATACATACCAAATGGTACGAGGGTTGGAGTGAGAAGAACTTATAATTCAAGAAAATATAGATTGGAGGGAGGGAACACCCATATGAAGATGTATATAAATCAAGGGATCATTATAATATAAATACGACCTCAAACCTTATGACACATGAGTATGTATTTATGCACAACACCTAGAGGTGTATACAGTGTGAAGAACTTGAACAGTTAACCAAGTCAAAGACTTGTTGGCATTAGTCCATAAAATGTTTGCCAGGTGACTAGAAACGAATGTGATAAGAACTCAAGTTTGACTAATAAACTGATGTTTAAATCGGACGTGCAAGGTTGAATTGACCCTGGCCAGGTCAAGCGACACTGCACACAAATTGGGGCGAAGGGGTTTAGCCCAACATTTACGCTGATCACATCAGTGTTGGATGATTCTCGAAACCCCCTACAAGGCGACACATAAACTACAAATAGGTGAAAAGTTTACAAGTTGGATAAATAAAAATGTGAAAAAAAAAACGTATTGATACAAGATGATGAAACCACATAACATACATGGATGCATGGCCATGAAAATTCAGGGATAAACACAAGGATGTACAAACGTGTGACGACTGGAAGTAATGTGATGCTACCAATAAATAGTTGTTAATACATAAAGTATACACTACCGTAATCAAATGCAATAAAGTAACCGGTAGAAATCAATTACTTTACTTCCTGGGGGGACATGAGAATAATGGTGATGATAAGAAAACTAAACATCCTATATTAAATGGTTTACAATCGCAAAAAACTTGTAACATATACCGTTCGGTAAACCCGGCAGTATCAAAGCCATGATTCGGCTGAAAAAAAAAAAATGAAATAAAAAAAAATAGTAAAGATTACCTGAAGACAAAAAGGGTCTAATTTGGCATACACATTAAGGGTTCAAAATGGGTAGCAATGCTAGGAGAGTAAAACTAGCTAACTACATATAATTATGAGCGGTTTAAAATAAATAAACATGTCGTTGAGACAATAACATGGTCTTGTAACATTGAAGTACACTAAACACTAAAAGTGTTACTACAGAGCATATATGAATATAAACCTAAAGGGCAGTTAGAAACAATAACTCACACGCTTGAAGGCGTATTAGAAGAAGGAGAATACCCGACCTCCAATGGAAATGAATAGACAAAGTACAATCCACCGGGACCATGTCTAAATTAAAATACCCCTTGGCAGTCAAGAGACTCTTACTCCTATAAAAATTAAACAATGCACTGCCTGGAAAGACTAGTAAGGGAAACCTAAACCTAAACGAAATCGGAGTCGCACAGCAGAAGCTGGTGGACCGTATTCACATCCCCCCCGGTTGAATAACAAACGACCATAACGACCAATACCTTAGACCCAGAGAGGCTGAACCCGAATCCGTATAGATCGGTGTGGATACCGATAAGAATCTTTGAGACATAAACTGAGCCATTAACATAGTATCAAGGCATTTGATAGGCCTATAAAGTGAGCTGCATTGCATAGAAACAAGAAAACCCCCATGAGACTTAAACATCTTGAACCAAAGTTCAAGGATGATATAATAGGGATACGTGGGCGTAATCCATTTTAAGGGGGGGGTAGGCGCGCTGCGTTTTTAGGTTGCGTTCTACCGTGTTATTACTCGTTTGATGGATTGTTTTGATTGATGGTTTGTTATGAATGAAGGACTTGTCCTCTTGATTGTATATGAGTACAATATGAGAATTATTGGTACATTAAAATATTAGGGGAGACTTGGTTGAAGCATAGATATGGCGTGGTGCTTATAAGCACAAATGGTGGAATAGAATATGGACTTGGAGGAAAATGACATGTGTATTCCTAAACCAAGTTGGGTGTAGGTCTGTGTGTATGAATGTTGAGTAGAATCGTTTGTTGTGTATTTGGATGTACTTTGTGCTATGAATGAATGTTGTGTTCCATGGTTTGCACTTTAGCATGTTATATGCTCTGTACGAATGAATGTTGTGTGCCTTGGCTTGTGCTCTAGCATGTTATACACATTGCCATTCTTGGTCTACTATGAGAACTTGTGTGAGTGTGAGCCTCGATTTTAAACCCTATCCTATGTTGATTAAGGCTGATTAGGATCTAACCGGGTTTTAGGTCCACTTATAACCTAAGATTAATAACTATGTCATATAACAAAAATTATTAAAACCTAAGCTAGCTCACTGGAACCTATTAAGAGTCGCCACCTAATTTTAACCTAGATCAAATTAGGAAAGGAGAGTTCGGGTTCGGGGGCTTGATATTCGACCTAATTAGGGTTCAATTACTTTCATTACCCTTCCTAGGTCGTTTTTCCTCTACTCAGTTTATTTACGGCTTATTACGAGTCGTTTTAACCTAAGTGCGCGAGCTTCTGTTTTTTTGTGTTTTTTAGCATTTTTTGACAGAAAATAAAAGTGAAAAGTGAAATTACCTAAACTAGGGTTTCGGGGGTAGAATTAGGTCAAATTTTGCTTACGTCCGTAGCCACGGACCAAAGGTCCGAGACCACGGACCCCAGTTAACCTAAATATGCAGAAATCGAAATTGAAGGAAAACAAAATTTGCAAAGTCCGGGGCCACGGACATGATGTCCGTGGGCCCGGACATCATTGGAAAAAACCTAAATTTTGAATTTTTAAAATCCCGCCGCCGTCCGTGGGTGTCCGTGGTCTCGGACAACGCGTCCGAGGTCCCGGACCATAGGTCCGAGGTCACGGACCACCCACGGACAGGGGTTTTCAGAAGGTTCCCGAGGGTGTTTTGAGCTCAAATTTTATGGGTGTGTAGCCTGAAAGATGTACAAGACGTTAGTGATTGAAAGTTTTTAATTTGAATTCGAATCAAGCACGAAACTTAGCAAACAAGTTATCTGACAGAGGCTTAAATAAACAGCAATACAGAAGCCTACGAAGGTTAGTTTGAGCCCAAATTTGAGAGGCAGACAGATAATACCGCGGTGAATCAGGGAAGTGGAGTTTCTACCTGTTTTACCTTCGGATTCACAACGTTTCTTCACACCGGGACTCGTCGAGTGCTCCGTTGATGGCAGACCCGAGAGGATTTCGACCCAAGCTTCTGGTTGTTGGTTGTTCTTGCTGTTCTTCACGTTTTAGAGGTGTTTTGTGAGGTTTTGATGATTATTGGTGCTTTGGGGATTGGAAAACGTGTTTAGATGGTGATTTCGGGGGATTTTCAGTATGATTTGGGTGGCCGGGTGTTGGAAAACGTGAGAGAGAGAGGAGGCCGTGTTTTCTGACTCTCTAGGGTTCTTGAGTGTGTGAGGTTCTGATTTTATCCAAAAACCTATCCCCTTATATAGACTTTCTTAAAGATAAAGAGAATCTAGTAAAAGTAAGATTTTTCGATATTTTAACTGAGTAACTTCCCAGAGGAATTTTGCTATGAAATTTTAACCACATGTCAAGAATGGATATTATGAATTTTCTGAGGTGGAAACGAATTTTTTAAATGCTGGAGCATTTTTAAATTGAATTTCTCGTCAGATTCAATCAGAAATTGCTAGAAAATTATTGGAAATTCGAAAAATCAAAATTCCAACGCCATTATGCTTAAAATGTCATCCTCTATCATGGGTTAAAATATCAAAGCATTTCGAGCTGATTTGGGCACCCTTTGGAGGAGAGAGAAAGCCTATAGGAGAACTCAGAAGCCTTAAAAATTACGAAAACGCCCCTGACAATGACGAAGCTGCTCCCCAGGCCCTGGAACACGCCGATCGGGCCGGAGTCTCTTACTGTTTGATGGAGATGGCTCTCACAACCTCGTAGACCTTAACTAGGGGGTCAAAATTTTGGGTATAACAGATTGCCCCCCGTCAACTGGACTTTGTAACGAATGTGAAAGTCTGGTTGATGCTTGAGTGGTGCCCCAAAATTTTGGACTGCACAGAATCCTCCACGTTGTGTGAAACCGGGTTAACGATGCCCAGCAATTCGGAGACGCTGACTACCAAAGCTACAAAGCATTGTCGAGCTATTCTAAGGCGCTGACTACCTAAGCTACAAAGCATTATCGAGCTATTCTAAGGCGCTGACTACCTAAAATGATGAAAATAATGTCAAGCTATTCTAAGGCGTTGACTGCCTGAAATGATGATATGCTGTCGAGCTATTCTAAGGCGCTGACTACCTAAAGTGGTGAAAATGATGTCAAGCTATTCTAAGGCGTTGACTGCCTGAAATGATGATATGCTGTCGAGCTATTCTAAGGCGCTGACTACCTAAAGTGGTGAAAATGATGTCAAGCTATTCTAAGGCGTTGACTGCCTAGGATGTGAAAACTGGATGCAAATGCAAGAATGCTGAAATGCTAATGATGCAAATGATGCTGATGCTGGTGATAATGCCGATGGTGTTGATGATGTTGATGATGCTGATGATGCTGATGATGCTCGGATGCTTCTGGGGGACCGAAACCCGTTCCAATGCTCCTGGTTGGTACACTATGGGGACTTATTGCCTCTGCCCACCAACTGGGGTGCTGGGATAACTTCTAGATTACCAAGGGGACTTATTGCCACTGCCCACTAGTTGTTTCTCCCAAGAAGTTGACATGAAGATGGGGACTTATTGCCTCTGCCCCGCCAACTTAGATCACGCTCTACCTCGCACTGAAGATGATACTAGGTCTCGTACCGGTCTCGCACTGGATGATGACGCTCGGTCTCGCTCTGAAGAAGATGATGGGTCTCGCACGGAAGATGATACTAGGTCTCGTACTGGTTGAAGATGCTGGATGATGACGCTCGGTCTCGCTCTGAAGAAGATGATGGGTCTCGCACGGAAGATGATACTAGGTCTCGTACTGGTTGAAGATGCTGGATGATGACGCTCGGTCTCGCTCTGAAGAAGATGAGGGTCTCGCACGGAAGATGATACTAGGTCTCGTACTGGTTGAAGATGCTGGATGATGACGCTCGGTCTCGCTCTGAAGAAGATGATGGGTCTCGCACGGAAGATGATACTAGGTCTCGTACTGGTTGAAGATGCTGGATGATGACGCTCGGTCTCGCTCTGAAGAAGATGATGGGTCTCGCACGGAAGATGATACTAGGTCTCGTACTGGTTGAAGATGCTGGATGATGACGCTCGGTCTCGCTCTGAAGAAGATGATGGGTCTCGCACGGAAGATGATACTAGGTCTCGTACTGGTTGAAGATGCTGGGTCTCGCACTGAAAGAGGAATCTGCAGGGCCTTGCACCGATTTTGGGTCTCGAACTCAAATAATTAGGAGGATAATGGTCTCGTGCAAATGGTAAAAACTGATCACTGGAGTGCCAAACATGGCAATGACGATAAGATGTACACAATCAAAATATATGAAAGATACTCGTCCAAAACAGGAATTTGTTGGAAAAGGTGCCAAACGTGGCAGTGTTTGAAGAAAATTCTGTTTACTGAAAAGGAAGGTGAAATTATCATTTCCTGACCATAGATTTCGGACTTGTAATTTATCTCCTAGGAGATGAACATGCCATCGGTGGGGTATAGTGTATGATGTAAAGGTAAGGGCTTATGTGGGCCTGTGTAGTGGTTTGGGCTTGTGTGGTGTATGGTGTGAAAGTAAAGGCTTATGTGGGCTTGTGGTGTTTGATGTGCAGGAAAAGGCTTTTGTGGCTTGTGGTGTTTGATGTGCAGGTAAAGGCTTTTGTGGGCCTGTGTAGTGGTGGTGTGGAGGTAAGGGCTTTGGGTTCCAATTGGTGTTGTCATAGCAATTGTTGGAACCAACAATTGCCCCCAGTATTTCCCTTAAGACAATCTGAGCTAGAGTTCATGGCAATCGATCGGAACGATCGATTGCCCCCAGTATTTTCTTTTATTAAACGTGCGAACGAGTCTCGTCCTCACAGGGTCAAGGCTTATGTTTTCACGTGGTGTTTCCTAACCTACACTCGGCGTGTTTGGTGTTTGCACTCGTTCCTCCCCTACGGTCACAACTTCTAGACCATTGAATTCGAGATTTGATGAATTTACGCATTCGATCTGTTACTTTCACGTGATTAGATACACAACTATCAAGTCGGAAGTCTTTAAAGCTTATAACATGGCCATGGGGTGTGATGAAAGACAACGGGACCATGGAGGGATATTTCAGGTATGTGGAGCTATAAGGGTGACCAAAGCTGCAACTTCCACCTTCTCTCGGACTTGTCTTCTTTGCCTTGAAGTCGTTTGGCTACTTCGTGATGACTTCGCTTATGAGCTTGGAACTTAGAACTTTTGGGTTGTTCCTTGCGCCTTCTCTCTTTCTACTGATTTTGGATTACTTCGAGGCTTTCCAGGTTTGCCTTTCTTTGAATCTCTTTTCCTCCGGGTTCTTGTGTTTTCCCGGTTTTGAACTTTGAGAGCTGTTTTTGATGTTAGCGCATTTGGATCCTGTGCCACTTTGGGCCATTTGCGGATCACTCCGTCATGCTGGTAGCAGTTCTGCTTCTTTGGACTTGTGAAGTGCTGTCGGAAGTCGGGCTCCTTACATCCTTTGGTCACCGGGTCGGGTATTCACCATTGGCTGGCTTATTCTGTGGAGCTTGTAGTGTTGTAAAAGAGGTCATATATCAAAAGCTCAGCGGGGGTGCCTAGGGTTTAATGACAGGGTTTGCAAGCTTTTGGCCATGTGGTGCTGTACCTAGGTGCTTCGTCATTCCTGATAGTTGTATATCCGTTCTTTGTTACTTTTCACAGGTCTAAGCGTAAATTTACAAATTATCTCCTTCGGTCGGAGTTATACCGTTTGCCTCACCTTCGAATGTGGACTCACCGGAGTCGTGTAAAATGACACGCTCGTTCACTCATGGTTTTTCCACTCAAGACACTCTCGTGAATTTCACTCAGAGACTAGTTCGCACGCGTAAACGAAAGATTAAAGATGACGATCCTAAACTCAGATTGCCCCCAGTATTGATTTGGGGTTAATGACAACAATTTAAAAGATATGGATTTGGAACCGCTTTGGGGTTATTTGGATGTCTTGGGATGAGCTGTGGGGTTTGGTAAGGCATGTTCAAAATTTCGGAAACAAAATACAAGTCTTTGCATGCCATTGTCGGGAAATAATTATTTCATGAACCATTTTCTCAAAAGAAACTTGTGTGAAATAAAATCTTTTTTGTTACCCTTTAGACTCGAAAATGTCATCCATTTGTGAACATGAGGAAGAAAATGAAAAATCGATGCTTCTTATCGGTGGTTTGAAAACGATCATTCTTTGAAAACTTTGAGCGATGCATTTGAAAGATGAATGTTTTAGCAAGTTATGCAGTAGAATGCATGGGATCCCTAAACTTTCCCTTGAATTTGAACTCTGCTGAACCGTCTGATGTCGGCATGCTGAGGACTCGAGCTCTTGACTGCTAGATGTCGTTAAGATGACCGTGACCGTCTTCTTCTGGACTCTGTGTGGGCCTGAAGGCCCTTAATCTGGAGGTGATATGTACAGGCTGAAGGAGCCATATGAACTATGAATGGGCCACTGGGCCGAGAGAGAAACTTTGAAGTCTAAGATTTGTTTGATGTTCCTGTTGGGCCTTAGGCCAGAAACTACAATGAATGAAAAATTATCTTGAATTTGAATGAGTTGAAACCTAAACAAATAGTTTTTGAGTGGGCCTAAAAGGTATGACACCTAGATCTAGGACTTTGGGCCAGGGCCCGAACAAAAGGTTCACCTAGACTAGAATGGGCCTTGAGCCGAAATGGAAAGCCTGATTGATTTTCATGTCTTATGGACTGCTTTAGGTAGATTTGTTTTTCATGGGCCTAGAACTAATTGATAATTCAAATTAGGCTGAAAGAGAAATCACCAAAGTCTAAACTTTTGGGCCGAAGCCCAAATGACACACATTCAAACCAAACAGGGCCTCTGGGCCGTAAACGATAAAGCTGCCAATTCGGGTTGGGCTGAGTTGAGGTAGGAGAGGTTCCTATCAATTCTAGGCTGCGTAGTGGCCGATCATACAAGCAAACAAGGCCCACACAAATTCAACAACATGTCCTCACTGACGGTTAAATCAATTTGGGTATGATCGATCCGGAGAGGTGCTTGGGGGCGCGGGCCCAGTCACCACAAAGGAATAGGCTTGTACGCTATTCTCTTTGGGCTTCCCCACTCTTTTCACATCACCTGAAGGTGTGCGTCTACGGTCGGGTCTTTGACTGACCAAACAATGGGCTTGGTAAGGTACACTGCCAGGAAAATGCTTGGGGCTAAGGCCCAGGTATTAAGGGGGTGTGGTTAGACGACACCCTCCTCTTTTCCCCCATTTTTCACATCACCTAAAAGGTGTGAGTCCCAGACAGGGGACCCTCAAACGGGTCCCAGTGGAATTGGTTTGCGTGGACCCTCGCTCTCATATGATGCAAGGGTGCAAAAATTAAAGTGCGCACAGAAGTAAACAAACAAGTATAAAGCCATAGTAAACATCTTCGAGTTAAGCCCTCTTCCTTAAAATCAACAGTTTAAATTAAGAAGTTGGTCCCCAGCAGAGTCGCCAGTCTGTGAGCCTCGATTTTAAACCCTATCCTATGTTGATTAAGGCTGATTAGGATCTAACCGGGTTTTAGGTCCACTTATAACCTAAGATTAATAACTATGTCATATACAAAAATTATTAAAACCTAAGCTAGCTCACTGGAACCTATTAAGAGTCGCCACCTAATTTTAACCTAGATCAAATTAGGAAAGGAGAGTTCGGGTTCGGGGGCTTGATATTCGACCTAATTAGGGTTCAATTACTTTCATTACCCTTCCTAGGTCGTTTTTCCTCTACTCTCAGTTTATTTACGGCTTATTACGAGTCGTTTTAACCTAAGTGCGCGAGCTTCTTTTTTTTTGTGTTTTTTAGCATTTTTGACAGAAAATAAAGTGAAAAGTGAAATTACCTAAACTAGGGTTTCGGGGGTAGAATTAGGTCAAATTTTGCTTACGTCCGTAGCCACGGACCAAAGGTCCGAGACCACGGACCCCAGTTAACCTAAATATGCAGAAAAGTCGAAATTGAAGGAAACAAAAATTTGCAAAGTCCGGGGCCACGGACAGGATGTCCGTGGGCCGGACATCATTGGAAAAACCTAAATTTTGAATTTTTAAAATCCCGCCGCCGTCCGTGGGTGTCCGTGGTCTCGGACAACGCGTCCGAGGTCCCGGACCATAGGTCCGAGGTCACGGACCACCCACGGACAGGGGTTTCAGAAGGTTCCCGAGGGTGTTTTGAGCTCAAATTTTATGGGTGTGTAGCCTGAAAGATGTACAAGACGTTAGTGATTGAAGTTTTTAATTTGAATTCGAATCAAGCACGAAACTTAGCAAACAAGTTATCTGACAGAGGCTTAAATAAACAGCAATACAGAAGCCTACGAAGGTTAGTTTGAGCCCAAATTTGAGGACAAGACAGATAATACCGCGTGAATCAGGGAAGTGGAGTTTCTACCTGTTTTACCTTCGGATTCACAACGTTTCTTCACACCGGGACTCGTCGAGTGCTCCGTTGATGGCAGACCCGAGAGGATTTCGACCCAAGCTTCTGGTTGTTGTTGTTCTTGCTGTTCTTCACGTTTTAGAGGTGTTTTTGTGAGGTTTTGATGATTATTGGTGCTTTGGGGATTGGAAAACGTGTTTAGATGGTGATTTCGGGGGATTTTCAGTATGATTTGGGTGGCCGGGTGTTGGAAAACGTGAGAGAGAGAGAGGAGGCCGTGTTTTCTGACTCTCTAGGGTTCTTGAGTGTGTGAGGTTCTGATTTTATCCAAAAACCTATCCCCTTATATAGACTTTCTTAAAGATAAAGAGAATCTAGTAAAAGTAAGATTTTTCGATATTTTAACTGAGTAACTTCCCAAAGGAATTTGCTATGAAATTTTAACCACATGTCAAGAATGGATATTATGAATTTTCTGAGGTGGAAACGAATTTTTTAAATGCTGGAGCATTTTTAAATTGAATTTCTCGTCAGATTCAATCAGAAATTGCTAGAAAATTATTGGAAATTCGAAAAATCAAAATTCCAACGCCATTATGCTTAAAATGTCATCCTCTATCATGGGTTAAAATATCAAGCATTTCGAGCTGATTTGGGCACCCTTTGGAGGAGAGAGAAAGCCTATAGGAAAGAGAAGCCTTAAAAATTACGAAAACGCCCCTGACAATGACGAAGCTGCTCCCCAGGCCCTGGAACACGCCGATCGGGCGGAGTTTCTCTTACTGTTTGATGGAGATGGCTCTCACAACCTCGTAGACCTTAACTAGGGGGTCAAAATTTGGGTATAACAGTGAGGCCACTGAGGTGGCATAGTGCTTAGAAGCACTTAGAATTATAATTATGGACTTAATACTTTGGTTATTCTGAATGAATACGGGACTGAATCCCGAGGGTTAACGGGAATGGAAAACATCGGTTAATGAAGTAAGACTTCGGGACGAAGTTCTTTTAAGGGGGGTAGACTGAAATACCCCGAACAATTATCACGTCAAATTTATGAAGTCTAAAATAAATTATGATCACACTCGAAAAGAAAAGGGAATAAATACAATAAATAATAGTAACATTGTATGTGCGCATCGGTACGTAATACGCAATTTAAGGTCATATTTATGAATGCACTCTCCTAAACCGAAAACGTGAATGTAGTTCACAACGGTACATGTATAAGTAATAACGTGACATAATAAAATAGTCACATGTTATGTATATATATATATATAGATATATATATAACTGATAACGCAACTTGATAAAATAGTCGCGTTGGTATATATAACTAGAACGCGACAAATAAAAATAGTCGCGGATATATATATAGGTATAATCAATAATGTGACGAGATAAAATAGTTGTATATATGTATATGTATGTAACAACGATAAAAAAATGAATATACACTTATACAGAAAATAGGGCAGATATGCTCTAGTCGGGTTTTGAACCCGAAACCCCTCGTTCCTTCCCAAATGCCTTAACCAGTTGAGCTGAGCTCGTATTCAGTAGCATACTACACTTCTGGACACAATAGTAATGACAAACTGTTAGACTAACTAAACCACTAAATTGATTACAGAGAGCTGAAAGTTACAATAGTAACCACTTCCTTTGTTCCCTAACCGACAGTGGTCTTCCTCGGCACTAACTTCACACGAGACTTTCTACCAGTTCGAGGTAGCAACAGATTCTCCATTCCATGTGCCAGTTATCTTTTTTCTCCTCTGTGTACTAGTTCCAACAATAGAGCACGAACTCTTGCACTTCTCTTCCCCAGGAGCGACTGATGTTTCCCACCCACAACAACAATGCATGTCTCAGATTCCCATTTCCTTGTTAATCTTCCCCGGTCAGTGCCTTTCCTCTCTCTGATTTTCGCTAATCAACAACAACAGTGTTGCTTCCCCCCTTTCCTTTCCCACAACACCGTCTCAACGTCCCTCTTCATTTCTCTCGACCGTGAACAACCAGAGCCATATCAACAAACACAATCCCTCAGTACGCTTGCAGTAACCAGCGAGAAGATTGTTATAAGCCCAAATTCATTTTTGTCCCAGGCAAACAACCACGACAAAGGTGCAAGACCTGGAGCTCAACAGATCAGTTTCTGATCCTAACTAGCCTCCTCTCTTCTGGAGAATTTCTCCTGCGTGCAGTAGCTCTAGTTCTTGTCTACTCTCTGCATGCCCGATTGTTGTTAAGCCATGCGCCCAGAGGCAACTCTGGTAAACCAGCAAGGTAAAAAGGAAAAGTTCCATTACTGTAACTTTCTTTCATCCTCCCTCTTCATATTCAGATCTTGTAACTGGTAGTATCTTCCCCATCTCTGATTATAATATGACTTAACCACGGGTTACTCCTGCTAGTAAAGACCAAGAGTTCAAGAGGCTGAAACCCACCCCTGGTGCCAAGGACCCATCAAAGGAGAATCAGTTATCAAACCTGAGAAGGTGAGCCACTCCAAACCTGTTACATCATCGAAAGATTTTCTGTCAAGTCCTTTCTGGAAACATAGCTAGATGGTAGCACACCTAAGACAAGTTGCTCCATCTTTTTCTGTCACTGCAGCCATTTTCTCTTCGAATCTTTCCAGTCTAATCACTGAGAACTCCTCCACAGCTTTCTGTCGAGTGATCATGGTGCAAGGAGTTTACATTGTGCCAAGGAGTTTCCAGGGGGAACCAACCCCAAAACAAAGAAACAACTCAAGGTAGTAAAACCACTCAAGTTTCTGTGCATTTTTCTTTTAACTGATTTCATTTTTCTATAACTAAATCCAGGAGTGGTGTGAATGTTGTATTGACTTATAGTAACTGGGAGTCACTTGACATTCTAAAACAGAAGAACAACAAAAAAGCATATATATTGCATCAGTTTCATAGCTCGGTTCAGGTTTCAGGTTTAGTGTAAAGGACTTCTCAGAGGTGTGTATGTGTGTTATTCTTAGGGTTAGTCTTGAGTCTAAAACCTTGATTAACACCTAAGCCTACGTGTGAACAGCTGGGGCAAACCTAGAAGTCAGTTTATAAATAATGAAATGAGGTAGAAGAAACATGCAACAGTTTATTAATTCTCAGTTTTGTGTTCTGTGTGTGTGTTCGAATTACAGAGGTATTGAGAGGGTTCCAGTGTTTTTTTTTTTAAGAAACAATGAACTTAAGGCATCACTAATACACCTAACGAAACTATGAACCTTTGGGAGAATTAAAGAAAAAAAACCAACCTGATGCAGTAAGCGTGGAACAACATCGAAGAAAATCCACCAGGTTGTTTTCATCAGCTATTTCAGTTTTCCTTGGTTCAGTATCAGGTCATTGTAGTTGAGTCATCAATGTGGTTTTGAGTCTGCCCTTGAGTTTAAAATCGTGGTACACCACTCAATTAAAGAGGTAAACCATTTGGAGAAGTACAAACCAGATCACTGAACAAAGAAAAGAAAAAAAAACGAGGAGAAGAAAAAAAACATACCAGTTCAGGAATAGGACATATCAGTAACGTTAATAAAGCAGTTTTGGGGTTTGTTCTGGGTTTAAAAAAATGGTATTGAAGCACTTAACCAAGTGACTGAACCACTTATGGGATACCTGAAATTAGATTAAAGAACAGAGAAGAAATAGAATCAAGAATTTCAGTTTGATGTTTCGATTTCAGTTTTTCCAGGTTTCTGTTGCTGTGTAAAGAATTTGCAGTAGAGTTGTCAGTATGATTAGGTTGTTCTAATTAAAAACAAAACTTACTAGCACACAGTTAACTACTTAAAAGAACAGAAGAGAAGTGATACAAGAGGATAAAACAGTTTCATATTTCAGTTTCTTTTTCGATTCTTTTCTGTTCAGTGTATGCGACACAGCAGTGAGTTTAGCAGAGTTGCTTTAGGTTGTTTTGAGTTTGAATTATGGCTATAACACTTAGCTACATAGATTAGTACTTGGGACAGATCAAAAGACAGGCTAGCCCCCAACAGAAAAGAAACAGAAGAGAGATTGTTTGTTATACGTTTCAGTTTCTGCTCCTAAAACTTAGGTTCTGTATAATCAATTTCTAGGAGTATTAAGTGTGTTGTAATGGCTTAGTAATAAACCCAAGATTTGCTAAAAGTGTGAGTTAGGTGAGGGTAATCGTTTGAGGGTTTAGAAGTCAGGTAATCCATAACCGAAGAGAGGTCGAATTGAGAATGCACACTAGTCAGAGTTTCAGTTTTCAGTTCTGTATGACTGAGTTTCAGAAGTTTTAAGAGTGTTGAATTGGTCTAATAGTGAACCCTAAGTATAGCTAATACCTTCAACTAAGTTGATGAAACGTTTTGGAGGGTTAGACATCAGTTTGATACAACAAAGTTGAGGTTAGATAAGGTGCTAACCAGGTTGTTGTTTTCAGTTTCTGAAATTTGTAACTTCTATAAAAATGAATTCTTGGGTTGTTATGAGGACTGTCTTAGTCCAATCAAGAGTTTAAAACATGACTAATATACTTGGGTAGAGAGGGATGCACTTGGGGAAAATTAAGCACCAGTTCTGACAACCTAAATATGGAGTTAATGATGTTGTAAACAGATTTTGTATTTTCGGTTTCTGTAACCCTTGCTTCTGTATAACTGATGTACATGGGTCTTATGAGGGTGATATTAAATTTATATGACCCCAAAACCCTCCTAATGTATCTAGCTAAACTTATGTAACATCTTGGGAAGTTTAGACACCCTTAGACACATTAAAAGTGTTATAATATAAGGTTATGTACAAGAACCTCGTTTCAGTTTTGAAACACTTAGGCCTCAGTATAAAGGAGTTTCGGAAATATTTGAGGAGCGCTATTGCGTGATTAATGAGCTTAAAACATAACTATTTAGCTAAGGAGGGAATACACTTTAGACGAGTTAAGCCTATCTCATATAAGCTTGTTACATGATTAGCGTTCGTATACTCTAAAACGCTAGCTAAAGGAAAGGACTTAATTAACGTGTGAGTTGACTAAGTGAATGTCCTAAGAGTAAGATAAGCCTAGAATTAATGCATGGAAAGTTTTCTAAGGGTTAATATAAACTGAGCATTTAAAGATTCGCCTAGGAAATTGTACATGCTAGCATAAAATAAGCTAGCACCATGCCACAACGGTTGTGCATAAAATCATAAACTGACCAATCGTTCTTAATTAATGTTAGGGCCGTAACGAACGCCAGCTGGGACTCCATGTGTATGTGAGACAACTCTTGCTTCTAAATCAGGTATGGACATGTGTGGTTCGTATGTTGCTGTGTTACACGGCTTGTGTGTTGTGTGCCTTGTTTGTTTATGTAACACCCCTATAATAATAAAACAACAGCGGAAAATAAACTAAAGGTGCTACAGACCATCGGGCTCCAAACACCCGGTACCAACCTCACCAATTACAACCATTACAATTAACTAAGCTACGGTCTGAACTCGAGAAACTTAACACGATAAAATACAGATAAATTACAACAACTCTCCACAAATCCTAGTCCCATCCCAAACGCTCATTCACTTCGTGGCCACCTGTAAATCAATTCGTACCTGCAAGATGAAACCAAGCAGCCCACCCCGAAAGGGGCGGGTCAGTTCCCTGGAATGGAACTGGTACAATTCTCCAAAAATAAACTTATAAAATAACTCTTCAAAATAAACAGTAACATGAAAACAAACTCTTAAAGTAAAACAGAGATAAAGCACTTCAAAACAATCAAGTTAAAGAGAAAAGAAAACAAGACAAAGATAGAGATAGAGAACTTCCAAACCAAGTCATCCACTTAAGTAGTCACACCACATAGTTAGTAAGCATCCATTTCCTTAGTTAAACCCAATTCCCGTTAGGAGTAGAAAAAACTCAGATAGCCACAAAGGACTAGGAATGTTTAAACAGATCCAAGAACCAAGAACTCAAGAATGGAATAATTTCAACTGGGAGAGATGGCCCCACCGCCAATCACGTCCTTTTAGGACAGGGGATATACAGCCCCTCACTGTTTATCACGTCCACTAAGGACAGGGGGATATACAGCCCCTCACTGTCTACCACGTCCACTAAGGACAGGGGATATACAGCCCCTCACTGTCTATCACGTCCCTTTCTGGGACAGGGGATATACAGCCCCTCACTGTTAAATATCAATGCCCCTATGGGCGAGGGATATACAGCCCCCTGCTGTTACCATTGAAGACGCGCGCACGTCGAAAGAAAGATTTCCAAGATTGACTTTTTCCAAAAATCCCGCTAGATCACCAACTACCCAGAGCAATACCAAAACACTCAGTCCTACAGAGTGCAGAAGCGTAAACCCTAAGCAGCCAATGTCTAACGGGCAACCAAGTATAAGAAACCAATACCCAAGTGAGTTCCACATCCAAGGCTCAGTTAGTCACACAAGCTGAGTCAGTCACACAACCATTTCTTTTTTTTTTTAGAAGTTCCTCTTAAAGCCAGTTAGCGTTTTCCAAAACATTCCACAAGTCAATCAGCAAAAATAACGTAGCACGAGAAATCGTACAAAACATTCCATAAAGTCCAAAACCGTCAAGCTGAGTACGAGAAATCGTACCTGGGTAACGCTGTAGCAGTTCTAATCAACTTGCGCAAACAATCAACAGTACTCTGAAGAATATTAAAGGTAATCTATCATCAACCACTTGTAGCCTATGTTACGCTTAAATAAACTCCTTACTCTTATTTCAAAGTCTAAATTATCCTTTAAGCCCTCACTTAAATGTTATGTATAATCTTTGTGTTATCTGAGAATGTTGTATAGCCCAAGGTGGTAAGATCAAGGAATGTATTCGATCAACATTTGCTAATTGTCCACTCCTATCCACTTTATTCATACTTAACCACAATCCTCACATTCAAGACTTTTGAGACCTCTATATAAATGTGTTTATGTTATATTAAATCTAAGAATTTCGATAATAATCTTAAGCGCAATACCTTTATTCTTAATTTAGAATAAACATTGTATTATGACCTATGATGGACTCATCTCTGAATACTATACTATTATCTCACAATGTAAAGATTATGTTTAAACAATATCCACTAGACAACCCATTATGATTAAGTCTTTCCCTTAACTTAATTAAGATCTACATCTTGTATATTGGAATCATAATGTTGTAGATACAATTTATTATAACTTAATTGAGCCACTAAACTCAATTATCATATCCTTAGTTCAGAATGACTTCCTATTATAACCGTCTAATAATCTTGCCATAAGATGTTGAATTACCTCTCATATTGAAACAACTATATTATAGTTAACTTAGACTTATCGAACTCTTACATTTAGTATTCACAAGTACATTATTTGCTTAATTATTACCTATATAATAAGGTGTTTAAATATAACCTTTTATGTATCCTTACTTACCTTTAATCTCCTAAATGTTTTATTTAACACACATTCTCTCTATAGACTATGTACAATCCTTTTGTACTAAACTTCAATAAACTTAAACCTTAAATACGTTTTAAACTGTTGTACAAAACCTAAGGTTTCAAAGAAATAACTTAATAAATTAATTTCCTTTATTGTATTTTGGATGGACAATATATCTACATAAAGTAGAATTTATCAAAGAATTATTCTGGTTCGTAAGTGAAATTGTTAATTAAATAATAAGATAGTCTATTATGAAAATTCCATATTTATATTCAAAATAACATATCATTATTTCCCGTTACCGTAAAGTATATCAATATAATATCTTATGTAACTCAGTTTTACCTAATAGAAGGTTCAAAGGTTTTAAGTATAAAATTCCTATTATAAACCTTCCTATAAATTCTCACTACTAAATACCTCACCTAAATGTAAACTCACATCCTGAATATTGGTAATAAATGTATTTTATATGGCTTATCTAATTCTAAGAAACTTAAGGATAATTATTTAGATAAATTTCCAAATCATCGTTTAATATAGAATATATCATAATCCTTTTAATGATTCTATCTTAAAACATCAAGTTATATCTCACTACCATAAATGTTAAGAAATGATTAAATATAGACTTACTAATCCACCTCACGTTTAGATGTAAAAGTATTTTACTTATTTTATTATGGTTTATATATAATAAGAACATCTAGATGTAAACGTATTACATTTGTTTATCATTAATTATAGAATAAGATCTATTTGCACAACATTTTATGAAATCACAATTTTTCCTAAATTTTAACTTATTAATTACTTAAATCCCAATTTAAGATTTACATCCTGATCATTGACAAATAATACTATACATGTATTTTAATATGGTTAGATATAAACCTTGGAAATTCAAAGGTAACTCTTAAGCCTAATACATAACTATAATTTAATACCACCTCATATAATATTCTTCTATTAATATTATGTAGAGGTTTAGTTTAACTTATTAATTACTTCGTATTATATTTCCTATAAGGTATCTAATTTTATTTATGTTAAATGTGTATATATCTATATATACTAGGATTTGTTCAAAACATTATTTATGTAGTTTATTGTATTAATTATGTTTAATAACTTTAGGCATAACTACAACCGACCTATGGTTTATTAAATAAAGTGTTTCCCTTATTTATTTCATATGTATAAGTATACCCGTATTAGAAATTAACTAAGACATTCCCTATGTAATTTATCATATTTAAAAACTATCTTATTAAAACACCTAAAACTGTATTCCAAGTATATTTCGTAAAGTATTTCTTTTACTAATATCTTAGGATTCTAGCTCTTAAAATATTTAATTATGATAAGTGTTAATTAAATTAATTCCTTGTTTTACTCTAAGTTACTACTTAATTCCCTTTTTATAAATGCGTAAAAATAATATATATTTATTCCTTAGTTTAAATAAAAATATTAACTCCCATATAATAGTAAATAAAACGTAAGATAATTAAATCCCTTAATTTATATAAGTTCCTACTTAAGTAAACATATATACATTTATGTAAATAATTTCACTTCTCTTAAAAGCCAATACCAAAACATTTATAAACTTACTGTTATAAAATGTTAATTTAGTTTCCTTTATTTTCCCCAGCTTAAAAGTTAATTAACAAACCATACTTTAATTTTTGGTTACATTAAAAACCTTATATTATAGGTTATTCTTATGAAAAACTCATAAACACAATTTTTAAAAAACTCTTACCAGTGCCCAAAAATTCCCAAATTTAATATACAGTAACTATAACATTTTAGACATATTAAAAATTTTTATTTCATAAAAATATCTTTTTAATTTATCCAAATAATTCCAGAAAACCCGTAACTTGCAAAAATCATAACTTACGTTTAAAACTCCAAAACCATATTAATTTACATCAAAATAAACTAGATTAAATAAGGAATCTA
Source organism: Limonium bicolor (assembly GCA_023374045.1). Lineage (NCBI taxonomy): Eukaryota > Viridiplantae > Streptophyta > Magnoliopsida > Caryophyllales > Plumbaginaceae > Limonium > Limonium bicolor. The sequence continues at coordinate 156,634,805 of CM041782.1, forward strand.
TGGTTAAATTTCAAGTCAAAATACCTTCGGAAGGCCATTAACTAAAATTAACAACTTAGAGCTATTTACAGAATTTTATAGAAACCTAAAACAGTTTTAAATTACCAGATCTAATCTCGGCCGTCCAAATCCTTTAAAAGAAATCAACGGCTCCTGTACTCCTAGTTCATCAGCGAGTTTGAATTCCAACCCGAGTACTAATTCTCGTTTTTCTCACAAATCTACAGAACGAAATCGAGTGATTCTTGTTTCTATCGTTTCGTAATCAAATTTCGGTTCCAATGATACCGGTTTCCCAATTATTATGCAGTATACGATGGGATTCGAATTCAAATCGAAGTTAGGGTTCGTATTGTTTACAGAATTCGATTCGACAACAATTCTATCAAATTCTCCTAATCTAACACGTAATTGACTAAATTGGAACATGGATTAGGTCGGAAACATGACTACGAACAGCAATATCGGAGCAATTTGATCGGAGACTCACCAGAGTTGTGCGAATTTAGTGATTTCGAAATCGGAAATCTGGAAAAATATAAACTTTGAGCAGTTCGTGGTGCCAACTTCGAAGATCTATAACAGCAGTACAAAAAGAGTTAGGCTATGAGTAAGGGCTCATTGGAAAGAGCAAACTTAGATCTACGTATTGATAGCAAGAACTAGCCTAACTCGCACCACACAGAAAGAAATTGAATTCGCAAATCACGAGTTTACCTGTAACACCCCAACTACTATCAACATACTTAACAACACATTGCAGCGGAAATCACAACTCATAACATAACTTAACTCTTTGGTGTTACACGCCGTTAACCACCCACGTGGCTAACAAGGCTAACATACATACATCGTACCGGTCTGATGGACTAAATTCCCGAGCAACTACACATTAATCCCGTACCATGTCCAACAATCATTATACACTTACATTACAACTGTACCGAGTATCTTCCAACTAACGCCGATACACTTTCGGTCTTACTACACCTACAACACATCCACAATTCACATGACTACCACGTACACAATCAACTACCCCGTCCTACTCTCGAACGGCTTCCGGTTCCTTGTACCTGAAATAGAAAAGGAAGAAAAGGGTGGCCCCCAAGGGGCTCAGCACCTTTGCTGGTATGGTAATCCCGCAGCCCGCATGCTACCGGCCACGCACAGCTAATTGTCGTCTTAGCATGCGATTGATTTTATTTCAAACATGCACAAACTCACACATAACATGCTTATGAGCAAACATCCATTAATAGGATACAAACACAAGGTTAGCACACCCAACATACAACACACTTCACTTTATAACATTCACAACTTAATTTCCCTTTCCTTAGGGGGCATACACTCTATATAGGATGTGTCGGGGTAGTATAGGCCCGAGCACAACATACATACATTTTCGTTACTTGTGTGACGGCCTCATATAGGACCAATCACAACATACACAATTTCCCCCTAGCTCCAATAGTGATGAGGTAGGTAAGCCTTGGTTTAGCTTGTGGGTGGTTGTAATTCCGGGAGGAAAAACAACCATAACATAACAAAGAGGGAGTCGAAGCGAACTTAGGCATCGACACCCTACCAACATTATACATAATTTCCCTCCTAGCCCGATGTGGAGGTCGGGTAGGTAAGCTTTGGCTAAGCTAGTGGGAGGTCGTAATCCAATGAAGGAAAACAACCCTAACATAACAGGATGGGAGTTAATTCACATATATATATTAACTCCCAAACAACACGCGCGACTGGGACAACCGGATTCCTCTCCATACATAACATATACTTATTAGTCAAAGGTTCCCTTATGGAACTTATCACATACATACATCACATAGTGTTACTAACTCGGTTAGACACATAAGGGAATTCACATCCCATTTCAAAACACACGGATAACAGTATCCAACATCAACAACATATTAAACAAATCACCTATATCACACATAGTCACAACATACAATAACACACGGATAGCCGTAGTTAGAACGTTCCCGTGGGTTGGGACGTTTATTCCGAATACCGATCTCTTATGTGAACCTAAGGTTGGTTAACTATTATTTAACACATAATTAAGGTTAAGCGGTATCGGAATTGATTACGCCACAATAATGAATTACTATGAACTCATTTCATGCTTTATCTTGCAAGGTGGCAAACACACAGAAAAACACATTGGCATACAAGCCGGTGTAATCCGGTAGGACACAGGTTGCAAGAAAACCATACCTGTCACCGAAGGTGCACTCTAATGTGCCATCACATGTTCCTTGAAAATCTTTGAACAACTGGTATCATTATAACTATCTCCATTAACATCGGGGTAACATAATTATTTAATGACTAATGCGCCCATGGTTAACCCCGTTACCCGGTTTATACTTAATTTTACTCTTGTGATCTTAAGTTCACAACTCTCACATCAAACCTAACACTTGTTTACACATCTTAAGGCCTTTACATGTCACCAAAACAGGCCTAATATCATCCAAAACCATTACCATCCAATCCCCCATCATTAGAAGGCTCAAGCACACTTATAGAGCAAAAAAAATGGAGTTCAAAAGATTATTGGTCATTTTCAAATAAAAATATACCTAAACATATGCCAAAAACATGTCAAAACAGATAGTACTTGAAAAGAGGAATCCAACGCCGCAAACGGCACTCAAAACGGAGTTCAAACGAAAAAGTTATGCAAAAACAAAGGTTGGTCCGAACATGCGTCCGACCTTGCATGTTCGGACATAAGTCGAGAGTTCTGAAAATTTCCGTCGTATGATGTCCGAACTTCAATGTTCGGACACATGTTAGGACATACCGAAAACTGCAAAATCCATTACAAAAAACAACTAGAACCAAGCCACAAATCCCCCACAAACATACATAACTTATAGTAGCAAAATAGCCCATCGAAAACACATTTCCACGGGGTATTAACGCATCACACACCCATTAAAATCAACCAAAAACATCACCAAATCAAAGAGTCAAAACACTCATTTTCTACCAAAATTTCGCCATAACCTCCCCATAAACTCTACACATTCATCCTCATCAATTTCCATCATTTTCATCCCTATATGTATAACTCTTAAAAGCTTGGCTCTTAGGCCCTTAAACAACATTAAATTAAACACTAATTTCCTCATATTGTTCGCACACTTGCATTTTCACTGAACATTTATTTGCTCAAACATAAACACATTTATAGATCCCACACTAGTTTAAGGTAAGTTAATTACCTTGGGTTTTTTTTCCTTTTTTCAAAACCTCTTTCCCTTAACTTCTTGCTCCTCAATCGATATTCAACGCAATTAATTGCTACACTAATGACCATGCCAAGATGAACACAGTGAGTATTGAGGGTTCATGAACATTATCCCATAAACCCTAGAACTTAGTAAATATTTGAAACACCATAGGAGGGAATTACCTTCTACTTCAAAGTGAAGTTTTTTGGTAATAGATTTTGGGCTATCTCCTCCACACTTCTTGAAGATTTAACAAGCTTGAATGAAGAGAAAAACAAGGGTGTTAGCACACCAAAATCGGCCACTATATAAATACGAGAATGAATGGATTTTTGAGTTCTTCCTTACCTTAGGCCATCAAGGAGTTGATTGGCTTCAAGAATATGAGGTTTTCTCTTCAAGATGTGGTACACCCATGGAAATGAAGTATGGAGTTTTGAGATTTTAAAAGGTGGAAAATAATCCCCAAGATGAGAGGAGTATTTTGGTGTAAAAATATTTTGATTTGGAGTTGGTTTGAGGGTAGAACAAGAAGGAGCAAGATGAGGCTCTTTGTGGCTCAAGAAATCGCCATTGTAGGAGAAAGAGCAGAGAAAGAGAGCTTGGGGGGGAAAAATCGGAAGAGGAAGAGAATGGGAGAGAGAGAAATGTGAGAGAGAGTAAGTAATGTTTTTGTGTTTTATTACTTTTGTCTTTAGTCCACATACACAGCAAGAGAGGGGGCTGGGCACATGGGGAATTCGTAACCCACACAAAATAGAGGAAAGAGAGTGTGTGAGAGAGAGTAAATAAAGTAAGTAGTACTTTTTGTTTTTTGTTGTTTTTTGTATTTATGTGAGTAAAGTAGAATGAATTGAGTGAGTGAGAGGGCTCTCACGTGGGATACAAGAGAGGGGGACCAATTTTGATTTTTTTTTTATTTTACAATGTGAGGGAGAGGCATTTGGTCATTAGCAGATAACACCTGTTAGTTCCCGAACTGTCAGTTTTAACAGTCCGGGTCCGGTTTCCGGAATATATTTTTTTTTTGTTTCTAAGAATTCTTAGACTTTAATTAGTATATCGTTATAGTTATAAAATCAACTATAATTTATACAAGTCCATTTTAACTGTTTTATGTCACGTTTTTCGGTTTCCTCGAAAAAACGGTTTTTAAGCCTCGTTTGTGCTTTTACCCCACTATTTGGGTCCGTTTACTTCGGGAATTTTTCCCACATGTTCTTAGTGTGCAATTAAGGTATGAAAATACATTTATCACTCTAACGAAGGTTATGTACCTCCTAAAATAATTAAATACGCGGGTTTCACGTTTTGTGACTTTTACGCATTTTCTTATTCTTTTTGGTTTTTTGTTTCTTCACCAATGATCTTAAGGACTTAATTAGCCTTAGAAAATTATAATTATACATTTAATTAACAAATTAAGGTTTGGGGTATTTCAATCTACCCCCCTTAAAAGAACTTCGTCCTCGAAGTTCACACTTCCCACACATCATTGGTTAGAATACAGGATTACTTGCAACATACAACTTCCATAACAACATATTTTACATCACAACCTCGGACTTCATGGTCCGGGTAACACATCCACATCCATACATATATAACGTAGCATAACATACTTACATAGTATCCTCGGACTTAATGGTCCGGGTACCTTCACAACATTTGCACATACATAACAACCCTTAGACTCTTGGTCCGGTAACATAACAACATTTAGACTCGTGGTCTTGATAACACAACATCCTTTAGACACATAGGTCTTGATAACATAACACTTCCGGAATTCAATCACATTAGGACTCAAGGTCCAAAATAATCATTATTACACATACCACACAACATGTCATAGCATGTATATCAACAAGAAATTCCTTTTCCATCTCTTCATGGGTTCGAGACCCATGTTGAGTACATATACACTGTGATCCCGCAGAACCGGTCGCGATGGACACTCTGGTCCCCGTTCCTTTGGGAGATCAAAACAATTGCATACATCTTTAAAATATACTTCTCATGTCACCGGTCCGAAGACAAAGGCTCGTACGTCCTCAGCTCGTGAGCAAGTAGTAGGAAAGTACCCTCTATGAGGTTAAGTATAATGAAATCCTTTATTGGAAGGATACAAGTTGAAAATCCTCTACGAGGTCACATAAAGGTAGTCCTTCCTTTGAAAATACCACCTAAGAATCTTAAAATATTTATTGAAGTCTAGAAAATACCAATTGCAAATTTGAAACCCAATTTAAATTCTTTTGAAAGCTCCATACAACTCCAAGTCCAATTATTGTTAACTGCATCTTATTCTTGATGTGATTATTTATGACCACTTATAGGGAGTTTCAAGAATCATCCAACCCTAATGTGATCAGCATCAGAGTCGAACTATCTTTCCACCCCAATTTGTGTTCGGCTTCCCTTGATCTCATGATAATCAAGTTTCACCTCCCACTTCATTTTCAAACAACAGATAATACATTCATTCCCAATTTTCTATCTTTTAATCCTTCTAGTCATAATCATACATCTCCAAGGGTGGAACTATGTCCATCAATCATCTTCCAGATTTATTTTAAATCAAGTTACCTAGGGAATTTAATTCTTACTAGGTTTTATATCGGTTTCATACATCCTCATGAACCACAATACTGTATATATACACATATCGATATTATATATATATATATATATATTTTTTTATCAAATATAATACACAATATTACATTTGGTATCATATGAACATATACTGTCGGGATTTAGTTCCCCGGGAGTTTTTCTACTCCCTTATACTTATACTTTCACACACATCCGTTGACACAATAAACACGCTTATCACAATGGTATTCGCATCTTCTGTGCGCAGTTACCATAATTAAACCATGAATGTATGCGTATGTTTATGTAACACACACACCAATCATCAAAACAAATTATTTTGTGCTATGGACACCATAGTTCACGTACACTTGTACGGTAAAACACACTAAACGGTTTGCGCTCTACCCCCCTTAAAAGGGATTACGCCCACGTAATCAATCATTTAATAACTGGTTTATAACGTTCTACCGTCGTGGAGTGTTTTATCTCCACGCGGTTTATTTCACAATGTGTTCTAGTTTGGTTGAGATCTTAGCCATATTGGCGGTTTAGTCCCTAACCAAGAATTCTCACTAGAGTTTGTTTCAACTCTTAACTGGTTTCAATTCTGGCCTGTGCGGCTTTTAGGCATCATTTATTTGCCATGCACTCATGTTCACTACACACATTTAACACTTGAATTGCTGGCTCACTAGTTTCTGCTGCGCAACTCTTGGTAACTTAGAGCTTAGTTTGCTCTATATATTATTCTTACTGTATTGTACATCCCCGATTATCACCTTTATCTTGGTAATAACGGTTTCTCTCAACCGACGCGTGGTATTTCTTACCATGAGCGAACTCGGTGAGTTACAGACTTATTATCCACTTTCATGATAACTTACTGTATTCCACAATGACTTACTCGATTTCCTCCCGACTTACTGTCGGTTACGTTTGAGCTACTACCTATTGTGTAGTACTCTGTCGGTTATTTCCAACACTTGAGGTATATTCCATACCGATATTTAATAATCGTGTTACTGAAGTCGCTTATGCCAACCAAGTACCTTCTGATTGGTACAACCGTGCTTGTCTTATGCATCGGTTTTATCACACCATAAGTCTTGTTCTTCTATCACATTTAACATTTGCCAAACTTCTAGCTATCTCACTCGATCATTACCGCGCAAGCGCAATACCAAAACACTCAGTCATACAGAGTGCAGAGGCGTAAACTCTTGACAGTAACTCTCTCATGCGATTGCAATAGGAATTCACACTGAGTTCCTTATCACATAGTATCAACCACTGGCTTATTGCTCAGTCTGTCTATCATCACTTACTTGTATGTCCATTGAGTTTCACCCATAAACTGGTCTTATTTGCCACATTATTATTTAACAATACTTATACAACGGTCGCTTACTGCGCACCGTGCTCTCACTCATTGTATAGCATTAACTTACACTGCATCCGTTATTATATATAGTTTCCACCATTCCGCTGTGTTTCGCCATTTGTTTGGCTGATTACTGAACACGCTATTTTTCGAATCTTTACGCTCTTCGAGCGTTGTCCATTACACATTTAGCATCACACACCTATGGTGGTTGTTATTAGACTTTTTACTCATCTGGTCTCCACAACTGGTACAAATACTTCTTTTCGATTTACTCCTACTCACATCATTCTTGGGTAATGACAACGTGGTCAACCCTTAACATATTCCCTGAACTCTGTTCGCATAACTACCGCTGTTGCGGTCTCACATATCACGAGGTATCCCCACTCTTAAAGCAGTGGTTCGTTACCCACTTTACTTACTTGTGTAACATAAACTACATAATAAATAACATTTTACTTAACATATTCCTTTATGGCTTATAGGCCTTATTGCTTCGAGCTCTACTCACTGTAGGCTGTCCACACACATTGACTTCTCTGTACAACATTACACGGTTTATAGGTTGCATTGAGTTCCATGACAAGGTCGTTGCTCCTTTCATGGCGTGCCCCTTCAAGGATGTCAGACTTCGTCCTGACGACTTATGTGTAACTGGGTGTTAGTTTCAACCCTTGCGTTTCTGTCTTGTCATCTCATTCAACCACTGTTGATCCAAACACCCTTTTAAGGATAGTTCCTGGGTGTTACTAGGTCATGCCCTTACATCTGGCTTGTACTTAGTGGTACGTCTAGTTAACTACATCTCCTCTGCGTGTTCTTTGTGGGTTAAATATCCTCTTTAGTGAGATTGATATCTCTAGTGATCATCTCGGGAGTCTCATCCCGATCCTTGCACATTGACATATCCACTGTTGGCATTTTCCTCACCATCTGTAGGTTGGGTACTTACTCCAGCTATTACATCCATTCATCTGGATTCTTAAGGCATACTCCACGCCTTTACTTACAAATCAGTGCACTTCGCACTTGTTCACCTTTAAACATTTCCTCAACATAAACTTACTGATTCCTTTAGTTTCCTTAACTTGACTGGGTCCCTTTACTTCAACCATTCGATGTACTCCATTGCTCTTGCTTGACTTTTACTTCGGACCGTAGTATGGAGTCGACTACTTCCCGTGTTCCAGACTCCACTCGTATACATATGTGGGGTACCCTACTGATACATTGCTACTTCCCCGACTACCCCATAAGAAGGTCTATCAGGCCCACAAGCTCCTACCGGAGTGCGGTCGTCCACATTACTGTTGGTACACTCGTAGTGTCCGTTACACGCCTAGGTGAAGTATTCTGTTGTTAACTCCTCTTATATTATCCCGTGATAATATGCATTCTTGCTTCCCGAACTCAATCAAGGGAAGTGTATCCACTGTTGTATCATTATGAACTTCATCCATTCCCTCGGGTCACTACCCTTGGGTTTACCGGTATCCATCCGGTTATTTAAGGTAACTGGGTAAAACTTACCTACCATGTGGCACTGAGGCTGGTGTAGGTCTTCTGGTTTGGTTTCAAAGAAGGTTAGAAATAAAATGGGTTTGAAAGAAAATCTGGTTTTGAAAAAGGTTTTAAATGAATTTAAGTTTGAAAGAAAATTTTCGTGGTTTCACAACACTTTCTCGTCTTAACCAAGTCTAGGTTCTTGCAGACTGGTGTACTTCCAATTACAGGGGTCAGGCTGTTAAGCCTTTCCTCGGTTATGATGATCTCACTTAACTTCATGGTACCTTACCAAATACTGGTAGTTGTTTAAAATTTCCCGTACAACCTTGTTATAGCAGCACTTGCTATGGCAAGTGCGCCATGCTAACTGGTTTTCGGTTCAATACACACTGGTTGCGGTATTGTTTTCATCCGCACTAACACCAATGGCCTTGCTGGCCCTTGCTAGATCTTACAGCCTTAATAACAAATCTCCGGGTACTTCTCACTGTCTTCACATGTTAACCATTAACTAGGGTGTTTCCATCCTGGGAGACCCCTTTTTTACTTAGTATTGTATCCTCCTCGTACTGTGTTGTAGTTCCTTAATCGGTTGGTATACCGTTGGTGTATTAGTTAACATTTGTAGTCCCGTAGACACTCGTCTTGGGTTCTACTACTTCACTTCTCTACTGTTGCACGGTTAGTGCTTGCAAGCTGGTTGTCCTCGACTGCTTCGCATGTCGACCCAGGGTGCTGGAAATTCCATTCTCTTATGCATAAGATTCTTCACTTTTTGCTACCTCATGCGGCAGATATTGTTAAAATGGAGACCGTCTTCGGGATTCACACCTTCCGGGATCTACCGTATGACAGGTTCTCCGTGCTTATAAGGACACTTAGTAACAGCCAGATCGGGTATTCCTGAGTAAGAGAGGACTTTCGTCTCTCTGGCGTTCTTCCCAAGTTATAAAATAGGGTTTGTGGAGGGCGGATGGATATCGTAGGTATCCAAGACACACTGGTGTTCCCTAACTAGCGTACTTCTCACGCTATCACTCAACCCTTAACCCAAAGTACTAAACTCTTAACTCGGTACTTCCTAAGCTCGGTATTTCAGTCATCAGAGCGATACTTCGCTCTGATACCACTTTTTGTAACACCCCAACTACTATCAACATACTTAACAACACATTGCAGCGGAAATCACAACTCATAACATAACTTACTCCTTGGTGTTACACGCCGTTAACCACCCACGTGGCTAACAAGGCTAACATACATACATCGTACCGGTCTGATGGACTAAATTCCCGAGCAACTACACATTAATCCCGTACCATGTCCAACAATCATTATACACTTACATTACAACTGTACCGAGTATCTTCCAACTAACGCCGATACACTTTCGGTCTTACTACACCTACAACACATCCACAATTCACATGACTACCACGTACAATCAACTACCCCGTCCACTACTCTCGAACGGCTTTCGGTTCCTTGTACCTGAAATATAAAAGAAGAAAAAAAGGGTGGCCCCAAGGGCTCAGCACCTTTGATGGTCTGGTAATCCCGCAGCCCGCATGCTTACCGGGTCACGCACAACTAATTGTCGTCTTAGCATGCGATTGATTTTTTTCAAACATGCACAAACTCACACATAACATGCTTATGAGCAAACATCCCCTTAATAGGATACAAACACAAGGTTAGCACACCCAACATACAACACAATCACTTTATAAACATTCACAACTTAATTCCCTTTCCTTAGGGGCATACACTCTATATAGGATGTGCCGGGGTAGTATAGGCCCGAGCACAACATACATACATTTTCGTTACTTGTGTGACGGCCTCATATAGGACCAATCACAACATACACAATTTCCCCTAGCTCCAATAGTGATGAGGTAGGTAAGCTTGGTTAAGCTTGTGGGTGGTTGTAATTCCGGGAGGAAAAACAACCATAACATAACAAAGAGGGAGTCGAAGCGAACTTAGGCATCGACACCCTACCAACATTATACATAATTTCCCTCCTAGCCTGATGTGGAGGTCGGGTAGGTAAGCTTTGGCTAAGCTAGTGGGAGGTCGTAATCCAATGGAAGGAAAACAACCCTAACATAACAGGATGGAGTTAATTCACATATATATATTAACTCCCAAACAACACGCGCGACCGGGACAACCGGATTCCTCTCCATACATAACATATACTTATTAGTCAAAGGTTCCCTTATGGAACTTATCACATACATACATCACATAGTGGTACTAACTCGGTTAGACACATAAGGGAATTCACATCCCATTTCAAAAACCGGAGAACAGTATCCAACATCAACAACATATTAAACAAAATCACCTATATCCACATAGTCACAACATACAATAACACACGGATAGCCGTAGTTAGAACGTTCCCGTGGGTTGGGACGTTTATTCCGAATACCGATCTCTTATGTGAACCTAAGGTCGGTAACTATTATTTAACACATATATTAAGGTTAAGCGGTATCGGAATTGATTACGCCACAATAATGAATTACTATGAACTCATTTCATGCTTTATCTGGCAAGGTGGCAAACACACAGAAAAACACATTGCATTACAAGCCGGTGTAATCGGTAGGAACAGGTTGCAAGAAAACCATACCTGTCACCGAAGGTGCACTCTAATGTGCCATCACATGTTCCTGAAAATCTTTGAACAACTGGTATCATTATAACTATCTCCATTAACATCGGGGTGGTAACATAATTATTTAACGACTATGCGCCCATGTTAACCCCGTTACCCGGTTATACTTAATTTTACTCTTGTGATCTTAAGTTCACAACTCTCACATCAAACCTAACACTTGTTTACAAATCTTAGGCCTTTACATGTCACCAAAACAAGGCCTAATATCATCCAAAACCATTACCATCCAATCCCCCATCATTAGAAGGCTCAAGCACACTTATAGAGCAAAAAAAAGGAGTTCAAAAGATTATTGGTCATTTTCAAATAAAATATACCTAAACATATGCCAAAAACATGTCAAAACAGATAGTACTTGAAAAGAGGAATCCAACGCCGCAAACGGCACTCAAAACGGAGTTCAAACGAAAAGTTATGCAAAAACAAAGGTTGGTCCGAACATGCGTCCGACCTTGCATGTTCGGACATAAGTCGAGAGTTCTGAAATTTCCGTCGTATGATGTCCGAACTTCAATGTTCGGACACATGTTAGGACATACCGAAAACTGTTAAATTCATTACGGAAAACAACTAGAACCAAGCCACAAATCCCCACCAAAACATACATAACTTATAGTAGCAAAATAGCCATCGAAAACACATTCCACGGGGTATTAACGCATCACACACCATTAAAATCAACAAAAACATCACCAAATCAAAGAGTCAAAAACACTCATTTTCTACAAAATTTGCCATAACCTCCCCATAAACTCTACACATCATCTCACAATTGCCATCATTTTCATCCCTATAGCATAAACTCTTAAAAGCTTGGCTCTTAGGCCCTTAAACAACATTAAATTAAACACTAAATTTCTCATATTGTTTGTGACAGCCCAGCCCAATCAACCCACATGTGTGATATTGTCCGCTTTGGCACGCAGGCCCAGCCCAATCAACCCACATGTGTGATATTGTCCGCTTGGCACGCAGGCCGCACGGATTTGTTCTGGGTTTCGCCACAAAACGCGTCACACAGGGAGAGGTATCCATGCACTATAAGGCACACTTCGTTCTCCTCCCCAATCGATGTGGGAGGTAACCCTCTCTGGGTGTTACACTCCACCCCCCACACGGGAGCCCAGCGCCCTCGCGGGCCCACTGGCACACCGACATGGGTCTGGCTCTGATACCATCTATTGAAATACCCAAACCTAAGTATGCTAAGTAAACATCAAATCATGATGTATCAAGGCTAAAATATGCCTTAGAAAGATTGGTAGACAATTTAAACCAAGGAAAACACAAGAAAGTGCCTTAAAGGCAATCAGGGCAAAAACGTGCTCTAAGCTTGGAGAGAATTGGGTGAGTACCCAAACATCATGATAAGACCTTAGTATCCTAATGGTCATTTTAAATCAATTAACAAAGAAAACCAAGCTTGAAAACAAGTTAAAACACAAAATGTGCTTTAAGAAGTCTTAAAGCACATTTTTGAGAAATTGTCTTAGATTGAGTTTTGAGTGGCTAGATGTCCATCATTACTCTTTAATCAACATGTGTACTAATTAGTATCACATTAGGAGGTCTAAATCAATGGGAAATCAAAAATTTCCCGATTATGTGCCTTGATTAGTGAATAGTAACTATTTGTGCTAGTTTAAGTTTTAATCAATATAAGCTAATTAGTTGGTCAACAAAGACCATGACTAGCCTTATATTAATGGGGTGGCCGGTTTCTTATGTGGGGAGTCACCACATGAGTCACTAAATGAGAAAGGAAAAGAAGAGATAAGTAAAGAAGTTACTATTTGCTTTATTAAAGCAAATATCTTACCTTAGCCTACCTTTCTTCCTCTCTCTCTTCATTCTCTCCTTCCCACGGTTTCTTCTTCTCTTCTTTTGCTCCAAACCGAGAGAGCTTCATTCATGGGTTCTCCATCTTCAATCACTTGCCAAATACAACTCCAAGCTCCAAATCCAAAACAAATTACATATTTGTCTTAGTTAGGTCAAGACCTACCTTTCTATCTTTCCAAATCTTTCAAAGCTCCATTTTGGTGCCATGAGAAAACTCCATTGATGGGGGAAAATCAAGTTTGAAGAGCTCATTAGCTTCTCCATTCTCTTAAGGTAAAGAAAATGTAAGAAAAACCATGTTTCCATCATTCCTTATACATGGCCGAAAATTCTTTCTCATGGGGCTATGTTTTTATGCCTTGTTCTAGCTTGATTTATTCACCAAGGACTAGTGGAGGTCCTATTTCATTCAATGCCAAAGTCTACCTTGAGACTTCAAAGGTAATCATCCATTTTTATGCCTTAGAACACATTTCTAACCTAGGTTTTCATTCCTTAAGGTTAGTGTATTGTTTAGTGCTCATATGAGTCATGGTTATTGATTAGAACATTGGCAAGGGAAGTTTAAGTGGTGGCCGAGATCTAAGCAAGAAGAAGGTCTAAGGAGGAGATTAAGTTAAGCTTGAGAAAACAAGGTAAAATGCTTACCTAATGGTGGTTTAAGATTAAGGAATGAGTTTTAGATAAATACCAATGTGGCTTAGAGCTTACATTGTGTATGGGTTATATAACCTAAGAAAAAGAACATAAACAAGCTTATGAACTTGTGATTAAGGAGCTAATGAGAATGAGTTAGCAATATAAGTTTAAGGTGGATTTAAGAGCATTATAACTACTATGAGATTGATGAGTGTATTTGCAGGTTGAAAGCTTATACATGTGGGAAATTCAGTGTTTAAGTTTAAGTCATTTAAGGGCCTAAGAGCCATGTCATTTAAGAGCCTTAGTGCTATGCAATTTAAGATTATTGCAATATATTGAGTATGATGTGATTAAGTTGATTTGGATTGAGGATAGGAATTGTGATGAGAAAGGACTTGGTGTGTGTGAGGTTATTGTGTGAGAAAAACAATGCATTTGGGCATGAGAATATACTAGAGGAGCTATGGCAAAATTTGAGTAGAAAATAAGTGTTTAGGTGAAGGTGGTGAATCAATATGACCTAGGATTTACTAGGAGTCATTATGAAGAATTTGAGCGGAAATGAGTTAACTAAGGAGTTCTTAAGGATGAGAATGACCTAGAATGGTCTATGAGGAATTTAGAGTTTAGGTGGGTGTATTGAACACACCAAAGTCATGAGATGAGGAATATAAGACTTGAGCATAAATTTAAGGAGAAGGTATGATGTTTAAGGTGATTAAGATATGTTCTAAGGGAATATTATGACTAAGGAAGTACTAGGAAGTTTTAGAGATTGTCTTGATGAAGAGGGGTAAGATAAAGTGTTGGAATGAGTGGTAATGACTTAGGCATTACCTTGGGGGATTTAGGAATCAAGAGAATGTAATTGAGTATTTAGAACTTAGGCAAATGTTGGTAAACAACTAGGAAGGAAATAAGGTGTTGGTGTGTGGAAGCTTAAGCTTGTGAAGGAACTTTTAGTAAATGCTTGAAAGAGTTTTAGATAGTGAGAGATGCTTGGGAGATGATGTTATAGTGGTGAAGAAAACATTGGCATAGTGGTTACATTAAGTATGAACCACCACCTAGAAACCTAGAGGAAAGCATTACAAGAGTAGCATTATTACAAGGAAAATGCATAATGACTAAGGTGGATTTTGGTGGATGATTTAGGTATTTAAAGGAGGTTATAAGGTGGGTTTAAGGTGCCAAGATGATGTTGGACCTATTAGGACACTTGTGGAAGAGTTTGGAATTGAAAAGGCAATTTAAGAGGATGGTCTGTAGAGGACCGACCCAGGGTCCGACCCAGTTCTGGGTCGGTCGGACCTTGTTAACCCAGCAGAAATGTTTCGGCAATGGACCGACCCATAAGGATGGATCGGTCGGTGGGTCGGTCGGGCGGCAAGATTTAATGAAGGAAAATGTCTCGGCAGAGGACCGACCCAGAGGTTTTGGGTCGGTCGGTTTAGCTTTGGGTCGGTCGGATGAGTTTCAAGACGAGAGGGAGAGTTCTGTAATGGACCGACCCAGGGGTGGGTCGGTCGTGGGTCGGTCGACCCTTAACACTTAAAAAAAAAAAAGAAATTTTGGATTCTAAGAATGGCAATGGGTAATAAGGAATGCCTTTGGTAGGGTAGTAATGATTGGGACCCTAAGAACTTAAGGAATTAAGTTAAGTTAAGTATAAACTTGAAAGTTTAAGATTAAGTTTGTAAGATTAAGTGTAAGACCTAAGAGGTGTTAGGTGGGGATCATTAAGGAATTAAGTAAGTTAAACAAGCTAAGTAAGTCATACTAAGTTAAGTGATTAACAACCTAAAACTGAATGAATGTTTTAGGACTTGGGAATTGGGACCCCGAAGAAGGTAAACAAACAACGACAACGGTGAACGGTACAGTTGTTTCTTCTTGTGACCTGCTTGCTAACGAGGTGTCCCTCGGCTTGTGTGCTATTTGTTTTGTGTGCTCACTAAACAAGATAAAGCATGCAACCGGAATATATATACATATATATTGTATTGTTGTGTGATGTTTGAAAACTAACACAACATACCGTGAGAACTTACTAACTAATGTGGTAAGTAAGAAATTGAGTGAGAATAAGGAACGCCCCCTAATGTGGGACGATATGAACCGAAAGAGGTTAACCAACAAACATGGTCTTGAGACTATTACTAACTGAACTTGAGTGAGGAATCCGGAATGGTACCGCACATGTGTATTGGGGGAAGTCGGTATCCTTATCAAATACCGTCTTCCAAAGATGACTTGTCCTCGGACTCGTCGCCTAGAGTCGACAAATAGACTCGACCTCCTCGGACTTCTTGTTTTAGGAGGGAGGCATACTGAGATGGTGTAGTGGGATCTACCTAAATGCCCAACTAATTCTAACAAATATTGTTTATGTAAACCAATGGAGCTGATAACTCATTGGTTAGGGTTACGTGACCCGACAGATAAACAATGATTAAGGAACAACCATTCTAATTAAAAGAACGGTGACTTAATTGAGATAAGATTTGAGATAAGTTACAACCATTTCTACTTAAAGAATGGTTTGTATCCTAAGACTGAGATAAGTTACAACCATTTTACCTAAAGAATTGGTTTGTAATATTAAGATTAAGATAAGCTACATCCACTCCTGATTAAAGGAGGGTTGTTTCTAAGATTAAGATAAGAATCAGATTGAGGTAAGATAAGGATGAACTAAGATTAAGAGGGAACACTACTTAAGGAGTTAAACACTAACTCTCTAATTAAGGGAACGCATTTAAGTCGTTCATTGTGTGTGAACTTTGATTGTTCATATCTGAGTTGTTGTTTACTGCACTTTCTATTATGTTGTGCATCTAATCAACCTCCATGCTATCGACAATTAGTCGTCGTAGCCACGTTAGCTTGGGGGCCATGAGAGGATAGTACCAGCATTCGTGCTGACCCCTCGGGGGCTTCTTTTTACTACACAGGTGAACATCAGGAAGCGGTCGTCGCAAGAGTAAGAAGAGGATACAGCTGTTAAGGGTTTAGTATGGCCTACGAGTTGTGCATGTACACTCGTATGGCAATCTGAGTTAGTAAGATGTATAGGATGTGAGGGGTTTGTAAGAAGGTTATGTAAATGGTTAAGGTTGTTAGACTAATGTTCGGTATATTCTGTAGTCAGACCGTGGCAAGGTCCTGGATTGTAAAGAATTCCGCTGTGATGTGTTTATATATATACTGTTAAGTTGCGAGACCACACTTGGATTGAGTTGGGGTGTTACAAAAAGTGGTATCAGAGCGTAGTTACGCTCTGAAGACAAGAAATACCGAACTTAGGAGAATGATGAGGTTGAGATTGAGTTATGGGTTAAGGGTTGAGAGATAGAGTGAGAGGTGCGTTAGCCAGGACTTCCCGGTGTTTACCGGATATCCATAGTACCTAGGCCCGCCCTCCACATCCCTAACCCTAAATATGTGGGACAAACGCCAGAGAGAAGAAAGCCTTCTCTTACTCGGGGAAACCCGATCTGGCAGTTAGCTAACAGTAAGCATACGAGAAACATCTTGTTGCACAACAGTTATGGAGAACTTGGAGGTTTTTAATGGAGCGCAATAGAGGAACAGGCGCTACCTATGAAATTCTATCAATAAAGGAACGGTAATTACCGGCAACATGGGTCGACATGCTACGCAGTCGAAATAACCCGCCATACCAATGATAAGGCAAGCACTACGGGTGCAATAGATAAGGAAATGATAAGCGACATGAGTACCGGACAGCGGTCCGAGTGGCATACAGTGGGATAATACCAAGCATGAGGATTAAGATTATGGAAGGTCCGTTAAGGAACGGGAACTCATATAAATAGTTTACCGAAATAGGACTACGGTGTAGTGCCTAAAGGACAATCATTACTCAGTAACCACAACAAGATGTGTGGAGCCAAGGGCGAGGATTAAGACATAAGAAAAATAAGGGGTTCTCTCAGAAAGAGGAACGCCCTGATAAATGACAGTACTGTCAAACAACAAGGAAACCGCCGGATGGACGGTTATCCAATAAGAGATTATCGAAGGAGTCCCGAGGACTACCAACTACATGGAAATTAGAAGGAAGCATCACTTCCAATGTACCTTGTACCAATAACCCATCCTGCATGGCGCACTTGCAGTAGCAAGTGCTACCACGGTTAAGCACACAGAAAAGCCATCATGGCGAGATAAAAGAACACTACAGTCGTGATACGTATTAATACCGGATTGTAAATCTAAGAACAGAAAAATAAGACCTTGGAAAGGCCCGACGGCCTGACCATAATGATGTGAACCGACACATCAGCCAGCAGGGAGCAGAACTGGACAAATACTAAACCATATAAATATTAGCAACGGTATAACCCACTACAACAA
The DNA here is from genome assembly GCA_023374045.1 of Limonium bicolor. Lineage (NCBI taxonomy): Eukaryota > Viridiplantae > Streptophyta > Magnoliopsida > Caryophyllales > Plumbaginaceae > Limonium > Limonium bicolor. The sequence continues at coordinate 156,653,112 of CM041782.1, forward strand.
CAACCGACAATACGGTAAACACACATCCGGACTCCAAGGGGAAAACTAAGAGATCGCTCGGAAATTCGAGCAAAAACACTATGTAAGCAATGATATACAAGGGATGTATTATAAGATACTATTGAGACTGTTGAAGCATCGACTTACAACGAAAACGGGATAAGACTCCCAGAGTGACCATTAAGGATACCAATAACACATTCTTCAATGAAGATGTTGGAAAACCCAGAAAAAGGATAAAAGAAATAAACATAAGCTATTACCTACTAAGGATTAAAGAGTGTACCACCCTGGAAAAGGAAAGCCGGAGGACTACCCCCACAGACGGGCATAGTCGAGCCGAACAAACTGATGAATGACAGTTAATACTGTTGTTTGTTTAACTCATTAACACCCAAGTATGATTGATCATCAACGGGTGGGTGCGTAGTCAACAGAAGTTGAACGAAGCGTTGAGAGAGAAGTATAAGATGACAGGATGATATCCAACTTGAACACCTTAAGGCAAACGCCTAATGCGAACCTAACTTTGACTATTAAAAGACATAAGTCTAGTAAAATGACAGCATTGTCAAAGACATTAAGTAACCTCAGAACCTGAACAACTTCCATAGCAGGAAGCAGGATGCAGCAACTTACCATGAAACCCGATACTACATTTAGTATGTAACCTAACGATTGATGGTGTCCAAGGACCAGAAGTTTATGAGGACAACCTGCAGATGAGTAAGAGTACAAATAATGAACTGAGACATTAAGCATTAGGAGCCTACGAGCCAAGGATGTTAACCACATCAGAGCCCGAGGCGCAGTAAGTTATAAGAGAGCTTATTTAAGCCATGAGGAACTACAATGCGTAGATATGAACGGTTACCAAACCTATAATTTAGATTGGGAAAAACAATACCAAGAAAAGGGTACCAATGAGAATATTGAGATAATGCTAAGGACGGGAGCGGAGAACGAACCATGCCTTTTAGGGTGGGGATACCTCTCCTTGTTGTGAGGCCATGAGTGGGAATGAACCCCTCAAAAGGGCTTTCACTTATTAGAGATAAAATACACTTTATTTAGAAAATGGAAACTATGAACCTTGAGATTACCTAGAACATACCAGATACGCTTGAGTAATAAGGAAGGTCGCACAGATAGACCCCATATCCAACACCCAGGATGTAAGAATGGTAATGTCAGGGATAAACATTGTGACTGCACATTGTGGCACGTCAATTAATCGATGCTCAGAAGAGCCTGTGATTCAGTGGGGACTTCTTCAGTAACCAGTTAAATCACATGGTAGATAACATCACCAGGATGAAAGAAAGCGAAAGAATTTGCCTACTTACGAATCTGAGATTGGAGCAGATCATCTTCATATCAAGAGCCAACTATTTTACAACAAGGTACGACAAGAACTCCCAGTGTGTTTACACCAAGAAGGGTTGCACCATTAATGGGCAACATGGTAAAGGCCAACTACCACGGTAGTAGTGGTCGTGAGTACAATAGTTAGATAAGTGGATTAAGTCATGGTGCGCGGTAAGGCGACCATTATGTATGAGCCGTCAAATATTGACACTGAGGCAATTAGATTTATGAGTTAAGACCAGCATAAGTAAGAAAATAAGATGGTAGACGAACTGAGCATTGATGCCAGTAGTCTGGACCTAGTTAGGTAAGATTTTGCAGGAAGCACACTACCCATTCCTTAAGGAACTGGAAGTGCATTCCCTAGTGAGCAATATGAGGAACAAGATAAGAGGCTCTACGAAGAGACCTCAGTTATTAAGAGACCGAATCACGACGGAATACAGAAAGGAGCTGGAGTATACCATAACCAAGAAACAGTAAATGGACTTCCCTTGATTAACTTCAAGAAGAACAATAAATGTTATTATGGAACGATAAAGAGGAGATCGACAACAGAATACTTCATAATTAGCAATAGCTAAACGTGTGACGGACACTATGAGTTTACTAAAACGAGACGTGGGACGACTGCACCCCACAGGGGCTTGCAGGCCTGACACGCTCATTTATGAGTTAGTTGGGTAAGTAGTAATGTACCAGTAAGGTACCCCATGCATGTGAACGAGTGGTGTAAGGAACACGGGAAGTAGTCGACTCCGTACCACGGAACGACGCAAGATCACACAAGAGCAGCTACTACCACAAACAGTTGAAGAGAAGAATTCAGTTGAACCAGTAACGTAAGGGAATCAGAGAACAGATAATTAAGGACTATGAAGTGCGAAGAAGCACGGATTGTTAAGTATAGACATAGGACATGTCTTAAGAGAGTAAAGATTAGACTGTAAAGCGCGATAAGCACTAAACAGTAGTTTGAGATAAGAATCATCCTCAGACCAAAGGTCAGTTGGGGAGAACAATTTAGACATTCGAGAACATACTAAGAGAACGATTAGACGAGTTACAACTCATTAAGGCCGTGTATATATAAAGATAACACGTGTCCATGGAGACAATTAAGCCTAAGATTATCAGAGTGGTGCAGCGGAAGCTAGCAGATCACTACCTTTGAGATTAGACCAAACTAAGTTAAGGAAACGGTATAAGTACCGTTAAAAATCCTCGATACAGAGACTAAGTCATTTCTGATCGAATTATGAGTAAGATAGATATGTGGAAGCTAGAATGCTTGGTAAGAATTAGACATCTTGAACTTATGTTCAAGGATGATATAATGTTGATTACGTGGGCGTAATCCATTTAAGGGGGGGTAGAGCGAAAACCGCTTAGCGTATGTTTGTGTACTGAGTACATAAACTACGGTGTGCATAGCACAAAATAATTTGAGAATATGTTTTACATAAACATTTTAAGATAAATCATGGTTATTCACACAGAAGATGTGAATACCATACATATTAAGTACCTATCTTGTTAACCGGGTGAGTACAAGTTAAGAGAATTAAGGAAGAGGATTAAGGAGACTTAAGGAATAAGGAATATATGAGGTATAAGTCGATATGAGACTATGTGTGAGATAAGAATAAGATAACACTATGAGATATTATTGATATGAGCATGAGAAGGATATAGTAATGATAGTGGTATGAGACTGATATGGAATTTAGTAGGAATTTAAGTCTGGAGGTAGTTACTAAGAGATGATTGAGGGTTGTTGATGGACTTAGTCCACACTTTGGAGATGTATTGATTATGATTAGAAGAACTAAAAAGATAGAAAATTGGACATGAGTGAATTAACTGATGTTTGAAAATGACGTGGGAGGTGGAACTTGATTTTCTAGGGATCAAGGGAAACCGAACACAAATTGGAGTGGAAGGATGGTTCTACACTGATGCTGATCACATCAGGGTAGGATTATTCCTGAAACTCCCTACCAGTGGTCACAAGTAAATCACACTAAGGATAGAGGCCTAGGATTAAAAAAAAAATGAAATTGGAGTTGCTTGTATTTTTAATTAGAGGAATTATTCCTCACATGACCTCGTAAAAAGGATTACCTTTTTACTGAGTCTCGCCCATGAAGTCGAGGACGCACGAGCCTTTGTCTTCGGACGGTGACATGACATGGGGAGAACAGCGTGTTTGTATTCTAGCCCATGGTGACGAGGACGAATGAGCCATTGTCTACGGACCGGTGACATGGGAGAATACGTTGGAAGTTATGTGAATGTTTTAATCATCAAAAGGAACAAAAGGAATTTTGAGTGCTACACATGCTTAAGCATGTTGTGTGATATTTAAGAATAAGCATATGGTGGATTAAGGATTCAATGAGATTAAGTATACATAAGTATGATCTATATGATCTAAGGATGAGGTAGAGGTAAGAATGTATTCTAATGAGATAAGATGCATGGGAACTTTGGGACAAAGTTCTTTTAAGGGGGGTAGATTGAAATACCCCAAACCTAAGTATGCTAAGTAAACATCAAATCATGATGTATTAAGGCTAAAATATGCCTTAGAAAGATTGGTAGACAATTTAAACCAAGGAAAACATAAGAAAGTGCCTTAAAGGCAATCAGGGCAAAAACGTGCTCTAAGCTTGGAGAGAATTGGGTGAGTACCCAAATATCATGATAAGACCTTAGTAATATCCTAATGGTCATTTTAAATCAATTAGCAAAGAAAACCAAGCTTGAAAACAAGTTAAAACACAAAATGTGCTTTAAGAAGTCTTAAAGCACATTTTTGAGAAATTGTCTTAGAATTGAGTTTTGAGTGGCTAAATGTCCATCATTACTCTTTAATCAACATGTGTACTAATTAGTATCACATTAGGAGGTCTAAATCAATGGGAAATCAAAAATTTCCCGATTATGTGCCTTGATTAGTGAATAGTAACTATTTAGTGCTAGTTTAAGTTTTAATCAATATAAGCTAATTAGTTGGTCAACAAAGACCATGACTAGCCTTATATTAATGGGGTGGCCGGTTTCTTATGTGGGGAGTCACCACATGAGTCACTAAATGAGAAAGGAAAAGAAGAGATAAGTAAAGAAGTTACTATTTGCTTTATTAAAGCAAATATCTTACCTTAGCCTACCTTTCTTCCTCTCTCTCTTCATTTCTCTCCTTCCCACGGTTTCTTCTTTCTTCTTTGCTCCAAACCGAGAGAGCTTCATTCATGGGTTCTCCATCTTCAATCACTTGCCAAATACAACTCCAAGCTCCAAATCCAAAACAAATTACATATTGTCTTAGTTAGGTCAAGACCTACCTTTCTATCTTTCCAAATCTTTCAAAGCTCCATTTTGGTGCCATGAGAAAACTCCATTGATGGGGGAAAATCAAGTTTGAAGAGCTCATTAGCTTCTCCATTCTCTTAAGGTAAAGAAAATGTAAGAAAAACCATGTTTCATCATTCCTTATACATGGCCGAAAATTCTTTCTCATGGGGCTATGTTTTTATCCTTGTTCTAGCTTGATTATTCACCAAGGCTAGTGGAGGTCCTATTTCATTCAATGCAAAGTCTACCTTGAGACTTCAAAGGTAATCATCCATTTTTATGCCTTAGCAACATTTCTAACCTAGGTTTCATTCCTTAAGGTTAGTGTATTGTTTAGTGCTCATATGAGTCATTGGTTATTGATTAGAACATTGGCAAGGGAAGTTAAGTGGTGGCCGAGATCTAAGCAAGAAGAAGGTCTAAGGAGGAGATTAAGTTAAGCTTGAGAAAACAAGGTAAAATGCTTACCTAATGGTGGTTTAAGATTAAGGAATGAGTTTTAGATAAATACCAATGTGGCTTAGAGCTTACATTGTGTATGGGTTATATAACCTAAGAAAAAGAACACTAAACAAGCTTATGAACTTGTGATTAAGGAGCTAATGAGAATGAGTTAGCAATATAAGTTTAAGGTGGATTTTAAGAGCATTATAACTACTATGAGATTGATGAGTGTATTTGCAGGTTGAAAGCTTATACATGTGGGAAATTCAGTGTTTAAGTTTAAGTCATTTAAGGGCCTAAGAGCCATGTCATTTAAGAGCCTTAGTGCTATGCAATTTAAGATTATTGCAATATATTGAGTATGATGTGAATAAGTTGATTTGGATGAGGAATTGTGATGAGAAAGGACTTGGTGTGTGTGAGGTTATTGTGTGAGAAAAACAATGCATTTGGGCATGAGAATATACTAGAGGAGCTATGGCAAAATTTGAGTAGAAAATAAGTGTTTAGGTGAAGGTGGTGAATCAATATGACCTAGGATTTACTAGGAGTCATTATGAAGAATTTGAGTGGAAATGAGTTAACTAAGGAGTTCTTAAGGATGAGAATGACCTAGAATGGTCTATGAGGATTTAGAGTTTAGGTGGGTGTATTGAACACACCAAAGTCATGAGATGAGGAATATAAGACTTGAGCATAATTTAAGGAGAAGGTATGATGTTTAAGGTGATTAAGATATGTTCTAAGGGAATATTATGACTAAGGAAGTACTAGGAAGTTTTAGAGATTGTCTTGATGAAGAGGGGTAAGATAAAGTGTTGGAATGAGTGGTAATGACTTAGGCATTACCTTGGGGGATTTAGGAATCAAGAGAATGTAATTGAGTATTTAGAACTTAGGCAAATGTTGGTAAACAACTAGGAAGGAAATAAGGTGTTGGTGTGTGGAAGCTTAAGCTTGTGAAGGAACTTTTAGTAAATGCTTGAAAGAGTTTTAGATAGTGAGAGATGCTTGGGAGATGATGTTATAGTGGTGAAGAAAACATTGGCATAGTGGTTACATTAAGTATGAACCACCACCTAGAAACCTAGAGGAAAGCATTACAAGAGTAGCATTATTACAAGGAAAATGCATAATGACTAAGGTGGATTTTGGTGGATGATTTAAGGTATTTAAAGGAGGTTATAAGGTGGGTTTAAGGTGCCAAGATGTGTTGGACCTATTAGGACACTTGTGGAAGAGTTTGGAATTGAAAAAGCAATTTAAGAGGATGGTCTGTAGTGGACCGACCCAGGGTCCGACCCAGTTCTGGGTCGGTCGGACCTTGTTAACCCAGCAGAAATGTTTCGGCAATAGACCGACCCATAAGGATGGGTCGGTCGGTGGGTCGGTCGGGCAAGATTTAATGAAGGAAAATGTCTCGGCAGAGGACCGACCCAGAGGGTTTGGGTCGGTCGGTTTAGCTTTGGGTCGGTCGGATGAGTTTCAAGAGACGGAGAGAGTTTCTGTAATGGACGACCCAGGGGTGGGTCGGTCGGTGGGTCGGTCGACCTTAACACTTAAAAAAAAAAAGAATTTTGGATTCTAAGAATGGCAATGGGTAATAAGGAATGCCTTTGGTAGGGTAGTAATGATTGGACCCTAAGAACTTAAGGAATTAAGTTAAGTTAAGTATAAACTTGAAAGTTTAAGATTAAGTTTGTAAGATTAAGTGTAAGACCTAAGAGGTGTTAGGTGGGGATCATTAAGGAATTAAGTAAGTTAAACAAGCTAAGTAAGTCATACTAAGTTAAGTGGTTAACAACCTAAAACTGAATGAATGTTTTAGGTTTGGGAATTGGACTCCGGAAGAGGTAAGCAAACAACGATCAACGGTGAACGGTACAGTTGTTTCTTCTTGTGACCTGCTTGCTAACGAGGTGTCCCTCGGCTTGTGTGCTATTTGTTTTGTGTGCTCACTAAACAAGATAAAGCATGCAACCGGAATATAATATACATATATTGTATTGTTGTGTGATGTTTGAAAACTAACACAACATACCGTGAGAACTTACTAACCAATGTTTAGTAAGAAATTGAGTGAGAATAAGGAACGCCCCCTAATGAGGGACGATATGAACCGAAGAGGTTAACCAACAAACATGGTCTTGAGACTATTACTAACTGAACTTGAGTGAGGAATCCGGAATGGTACCGGCACATGTGTATTGGGGAAGTCGGTATCCTTATCAAATACCGTCTTCCAAAGATGACTTGTCCTCGGACTCGTCGCCTAGAGTCGACAAATAGACTCGACCTCCTCGGACTTCTTGTTTAGGAGGGAGGCATACTGAGATGGTGTAGTGGGATCTACCTAAATGCCCAACTAATTCTAACAAATATTGTTTATGTAAACCAATGGAGCTGATAACTCATTGGTTAGGGTTACGTGACCGACAGATAAACAATGAATTAAGGAACAACCATTCTAATTAAAGAACGGTTGACTTAATTGAGATAAGATTTGAGAGATAAGTTACAACCATTTCTACTTAAAGAATGGTTTGTATCCTAAGACTGAGATAAGTTACAACCATTCTACCTAAAGAAATGGTTGTTAATATTAAGATTAAGATAAGCTACATCCACTCCTGATTAAAGGAGGGTTGTTTCTAAGATTAAGATAAGAATCAGATTGAGGTAAGATAAGGATGAACTAAGATTAAGAGGGAACACTACTTAAGGAGGTTAAACAGCTAACTCTCTAATTAAGGGAACGCATTTAAGTCGTTCATTGTGTGTGAACTTTGATTGTTCATATCTGAGTTGTTGTTTACTGCACTTTCTATTATGTTGTGCATCTAATCAACCTCCATGCTATCGACAATAGTCGTCGTAGCCACGTTAGCTTGGGGGCCATGAGAGGATAGTACCAGCATTCGTGCTGACCCCTCGGGGGCTTCTTTTTACTACACAGGTGAACATCAGGAGGAAGCGGTCGTCGCAAGAGTAAGAAGAGGATACAGCTGTTAAGGTTAGTATGGCCTACGAGTTGTGCATGTACACTCGTATGGCAATTTGAGTTAGTAAGATGTATAGGATGTGAGGGTTTGTAAGAAGGTTATGTAAATGGTTAAGGTTGTTAGACTAATGTTCGGTATATTCTGTAGTCAGACCGTGGCAAGGTCCTGGATTGTAAAGAATTCGCGCGTGCGATTGTGTATATATATACTGTTAAGTTGCGAGACCACATTGGATTGAGTTGGGGTGTTACATGTCGCAACACTGCATTTTGCTGAACATTTATTTTGCTCAAACATAAACACATTTATAGATCCCTCCTCAATCGATATTCAACGCAATTAATTGCTACATAATGACATGCCAAGATGAACACAGTGGTATTGAGGTTCATGAACATTATCCCATAAACCCTAGAAACTTAGTAAATATTTGAAACACCATAGGAGGGAATACCTTCTACTTCAAAGTGAAGTTTTTGGTAAAGATTTGGGGCTAGCCAAACACTTCTGAAGAGGATTTACAAGCTTGAATGAAGAGAAAAACAAGGGTGTTTAGCACACCAAAAATCGGCCACTTATAAATAGGAGAATGAATGGATTTTTGAGTTCTTCCTACCTTAGGCCATCAAGGAGTTGATTGGCTTCAAGAATATGAGGTTTTCTCTTCAAGATGGTACAACCATGGAAATGAAGTATGGAGTTTTGAGATTTTAAAAGGTGGAAAAGATCCCCAAGATGAGAGGAGTATTTTGGTGAAAAAATATTTTGATTGGGATTGGTTTGAGGGTAGAACAAGAAGGAGCAAGATGAGGCTCTTTGTGGCTCAAGAAATCGCCATTGTAGGAGAAAGAGCAGAGAAAGAGAGCTTGGGGGGGAAAAAATCGGAAGACAAGATGAGAAGGAGGGAAGAGAATAGGGAGAGAGAGAAAAATGTGAGAGAGAGAGTAAGTAATGTTTTGTGTTTTTATTACTTTGTCTTTAGTCCACATACACAGCAAGAGAGGGGGCTGGGCACATGGGGGAATTCGTAACCCACACAAAAATAGAGGAAGAGAGTGTGTGAGAGAGAGTAAATAAAGTAAGTAGTACTTTTTGTTTTTTGTTGTTTTTTGTATTTATGTGAGTAAAGTAGATGAATTGAGTGAGTGAGAGGGCTCTCACGTGGGATACAAGAGAGGGGGACCAATTTTGATTTTTTTTTATTTTACAATGTGAGGGAGAGGCATTTGGTCATTAGCAGATAACACTGTTAGTTCCCGAACTGTCAGTTTTAACAGTCCGGGTCCGGTTTCCGGAATATATTTTTTTTGTTTCTAAGAATTCTTAGACTTTAATTAGTATACGTTATAGTTATAAAATCAACTATAATTTATACAAGTCCATTTTAACTGTTTAAGTCACGTTTTTCGGCTTCCTCGAAAAACGTGTTTTAAGCCTCGTTTGTGCTTTTACCCCACTATTTGGGTCCGTTTACTTCGGGAATTTTTCCCACATGTTCTTAGTGTGCAATTAAGGTATGAAAATACATTTATCACTCTAACGAAGGTTATGTACCTCCTAAAATAATTAAATACGCGGTTTCACGTTTTGTGACTTTTACGCATTTTCTTATTCTTTTTGGTTTTTTGTTTCTTCACCAATGATCTTAAGGACTTAATTAGCCTTAGAAAATTATAATTATACATTTAATTAACACATTAAGTTTTGGGTATTTCATTACCTCTCTGTTTCGGTATGATTTTATGTGTTGGTGAAACCGAAACTTTAGACAACTTTCCCTTCCAATCGGTTGAGAATTAGCTTAAACCATAAACATGAAAGTTTTAGAGGAATTAGAGCTCTTCAAAACGAGCTAAAGAACACAGAATTTGGATGAGTAACGAAGAAGTTATGGCTGATCGAAATTACCTGATTTGAAGAGAAAACTGGAATTGCAGTTTCGTTCTTTGCAGGGTGGCTACTTTGACTCGATTTTCCGGTTGATTCAGTATGAGTTAGGGTTTGTATGAGTTATAGTTATTTAGAGGGAATGTAGGAGAAGACAACAAAGAAGATGGCATTGAAAAATAGGGAGAGATGAAAAAGTTATAGCCGTCTAAAGTTAGGGCAAAGTATGGAAATCTGTTACCGAAATTCAAGGGATAGAATCGGCTAAGTGTGGCGACCCATTACAGAGTGACACGTGGCATCTCTTAAAATTTTGGCTCTAAACTTCAATCTATCATAACTTTGGCTAGGATGATCCGTTTTTGACGTTCTTTTTATCGATCTTCATGGTTTTCCATAACCTATTATTGGTATAGGTTTCATGGCCTGGTTTGACCATTATCAAAAAGTCAAACTCTTACAAGGCTTAATAAGCTTTAAGGTTTCTAGAATTTTATATTGACTTTATGTTTCAAAACAATGTTCCAACACTTCCTAAAATCTTTATAATATATTTGGAGTGTTAGTAATTTTCCAAAGATTTATTGACTTATAAATCTTATTATTAAATTTATAATACTATATAATAATATATAATAATTAGGGTTAAATAGGAGAAAACCCCTAAATAAATTTCACAATTCCATATAATAATTTAATATTCATAATTCCATATAATAATTTAATATTCACAATGCCATATAATAATTAATATTCATAATTCCATATAATAATTAATACTTGATAGTATTATTAAAGGTTTAATAAAAGAAATCCCTAAATTAATTTAAATTAATTTAGGGGTATTTCAGTATATCCCCCTTAAAAGAAACTTCGCTCGAAGTTTAAAAATCAACTAATAGGCACTCACACCGCTTCGGGTGTGCTGAGACAATAATAATAATTCCAATGAAATTCCATACCATTCCAATCCTTTATTTCCATTCCAACATTCCACTCGAGAGTACCGAAATCCAATCAAAGTGAATCAAAATATAAACTGAAACAAAACACAACACAAACGTGATAAAATACTGTGCCACAACGTAAAACTACGTACATACATACACCACTCATACTACTATTACTGTTCTCCATTTACTAACAATGCAACGAGGCATAATCCGGATGAGATAACGAAGGAGGAGTATGCCAGCATATCCCCCTTAAAAGAGCTAAGGTACGCCCTCGTACCGCTATAACGGCACATTCAAAGAATTCAACACCTTATTAACCAGCTTTGTTGTGAATTTTACTGCATCGTTGATTATTCTATTATCGTTATATATTTTGTATCTCTTGATTGTTATGTATTTGTATTTCCTTGGTGGTTATAAAATTTTATCTTATGATCATTATCCATTCATTTAATGACTGGTACGAATTACACGTCAATATATGATCATTTATCACATCAATTATATTACCAAATTTTAACCAGTTGTAACATACTTAAGTAGTTTAACATAATATTCCCGATCATTTAATAATCCTCAATAATCTTCCAAAATTTTCTTCAAAGGTTTATTAGGCAACCATATGTTAAAACTCTATAAGATAAATATTTTCTGTGACTTTCAAGTTTCAATTGTTTCTATAATTAACTATCGTATTTTAGACGATCCATTCAGTGTTTACTTTATAAAATTTACTTATTATATAACTTCACCCAAGGCAGAATTTTAGGAAGTTCGTCCAAAATCTGATTCCTTTATCTTAAAATTTATATAATATATATTTATTTTTAAGGTAGGGACTCTGTATAAAATTTTAAGTCAAACGAGCTAGTCTAATGAAAACTCACTCACTCTTGGTAATTATTTTTCTTAAGGTTTGTTCTATGTAAGTATTCTCCTGATTATTAAATCTTAGTACTCCCTTAGATAATCTTTAAGTAACTTCTTTTATTGATTTTTTTTTATATTCAACCAGAGGTGGATGTTGTATCTTGGAGTACCCAAACTTAATCCCCTTCCTCCATATATAGGTATTTTTCACCAAAGATTTAACTCAATAAACCCTTTACATTTATGAGTTTTAATACGGATCTTAAGATACAAATTTTGATTTGTTCATTGTGGTTAGCAATGAGATATGCCTAGCTCAAGATTTCATGATGGTAACGTCTTACCACCACTTCCCCTCAAGTTCAACACAATCCATCACCTGCGTAGAAGATTATTTACAGTTAGATGATAAGGCTTGTCTAGCCCCTAAACTTCTAGAAGTGGGTGTGCACCCCCACTACTTTCAGCCTAGGAGTTCGTCGCACCAGGCACTTCCCGTAGGGTGTTAGGTTTAGGTTGTGTTTTCTTTCTAAAGTTAACATAGGGTTTTAATGTGTTTTACAAGTTCAGATGTTGATCTTTTCTAATACGCTACTAGTTCTTGTTAGCTTAATAATTTCCTAGACTTAAGATTTATCTTAAACATTATCTTTAGGTAATAAATTGATATCAAGTAGTTCATGAGATTTATTTTCAAACTTTAAAGGAGTTGAAGTACTTTCACATAATATCAATACTAATTTAGTTATGTAAAGTTTTATTTGTATACTGTTTTCAACCAAAAGTATTCTTTAAAATTCTAGGAATTTGTGTACTAGCTTTTAAAGGATTGCATTTTAGCAATGTATCCTCCATGAGTATGCTTTTGAAAAATAGCTTAATATTTGGTTTATCTCAACCAAAATCTTATCGTACTTAATATAGGATGTTCCCAAAACTATATATATATATATATATATATATATTTGTAGTTTATTGTTGGAACGGTATAACAAAACACATCACATCAACAGACATTCACAAAAGAAAAGTGTGTAAAGGAATCGTTATTCCAAAAAAGGTTAGGAGTCGTGCCTTACTGGAGTCCTCACTTCCCAATTCTACCCCAGTTCCCCAGTTTTAAGTGCACCTATATTCTAAGTATTTCACTCGGCTGTTTTCTCGGGTTCAGAGCGTAACTACGCTCTGATACCACTTTTGTAACACCCCTATAATAATAAAACAACAGCGGAAAATAAACTAAAGGTGCTACAGACCATCGGGCTCCAAACACCCGGTACCAACCTCACCAATTACAACCATTACAATTAACTAAGCTACGGTCTGAACTCGAGAAACTTAACACGATAAAAATACAGATAAATTAAAACAACTCTCCACAAATCCTAGTCCCATCCCAAACGCTCATTCACTTCGTGGCCACCTGTAAATCAATTCGTACCTGCAAGATGAAACCAAGCAGCCCACCGAAAGGGGCGGGTCAGTTCCCTAGAATGGAACTGGTACAATTCTCCAAAAATAAACTTATAAAACATAACTCTTCAAAATAACAGTAAGTAACATGAAAACAAACTCTAAAAGTAAAACAGAGATAAAGCACTTCAAAACAATCAAGTTAAAGAGAAAAGAAAACAAGACAAAGATAGAGATAGAGAACTTCCAAACCAAGTCATCCACTTAAGTAGTCACACCACATAGTTAGTAAGCATCCATTTCCTTAGTTAAACCCAATTCCCGTAGGAGTAGAAAAACTCAGATAGCCACAAAGGACTAGGAATGTTTAAACAGATCCAAGAACCAAGAACTCAAGAATGGAATAATTTCAACTGGGAGAGATGGCCCCACCGCCAATCACGTCCTTTTAGGACAGGGGATATACAGCCCCTCACTGTTTATCACGTCCACTAAGGACAGGGGATATACAGCCCCTCACTGTCTACCACGTCCACTAAGGACAGGGGATATACAGCCCCTCACTGTCTATCACGTCCCTTTCTGGGACAGGGGATATACAGCCCCTCACTGTTAAATATCAATGCCCCTATGGGCGAGGGATATACAGCCCCTGCTGTTACCATTGAAGACGCGCGCACGTCGAAAGAAAGATTTCCAAGATTGACTTTTTCCAAAAATCCCGCTAGATCACCAACTACCCAGAGCAATACCAAAACACTCAGTCCTACAGAGTGCAGAAGCGTAAACCCTGAGCAGCCAATGTCTAACGGGCAACCAGTATAAGAAGAAACCAATACCAAGTGAGTTCCACATCCAAGGCTCAGTTAGTCACACAAGCTGAGTCAGTCACACAACCATTTCTTTTTTTAGAAGTTCCTCTTAAAGCCAGTTAGCGTTTTCAAAACATTCCACAAGTCAATCAGCAAAAATAACGTAGCACGAGAAATCGTACAAAACATTCCATAAAGTCCAAAACACGTCAAGCTGAGTACGAGAAATCGTACCGGGTAACGCTGTAGCAGTTCTAATCAACTTGCGCAAACAATCAACAGTACTCTGAAGAATATTAAAGGTAATCTATCATCAACCACTTGTAGCCTATGTTACGCTTAAATAAACTCCTTACTCTTATTTCAAAGTCTAATTATCCTTTAAGCCCTCACTTAAATGTTATGTATAATCTTTGTGTTATCTGAGAACGTTGTATAGCCCAAGGTGGTAAGATCAAGGAATGTATTCGATCAACATTTGCTAATTGTCCACTCCTATCCACTTTATTCATACTTAACCACAATCCTCACATTCAAGACTTTTGAGACCTCTATATCATAAATGTGTTTATGTTATATAATTAAATCTAAGAATTTCGATAATAATCTTAAGCGCAATACCTTTATTCTTAATTTAGAATAAACATTGTATTATGACCTATGATGGACTCATCTCTGAATACTATACTATTATCTCACAATGTAAAGATTATGTATTTAAACAATATCCACTAGACAACCCATTATGATTAAGTCTTTCCCTTAACTTAATTAAGATCTACATCTTGTATATTGGAATCATAATGTTGTAGATACAATTTATTATAACTTAATTGAGCCATTAAACTCAATTATCATATCCTTAGTTCAGAATGACTTCCTATTATAACCGTCTAATAAATCTTGCCATAAGATGTTGAATTACCTCTCATATTGAAACAACTATATTATAGTTAACTTAGACTTATCGAACTCTTACATTTAGTATTCACAAGGTACATTATTGCTTAATTATTACCTATATAATAAGGTGTTTAAATATAACCTTTTATGTATCCTTACTTACCTTTAATCTCCTAAATGTTTTATTTAACACACATTCTCTCTATAGACTATGTACAATCCTTTTGTACTAAACTTCAATAAACTTAAACCTTAAATACGTTTTAAACTACTGTACAAAACCTAAGGTTTCAAAGAAATAACTTAATAAATTAATTCCTTTATTGTATTTAGGATGGACAATATATCTACATAAAGTAGAATTTATCAAAGAATTATTCTGGTTCGTAAGTGAAATTGTTAATTAATAATAAGATAGTCTATTATGAAAATTCCCATATTTATATTCAAAATAACATATCATTATTTCCCGTTACCGTAAAGTATATCAATATAATATCTTATGTAACTCAGTTTTACCTAATAGAAGGTTCAAAGGTTTTAAGTATAAAATTCCTATTATAAACCTTCCTATAAATTCTCACTACTAAATACCTCACCTAAATGTAAACTCACATCCTGAATATTGGTAATAAATGTATTTATATGGCTTATCTAATTCTAAGAAACTTAAGGATAATTATTTAGATAAATTTCCAAATCATCGTTTAATATAGAATATATCATAATCCTTTTAATGATTCTATCTTAAAACATCAAGTTATATCTCACTACCATAAATGTTAAGAAATGATTAAATATAGACTTACTAATCCACCTCACGTTTAGATGTAAAAGTATTTTACTTATTTTATTATGGTTTATATAATAAGAACTAGATGTAAACGTATACATTTGTTTATCATTAATTATAGAATAAGATCTATTTGCACAACATTTTATGAAATCACAATTTTTCCTAAGTTTTAACTTATTAATTACTTAAATCCCAATTTAAGATTTACATCCTGATCATTGACAAATAATACTATACATGTATTTTAATATGGTAGATATAAACCTTGGAAATTCAAAGGTAACTCTTAAGCCTAATACATAACTATAATTTAATACCACCTCATATAATATTCTTCTATTAATATTATGTAGAGGTTTAGTTTAACTTATTAATTCCTTCGTATTATATTTCCTATAAGGTATCTAATTTCATTTATGTTAAATGTGTATATATCTATATATACTAGGATTTGTTCAAAACATTATTTATGTAGTTTATTGTATTAATTATGTTTAATAACTTTTAGGCATAACTACAACTGACCTATGGTTATTAAATAAAGTGTTTCCCTTATTTATTTCATATGTATAAGTATACCCGTATTAGAAATTAACTAAGACATTCCCTATGTAATTTATCATATTTAAACTATCTTATAAAAACAACCTAAAACTGTATTCCAAGTATATTTCGTAAAGTATTTCTTTTACTATATCTTAGGATTCTAGCTCTTAAAATATTTAATTATGATAAGTGTTAATTAAATTAATCCCTTGTTTTACTCTAAGTTACTACTTAATTCCCTTTTTATAAATGCGTAAAAATAAATATATATTATTCCTTAGTTTAAATAAAATATTAACTCCCATATAATATAGTAAATAAAACGTAAGATAATAAATCCCATAATTTATATAAGTTCCTACTTAAGTAAACATATATACATTTATGTAAATAATTTCACTTCTCTTAAAAGCCAATACCAAAACATTTATAAACTTACTGTTATAAAATGTTAATTTAGTTTCCTTTATTTTCCCCAGCTTAAAAGTTAATTAACAAACCATACTTTAATTTTTGGTTACATTAAAAACCTTATATTATAGGTTATTCTTATGAAAAACTCATAAACACAATTTTTAAAACCTCTTACCAGTGCCCAAAAATTCCCAAATTTAATATACAGTAACTATAACATTTTAGACATATTATAAAATTTGTATTTCATAAAAATATCTTTTTAATTTAGCCAAATAATTCCAGAAAACCCGTAACTTGCAAAAATCATAACTTACGTTTAAAAACTCCAAAACCATATTAATTCACATCAAAATAAACTAGATTAAATAAGGAATCTATGGTTAAAATTTCAAGTCAAAATACCTTCGGGAAGGCCATTAACTAAAATTAACAAGTTAGAGCTATTTACAGAATTTTATAGAACCCTAAAACAGTTTAAATTACCAGATCTAATCTCGGCCGTCCAAATCCTTTAAAACGAAATCAACGGCTCCTGTACTCCTAGTTCATCAGCTGGTTGAATTCCAACCCGAGTACTAATTCTCGTTTTTCTCACAATCTACAGAACGAAATCGAGTGATTCTTGTTTCTATCGTTTCGTAATCAAATTTCGGTTCCAATGATACCGATTTCCCCAATTATTATGCAGTATACGATGGGATTCGAATTCAAATCGAAGTTAGGGTTCGTATTGTTTACAGAATTCGATTCGACAACAATTCTATCAAATTCTCCTAATCTAACACGTAATTGACTAAATTGGAACATGGATTAGGTCGGAAACATGACTACGAACAGCAATATCGGAGCAATTTGATCGGAGACTCACCGGAGTTGTGCGAATTTAGTGATTTCGAAATCGGAAATCTGGAAAAATATAACTTTGAGCAGTTCGTGGTGCCAACTTCGAAGATCTATAACTAGCAGTACAAAAAGAGTTAGGCTATGAGTAAGGGCTCATTGGAAAGATCAAACTTAGATCTACGTATTGATAGCAAGAACTAAACCTAACTCGCACCACACAGAAAGAAATTGAATTCGCAAATCACGAGTTTACCTCTCTGTTTCGGTATGATTTTATGGTGTTGGTGAAACCGAAACTTTAGACAACTTTCCCTTCCAATCGGTTGAGAATTAGCTTAAACATAAACATGAAAGTTTTAGAGGAATTAGAGCTCTTCAAAACGAGCTAAAGAACACGGAATT